>JH431307.1:48117-155441 GCA_000239455.1 Strigamia maritima
CGACGTCTGCTGACAAGGGGAAATTACCCGGTTAAAACGTCTATTGCCAGTTTTTTTTTTTTTTTTTTATTTTCTATCGCCGGACAGGGATTCTGGCACAAAATGTCTACTGCTGGGTTTTTTTTTGAGGTTTTTAAAGCTTAATGTTTTTGTTTTGCTGCAGTCGGAATTAGAAATGCAATTTGTTTTAAATTAAATTTTGTTTAGCATTTCTTTTGTAGATAGTTAATAGACATTTTGTCTTGAATTCCCCTGTCAGCAGGCTTGGGAAAAGCATTTTATCCCGTCAATGGATACTGGATAATTGATACGACTCGATCAGATAAACAATGCTTCTATTGGCAGACTTAGTTTGACATTTCGGATGATTTAATTGTATAAAATGCAGTTAATTTGCAAGCAGCATCGATTTAACTCAATTATACCAAGCTGTTATTTAATACCAATTCATGGCGCAATAGCGTTGGGATATCCAGGGAAGTAGTTTACTGTCAAAGCGTTTTGTTGGATTAAACAAAAGAAGGGCAATGCACGTGCCCATACTGCTTTGTAGATCAACAATGACGTTTTCTGAAGGATGTTTCAAGAGTTTCAATACACAGGAAGAAATGTTGGAATGGTGAAATTGAAAAATTGCTTTTATTGTAATATTTTACATGAGCACGGACGGTTTTTGCCTTTTGGTAGTGAAAGCCGAATAGCTGTTTTATGTTGCACAAAGGAAGACGCGGTATGTCATTAAAATATGCTCGCATAGACATTTTTTATGACTTTTTTTGTTTAATTCGATATTCATACCTGATCTGCACCGAAATGGGTAGTTGCAATGATCACTCGGTTCGAGTTAGGCAAATATTTACGTTTACTTAATCTGATTGGTTCGTGCAATTTCACAATGGAAATTCACTTAAAAATCAGCAATAAAGCTGATAAAATGAGAGCTGAAGGTCGTTTAAATCCACAGGAGACCCAACTTGCAAACTACTTTAACTAGAAAATGACCGCAGCACTAATGGTGGTGCCGTGCGCAAATTAAAATGTTAACTGACAATTGAATGAGTTTATTGAATCTAAAAATGCTTAAAACAATATCCACGTTCATGATTTGGCCACTTTAGTCTATTGGCGCTTTCACTTAGCCGGAAAAACGAAGAAAAGAAATTGAAATTTATTATTTTTTCCGTAGAAAAATAGCAAAATATTTTACCAACAATAGATATTTTCCCACAGGAAGAAATTATTTTTAAATACATATACTGATTGTAGGAAGAATAAAAATAATGTTGTTTTTTTTTGGGGGGGGGGATTTTGTGTGGTTTCGCTACGTTATAATTGCGCCGTTGACAAGCATTTGGCAACTGAAATGAGTTGATGCTTGTAGTTGCATTCAAACGAACTTCCGGTTAAGGTAGCATCGCATTGAAGGTTAATGGCGACGTCTGATGGTGATTCATGTTCTCTTTATACAGCCATCTTGAATTTTTTTTAATTGTTTGCTTCCCATTGAGTAGCTGCTCGGTGTTGCGTAAAGGAAGTAAAGTGTATTGTATAAGAGGCATAAATCAAAGTTGACGCCGAGGTTTGGCGTGAAAAGATTGCTCGCAGAAAAATGACACGGAGAGGGGGGGGGAGAATTTTTTTGTCTCAATAATATTTTTTTATTTGTTTATTAAGTTGTCCTACAGCTGTTTTTTATTTTTTTGTTCGAACAATGTGTTTGTGTTATGCAGTGTTTGTTGTCAACAAGAAAGTGAGAGAAAAAGGAAATGTTATTTACAGTAGAGGCGTGGGAAATGGAATAACGCCATGTTGGTCCAATATATGAAGAACAATATTCCTTTTACGGCTTCCATTTGAGAATTGAATTTAAAGCCGAGTGTGTTTTATAGTTGGATTGAAGTGTGGGATGATGTGCTAAAGGAGAAAACAATAATGTGTTGGATTTTTTATGTCTTTTCTTTTCAAATCTGAAAAGTATTTTTTTACTCGTATTTCTCAAAACTTCTCAAAAAGATAGTTTTAAAGTTGTGTTTTATGGTTATAATGTTCCAACTGCATAACACCCACACCATTCGTAGTCTTTCGTAATTACGGTTTTAAATGGTATTAAATCATTCCTAACGGCAGAAAAATACATTAAACGGCAGAAAATTAAGCGAAAACATATGGGAAAAGATTAGCGCCGTTAATAGCGAGCAAAATGGCTGCCATGAAAGCAATATTTCCTTTAATTTTTTTTTTTGTTTTGGTTAAATCTTATCTTGACCACTCCTCATCTGCCGTTTGCTTTCAGCTGTAAAACGATAACAAACAATGTCAAATTTTCAACACTATTCACCAACACCTTTCCCTTAGGGTCGACTTGGTTTCTGGCAAGTGATGGGTGACGGTTTATTGTTGCATCCCCAGGTGTCGCTATCAGGAATCTCATCTCTCAAGGCATCTTTTTTTTTTCTTTTTTTTTTTGAGAGCGGTTGTAAAGGGCAACAGAGAATCTTTGCATCGACTTCCTATCAAGTATTTTTGTTGTCTGCGCCCTTGACATCACAGTTTCACGGTCGAAGGTATTTTGCACATTGGAAATTGGTTTATTGTGGAAATCTGAGATTGTTTGTTTCATCACTTGGTTTTTAATGTGTTTTTAATTTGTTGAGGTCTCTTCATCGAGGCGGAAATTAAGGGGAAGTCTATTGTTAGGTATGAGTCATTGGCTAACAGTATTGTTGTGAGGCTCATATTCGAGTTTTTCTCGGAAAAGCACCTGTTTTTAAAGGGGGCATTTTTTGTTAATTAAGGATGTCACTAACCCAATTGTTTAGTCATTATTTCTAAAGAATGCTATGTTGCAATAATGACGTATACGCAATGAAAATATTTTTATTGCGCGCGCATACTGCAAACAATTGGTATTGCAAACAATGGATTAGTTAGAAAACAGCTGGTTTTTGAAACAATGTAGTAGAAAACAATTGCCCTTTGGAACAATGCATTAAAAATAACTTTCTTTCTGACAATAAATAACAATAAATAATTATTTTGATAGAAAATCATAGTTTAAGCAATAAATTTTTTTTAAAATGTTACTGTTTACTAATGAGGTAATTGTATTATAAAGAATAATAATATTCAAAATAATATATTTAGTTTCCTTATTTGGAGCGATTTCCGGGATGTTTTGCAATGTGCACTGTTGAAAAGTGTTTAAAAAATAAACTTAGTAAAAAAATTTCAAAAAGTGTATGGAATTTGTTGAGTGAAAATTGCAGGGTTTGTTTGATAGAACGAGTCGTTAAAACGTTTGTATGTTCATTCAACAATGAAATTACAGTTGGATGAAATATTGTTGACGAGATAATGCTGGAAATTGGTGACAGGTAAGAAGAGAAATGGCGCTATAGGTGCAATTTTCTCCGGTAATGACACTAGCGACGACGACGACGACCCTATTGGTGCTGCCCGTTGAGTTTATCAGAGATTAGAGGATTTATTTTTTTGTCCGTTTTTATTATTATTGCCATTGTTGCGTGTTCTGACTCTGAGTCTTAGATTTAGTCTCGTGATAAACTCTAGTAAATGACGTTTTTGGAGGTTGAGTTAACATAATCAACTTGATATCCCAGCGTTCTGTTTCCTGCTATTGTTTCGAATTTTTATGATTATCATTTTATTGTTGGTGGACTTAACCTACATATTTTACGAGTTGTACACTTTCATTAAAATTAAAACACACGTTTTAAGTGCAGAGCGGGAGACTTTGGTCATTTCGGGTGTTGAAATTAATATTTATTATATAATATGCATAATACTGATTACAATCTGAATCCTCGTTTGCAAATTAATATAAACGTTTAGATTTTTGCAAATTTACGAGGAAAGGTTTTCTCGCCATCTGCTTCCTTCGAGTGCGTCGAGTGTTGTCCTTTGCATAGCGCCGTCTTAGAAAAGCACAGATGTGTGTAGACAGAAACCAGCAGTTGAAGTGCAACTGTGACACTCTTGAAGGGTTAAAATTAGATCAATTTTGGTTTTTTATTTTTAGAACAATAATTTGCAAAAACACATTAAATAACTTTGTGTGAATGTTTATTTGCGTGTGTAATACGTATATGAACAAATTTATTAGCTGCTGCACACAGTAATTTACTAAACGATAATCTAATACAATATTTAAATAGTCACCTGTTTTCGGCTTTGTGTAGGAGGAGGAGGAAAAAGCAAAATGGCATCTGTATTTTTTTTCTTTCTTTTATGTTGTGGACTGCGTCACCTGACAAAAATGAAAAGTATAAAGAAAATATGATTTGTTTTTTTATTTATTATTTTGCAAATATGGCCTTCCGGCTCGTCGCGGTCAGTGGTGTTTTGCAAGTGGAATTTGTGGAATGTAGCGATATCAATTTTGGACGAGGGTTTTTCGTTTTACTATAGTTATCAGTCACTTACTCGAAAATTGTTTCTATTTTAATCTTATCATCGTCAAGAGCTATTAAAATACATTTAAAATATTGAGTTTGATTTTTGAGGTGAAGAATCTTCATCATTTCGGGGTTTTGTGATAACAGTAACGGCAGTGGCATTGAATTTTAAGCGTGTTTTATCTCCAATTCCCATACATCAATCAAATTTAATGATTTTATTGTTCAGGTAACACACGATTTGCAAATTCAAAGCTGGGAAACCATGAAAATGACCTCGCTGTAAGGAAAATGGAAGTAATTAAATTGTCTCGTAACTTGGGTGTAGTGAAACTTCACTGTAACGGGGTTCGTTATAACGGGATTCAACTGTAATATGAATATTACAAATGCAATTACGCATTAAGTCGATGCCTTATTTAGATATAGGGTATACAGGACAACGCCCAATATAAAAAATAAAAAAAAAAAAAAAAAAAACATGAAATTTATTTAGGCAGCAAATTTTTTTTAAAAAGATAAAAATTTGATGGAGGGGGTAATAAAAAATTTGTCAAAAGGTTTCTTTTCGTTAAATTATGATTTTAGTTTTCAGCTGAGTGAAATTGTGTCATATTGAACCTATTTGCCCCATTTAGTCCATCTGGGGAGCCCCCATAATCCATTTTCTCCATTAGGGAGACCCAGTAACAATGTGGGCCTCCTAGTGACAAAATCCGATATTAAAACAACAGGAACTCTCACGAGCATTGTTAATTAATGGTGTTGGATTGTTATAGAAAGTTTTAGTTCTCATAAAATTATTGAATTACGTTTCAAAAGTGGGGCGTGAAACTAAGGGGGGTGGGGATAAGTATGCAATTTGCAAATAATTTTTTTTTTGGGGGGGGGGTTGAGTACCAAAATGAGGACATCTATTAATTGTGTGTATGTTTGCCTAGTTTCTTGCGTGTTAGGTCGTTGCTAGGCAACGGTGTTAAGGCCTAATTTGGTGGATTTGCGTGCAGCAGAATAATAGGGGTTAGACGCCATTTTGTTTTTATTTTATGGTCGGTTGTCACGTTTCATGAAATTTGGTATTTTAGGTCAGGTTTGCTTGTCGCCATTTTTTGTATGTGTTGATGTTTTAATTCAAAGTGTTTTTTAAGTGTCGGGGCAGTATTTTAGATGCCATTTTGTTTTTTATTGCGCAGTTGATAATTTTTCTGGGGGAATCGGGAGAAAAAATAAAGTTTGTCTGGATAAATATATGGAACGAATTGGCATTCTGAGAATTTAACGGTCGTGAAAAATGGCTTAGTTCCTGCAATGAAATGGCATTTTGATGAAAATAAAATGGAGACACACACCACTTGGCATCAACAATACATCAACGTGAAAAAAATTAATAGAAAACAATGAAATAATTAAATCGCCATTTGGAAAACTCTGTTTTCGTTATTGACAATTGCATTTTTTCTTTTTCTTTTTTTTAACGCAGTAGTCAAAGTAATTTGTTTTAAGTATTGTTCTGTGCGCTTGTTTATTGCGTCATGATTGAGCAAGAAGAAGAATCTCAGGTCAATCGAATGCGTTTCATGGAATCCAGGTGTAAAAAGTTGCCACCCACATCCACCTAAAGAATAAAAAAAACAATCATTACTCATCTTCCTTTTCTCATTATTTACACAAGATAAATATTAACAACGCTATGGGATATAAAATGGAAAACAGATTTTGACTTCGAGTTTTACATTTTTAATTTTTTTGATTTTACACAAAAAAAAAAAAAAAAAAAATTAATGGCGCTTATGATGATTAAAATTTTAAATTGAAAAAATATATATAGATAGAAACGGTTTTTAATGGTAAACAAGTTTCTAATTTGAATTGTAAATGTTTTGATTCATTACTTCGTTCGATTCAGTTGCGCAGTATCTAGACTTGTGCCGTTAGTACGCATGCTCGGGGAAATAGACCAATAGGAATAGAACAACCTGTGCAGAGCGAGAGCATTGCCTGCACAGCTGGGTCAATGCACACACAAAGCCAAGTGCATAAGACACAATCAAAACAAGGATAGTTACAAGTAAAAAAAGCCTACATGTATTTCGTATTGGATTTTTACATAGCTGCAACGATGAATAACAACGTCAAAGGTAATTTTTCTCGCTATTTGACTCTCTATCGTAAGTTTTTCTGACTTGTTAGTTTTAAGTAACAACTGAACGTTGCCAAATTATGCACGTGAATGATGACTAACTCGTCAGTTTGATTTCAATAAACAAGCCTAGACAGGTTTTGTTTTCTGAGTTTTATTTATTCTACTTAAGGTTTATTACTATCATTACAGTTTATTGCAGTTAGTTTTCTAAAAGAAATTGAAAAATAATCGATAACTTGTGCGGCGACATCTGCCGTAACACATGTGCGGTGCATTGTTTGTTCGAGTTGAATATCTCCTCTAAGGATGATAAGTGACGTCACATGTGTATAAAAAGGTACATAAACTGCAGGATGTTTGTGATGAAAAAATGTGTAGGAAATCGGGAAATTTTTGCTTGGTCACAATAATTTTTATCTCGTCTAGGCGCCATGTTTTTATTCATTTATTTATTTATTTATTTATTTATCCGAAGTTTGAAAATGAATAATTGATATGGTTTAATTGGGCTATTTATCTTTACGTCATGCCTCGGATTGAATGGGAAAATGTGTAGTTTTGCATATTTGTTGCGTGCAGATGGTGATTTGAGTGTTTTGGGGGGTTCGGGAGAAAAATTGCTTGATCGACAATGAAGTGAAACTGAAATGAATGGAGGAAAGCAAACATGTAAACAAGTGCAACGTGGGAAATGTGTGCGTTTTGAGGGGGAATGAAAGGAAGGGATAAAAGGTGGATTGGAATAGCGGGGAGGGGGCTTCGAAGGGGGTTTTTGAATTGAATTTGAGATGGGTTGCTGTGTTTAAACCTACTTCCTGTGGGGAGGAAGAGGAGGTTGTGTTGTGTAACAATAGCGCCAGTCTGTTTTGATTCGTGTGCGAGTTATCAAAGGGTTTGAATGCTGAATTGGAAAATTGTTTTCCATGATTAACAATGTGGTTGACATTTAACGGTTGATGAAACGTTATGGTGCGTATGTGATTATATGGAAAAACGTTCTAACCGGAAGTTGGGATTAAGGGAACTAAAAAGTGATAGTGATGTAATTTTTGATTTTTCAAACCAAGAAAAATTACACTCAATTATTTTTAAGCTAGAAAATGTAATGTGACCTAAATATAAATTTTACGCCATGACAAAATATATTTTAAAAAATTGGCAGAATTAATCCATCCACAACTTGCAATTATCTTAAATCCAACTTAACCCTAATCTTTTCGAACAGTTCTAAAAGCAAAAAAAAAGAAAGACAAACTTGAAAAAGTAACTCATCAATCGCCCGTCGTAAAAACTCCCCTCGATCACCATCAATCTCAAACTCCCAATTACCTTATTTAACCCCTCCAATTTGATCGTACAGAGAGCCTAATAACTCAAGTTAGCTACTCCACATAGTACAAATGAGTATTGACAAAAAGTTCGAAATTTAAAAACACTAAACTAAAAAAAACACATGGAAAAACAACGGAACTGGTAGCTCGTCGGCACGACTCGTCACGAGCCTCATCCCAGTCGCGGAGGCCATGTTCCGCGTGTGGACCTCGACGACTGAACTCTCCCGGTCTAATGCAACATAGGCTCTACGATGGACTGTAAAAGGCCCGATATCAAGTGGGCGCGGTGTTTATAGGTCTGGATTAGATTGGGCATGACCTTATCGTCGAATTTCGAGCAATCAGAGCCTCCATGGGCTGCTGTCTGCGAGTAAGCATGATGCTAGGCTCGCTGCGTTTCGCATTTTTCGTCTCCATTTTGTGTTTACTTTTTTTAAAAATGCATTTAGTTTAGTTTTTTCAAAATTTTTTATTATTACTCGCCTTTGCTCATCGCCGCTGTTGGTTCTCGCTGCAGACGGTGCGCAGTTATTTGCTCAACTGTGGATTAGTTTGGTTGGATTTAAGGTAAGGTATGTTTTTTGGTTTTCTTTTATTTTCTTTGATTCGCGGGTTTGATAAGTGATTAAAGCTTTGAGCAGGAAGCACTTAAAATGTTATGGGCAGTTAAAATAATAAAAAAAAGTTGAGAATTAGGGTGTGGGTTTTAAATTTTTCTGCGAGTTGACGTCATCGTGGTCATGATTTTGTGGTTAGCTAGCTTTGTAGGTCAGTTTGCTGAATGTGGACCAGAGCTGACCCTGAAAAACTTCAATATGGTGGATCAAGGTATTTGGGTTGTCGTTACTTTTTTATTTTACTTTTTTTAGTATTTTTTATGTTGGGTAGCATTCTGGTGGTTTTTGTTATCTTTTTTTGGCGAGTTTTTTATATTAATTTAAATTTTTATGGGTTACTTAAATAATAAATTTTATGTTAGAATGTTTTAAGAGCTAGGGAAGGACGTTATAGGTCACAAAGCTTGTCATAAAAGAAGAATTTACTTTTTTTCATTCTTTTTTATAAATTTTTTGACGAGTTTTTGGAAATAGTTGAATAAGAAATATTTTTTGATGTTTGTTTGAGAGGAAACTCCTTTTCATGCTAGACCTGGTTCGGATGCAGGTCATGATATGAACATAGTCTTCGTTTTAAATAATTTCCACAGGGAAAAAACAAGATAAGGACATCACCAAGTTAATTCTATGGAAATTCCTCTAATTTTTGTACTCTACTTCGTAAAATGATGTAAAAATATCCGATATTTTTTAAAAAAAAATTTAGTTTTTTAATATGAGCATAGACGCACATTTCAAAACGAGGAATTTGGTTTTTTAAATTTTTTTTTTTTTTTTTTTTTGGTTTTGTTGAGTGCATTTGACCTAGTTGAATTTCACCGAGGAAAAAAGTTCCATCTGGGCAAGTGTTAGTGTTTTTTTTTTATCGTTTTGGATTGATTCACAAATTGATTATATCGTGTATCAGATTATTCGGGATCCTCGTTGTTTCTAATAATTTTATTTTAGTTAAATTTTAATTGCGATAGGAAATTTTCTAGTTGAATTTGAATTGCGATAAGAAAACTTTCGTGAATGAATGTTGCACTTGTGCTCTATTTGGAATAACATTCTACATTCATTTTATTTTTGATTCCGTTATCTCGTTACTACGAGAACGAATGCCAATTGCGGAAAAGGAGTGGCTTAGTTTTTATTTAGGTGTCGGTCTAGGTTCGAGATGCCGCCGCAGGCTGATTGTTGGGCTCGTTTGACCGACATTGCATTTTGCCAAGAACAGAGCTAAATAGATTTTTCTTTTGGGTTAAGTTTTTCTATGAATAAATATGGATTCAATTAATTATTGTAATTAATAGTTAAAAAGGAAATATTTAGATGAGTTGTTAACTTACTTACGAGGGGCGGATCGGACAAAAGGCTTCGTTTTTTAGTATGCGATGTTTGAGGGTGCAGTTTTTTGCTGTTTTTATTTTCCATTTAAGTTTCCATGGGAATGAGATCAAAATGGCGGTCTGATGATTTCGCGTGAAAAACTTTTCCATTAGTGTTCTTTTTGGGTCGGGAGAAATAAAAGTCAAACTTTTTAAAAATAGCTCTGATCTTATTCTGTCTTATTTATTGACATTTTTGTTGGAAATTGGGAATGGGCCATGAAATAATAATAATAATAATAATAATAATAATAATAATAATAATAATAATAATAATAAAAATTGTAATTCTAAATTTGGGTTTTTTGTTGCAGTCGAGGATGGATTACTTCCTCCTGTCTCTTATTACTGAAGTGACCTTATGTAATTTAAATGAACAAATCTTGAATTTCAACTCTTTCTTCCTGGCTGTTGAAAAATGAGGCTGCCGATGGTGGGGTACTCTAACCAGTTTATTGCATTGAATTTAGTCATCAATGTTTACAATTACTGTGGATAAACAAACAAGGTGGTTAAAGCGAACCATATGTGACGTTTGAGGTTAGTAAAGTCCGAAAATAATTTAAAATGTCAGGATTTTAAGTACATTTTGCAATTTGTTGAGTTTTTAATTGCCACCAGATGGGTATTCAATCAAATATACCACCTGTTGACATACGTTAAACAAGTACATATGTGGGACAAGTGAATGCCTCGAGACCCAACTGGGAAATTTTTTTAAAATTTTTTATTTTAGACGAAGAAAATTGTTTTTTTTAATATTTAAATTGAAAAAGTTTTGTTTTATTGAATAAAATTTAATTAAGTTTGCTTGCAGTGAAAATGGAGAAAATAATTGCATTAGTAATTACTTCAGCACAGCTCAGACTGTTGGCTCAAATTGCAATTTGAGTGGCACGTATAATGAAGATTATTAATACGCCACTTGATTTGTATTTGTTTTTTGTTTTTTTTATTTTATAATTTTTTTTTCTAATATGAAATTTGGTGTCGCTGCAGTTTGTACTTTTAACTGTGGATAAAATGTAATCTGCAAGCGAATACTAGAGCTGGACGTTTCTGGTTTGTTTTGCTGCTAGCTTGACTTTCTAAATATAGAAAACAAGTTTGTCATTTGATTTCACTCTCCTTCATAAATGTTCGTTACAATGGAGCCACTCGACAGGTGAGATTGGGATTCAGGGAATCTAGGGTGAACTACTTCAATATTTTTTTTTTTTTTTAAATCCAATTAATGGTGGTTTATTTATTTAGACTTGTTTTTTTTTTTAATTTGATTTTTTTTTTTGATTTTTTTTTTATGATCCACTCAAGACAAGTAAGTTGAAAGAAATAATCAAGTATTTCGTTATTGTTGATCGTGCGTAGTATGTTCAAGTGAGTGTATCGAAATCAATCAGGTGAATTTTATTTACCGTAATGTGATTTTGAAAATGTTTGTTTAGTGATTACTGATTAGGGAGTTGTTTTTTTATCACGTTTAACTGAAATTTTAATTGTATGTTTTTTTATTTATTTATTTTACTAATAATTTACTATTTTCACTGATAAATTATTTTCTGCAGGAAAATTTTATAGGAAAAATAAATTTTGAAATCTTCACAATCCACGTTGTATCGTAGTTGTGACGTTGTTGTTGCTATTGGCATGAAAATATATTAAATTTAAGCACCAGATTTGTAGAGAGTACAAAATGTGTTCACTCTGTGTCTAATGGGCGTGAAGATAACTAGCAGACGCAAGCCCAAGGGATTAAAGGAAATGTGGTGAAATTGATGTTTACACACAGACAGAATCCATTTTTTTAATATTATTATCTTGTCAGTTTTTATTACACAATCAACACTGATGTAATAGTGACAAAACTGCATTTGTTTCTATTTAAAAACGAGCTATTTTATTTTATTTCACAAGCGCATTGATCCTGAAAAACAAAACCTGTTTTTTTCCTTGTATCTATTGATCCTGAAAAAGCAAGTATTTTTCCTCATTCTATTCGTATTGATGCCAAAAAATAAAGTTTTAAATTATGGACAGATGCGACTTGTAAGTAGACTTGTACTTTTAATTGAAATGGTGAATTTCCTTTTTGAATTTAACTTGATGGGTCAACACTTGCTCTGTCGTGTCCAGATGGTGCATGGAATAAGACACAGATGGGAAGGAGAAAAGTCATCCTGTAATTACACTCATATTCCACAAATTAGTTAGATGCAAAGCAAACCGACACAGTGGTGAACGATGCACCAGCTGCATCACACTTGTCCCCAAATGTATGGGGGGGGGGGGGGAATATAATGTTACAAAGTAGTGTGGAGCAGGTCTTGTTTAAACAAATAGAAAAATCGAATTGAATTGTAATGTGATTTTTTTTGTTTGTTTCTAGGCTCAGTCCTCCTGACAACCAAGATCCCTTATGGGTTAAGATGAGCACAGTGAATACTTGTATTAGCCGAAAAAGAAAAAAGTCCGAAAACAAACCACCTTCACAACTGTAAGTATAAATTGTTATTATTTTGGAGTGCGCAGTGACTTGAAATGACGTCACGGATTCGCAATTATCATTCGCAATTATCATTCGCAATGATGCTTTTAGTACTAGTTACACGTATTCGAGAATCTAGTGCATATGGGGCTGTAAACTGAAACAATTATTCAATCTCATTGTAATATTTCCTTGATTTGCATCAAGCGTTATATCATACGCGTCAAATACTGTGGAATGTGCAACTTTGAAAACCGAACCAAACATTTATTTTTATTGTCGTTTTAACATGCAATTTAAGAGCAATAATAGCAATTGAATTTTATTTTTATTGTTTACATTGAATGTAGATCGTAGAATTAGGTGGGAAGTTTTGAAACTTAACAACTGACTTTCCGATTTTTTTTGTCAAATTTAATTCAAATTATTTATTGACCTGGAAAGCCGGGAAGTTGTTTTTATTATGTTAGTTTTTGTAAAACACTAAAAAGATGTAGAAAAAATAAAAAGGAAAAACCTGTGTTAACACACAAGTTAGTGAAGCATTTTGTAATTTCTGACAGTTTAGGCGGTTTATAGGGAATATGAGACTTGGGATGATTATGCATCCTTACTTATTGCATATATTTTTTAATTTATTTATTTTTAATCAGTAATAAGTGCCTTAATGAGAAGCGTCGCCGTGAACAGGAGAACATCTACTTTGAGGAGCTAGCAGAGTTGATTGCTAGCATCGCTGACATGAGTTCGCTCTCCGTTAAACCCGACAAGTGTGCCATCTTGCAGGAGACTGTCAATCAAATTCGACGCATTAAACAACAAGGTATGTAAATTTATCTTTGTTATTATTTTTTTTAAATTTTGTATAAATAACTATTTATAGAAATCGTGCACAATATTATTGTTTTTTTTTTTATGAGTTTGAATATTTCTTACATGCGAACAAACGTTTAGTTGTCTGAGGTTAATGTTTGATGTTTTTTAAATTGATTAATTAATTACTTAATTATTTACGACGTATGCCAGGCATTGTACGAGTATAAAAGGACGTTATCTTATTAAAGCGAATTTATTTATCAATGGTCACTAATGATTCAAGGAATTATTCTCGGAAAAATTGCGACATTGTGTTTCGTTATTGATTATTGATCGCAGCTAGTTGAACTGAAATTGAATTAATTGTTTGTTTAGAAATTGTTTTAAGTCTTCGATGTTATTTGCAGATAATGGTAACAGTGACGCTGTTCAATTGAGCGACGTCTCTTCTACTAAACACCCTCTTATACCCAGCGATAACCTGGGACCATTACTTCTTGAGGTATAAAGTTTACTGTACTTTTGAGTGTTATTGATTGGATTTTTTTTAATACCTTTGTTGTTTTTTTTCTTTTCATCCTAACAACTAGGCCTTAGATGGGTTTCTCTTTGTCGTAAACACAGATGGAAAAATAGAATTTGTGTCGACTAATGTTACATCTTTTCTGAAGTATACTGATGTAAGTGATATCTTGTTAACAAATGATTGGTTTGATTTGGGTGGGTGATTGTGTGATAAATTAATTTTTGATTTTGTTATTAGGTCGAGCTGTATGGGAAAAGCATCTACAAAATTATTCATATAGGTGATCATGTTCGCTTCAGTCAACACTTGATACCGTTTGGTAAATTTGAAAATTTTATCTCATTTTTCTATTTTTTTGGATGGAATAATTTAATTATTTTACAAACTGCTAGAAATAAATACGCTGTGAAATATATTTTAAAGATAGCTTTTCTAGATTTGGAATTAAATAAGTGCGATTGTATTCCAGTCGTTTTCTTTTGTCATTTTAGGGCGATGTATTAGTTTTCTAGATTTCTGAGTAATGCGACCTGTCGCCATAGAATATCTCATTAGATATGTCGTTTATCTGTCTATATAATCATCTTTCTTCCCCAGTGTGACATTTGATAATTGCTATTTTTTAGAAAAAATGTAATTCTATGTGTATATTTTTCAATTTCAGGTGATTTAGTGTGGGCATCAGAGACAAACATCCCGAGTAGTAAAAACCGTTCTTTTAATTGCCGATTATTGGTAAAAGAGATTTCTTCAGACGAAAGTGACGACGAGAATAACGAAATGGACGAAAAACAAAGACTTATTCAGTATGAGAACATGCAGATATCGGCTATTTTGTTACCGTACCCCGGAGACAAAGCGGATACCTCAGAGTCGGAAAATGAAGTACAAAATTGTTTAGTGTGCGTTGCGCGACGAATTCCGCACAACGAAAAGACCAGCGATAACTCAGTCGAACAGTTCACAACTCGGCTCGATGCACATTTTAAGGTCACACACATTGATACTAGGTAATAATTACATCGATTTACTTTGTTTTCTAAATTATTTTTTATTCTAAAACATTTTAAATGTTCTTTAGTGGTATGTCAATAAATTTGAGCCAATATCTTAACAAGGACTTGGAAGGGCAGAATTTAATGGAGTTGTGTCATCATGGCGATCAACACCGTTTACGTCAACATCTCCAAGAAGTTACCCAGGGTGGCAGCTGCAACAGTGGTCTTTTTCGAATTAAAATCGCTCCGGATAAGTTTGTGAGAGTACAAATTCGGAGTCAAAGATTTCCTTTTAATCCAACAACAAACGAACCGGAGTTTATTATGGCTACACATACGGTTATAGAGTAAGCGAGATACCATGCAGGATATTCAAAAACTAATAATTTATTAAAGTAGCAACAAAATAACAAAATTGTATTATATTATATTATTTTATTTTATGCAAATTGGTATTAAAGATTTCCTCTTTTGTTAAGATTAAATGTTCGTTTTTGAATGTCCTTCTAGGATTCTAATTCAATGATTGGGTTGTGGAAATATGTTAATGATAAAATCCCGCATTTAGTGCATCTTACATAACTCGATAAAATGACTCAGTAAAACCTGACAAGCAGGTGGTAAACAAACACCTGTGATATATTGGAATATAAACTGGGTCAAGCTGATTGTATGCGTGACATAAACAGATTTAACAGTCTATTTTTTCTCTCTACTTTCTAGGGATACTGATGTGGGTGTTTGGCAGGAAAATAATACCCAAACTCAGCATCAATCCCCGCAAGGACCGTTGTTGTCAAGTCTCAGTCCCTTATCGACAGCTTCGACGTCGGTGTCTAACAGTACGACGACCGCGACCAGCTCGGGCGATGTAGGATTTGGAGCCTTAGCCGTTCATCCAACAACAGACCTCAATTTAAACGAGATGACGTTCGACTTTTTCACTTCGGGCGGCCCTTGTTTTGTGGACAGTAGCGAGAATGGACTAGATTCTGCTCCGAACGAGACGACACCGACCAGTACGAATGGTTCAAGTAGTCCTCGGCCGCCGTCGACTAGTGCCTCATGGACAACAGTGACGCTGACGCCGACGAGTCGGCCTGCGTCGAGGCAGCCCACGCCGGCGCCGACGCCATCGACATATGTGAACGACTTGAACTTATCGCCGATGATATCGTTGGCGAGCAACTCGAGCAGGCCAGAAACTCCTGTAACTACTCCGTCTTTCAGTGGGGCGTATTCTTTCAATAGTGGCTTAAGGGAGTCGGGTAAGACGGCTCCGAGTCCCGGACTAAGCAGTGGCAAGACAGTGCTGATTCTTTCAGACGAGTCTGTGGCGTCGAGTGGACAAATGTCGCCTAGTGAACCTGTGGATGGCGATTCTAGTGTGGGTGGGAATGCCAAGTTAAGACAATTGCTCACGCAACATGGTGCGGGGTCTGGTATGGCGAGCATAGACGAACAAGTGACTCCTAGTAGCGCTGACAAAGTGGACTCCAGTCCCGCGACGTTCTTAGGTGAAGAGATCAAAATGGAAGCCGTTTCTGCCGATTGTAATGAGGGTAAACAAGAATGTCACATTCTTAAGAAACTGCTTAACCAAGATGATGAGGACTTTGACGATGCCGACGTGGAAGGCCCGAAGAGTAGCGAGGAGCGGGCAATGGTACACAGTTCGAATGAATTGAGTAGGGCTGAAGGCGAAGCGGAAAATAAAAACGGGAAAGAGAATAACAAGCTACTAAGGGTAAGTGCTTAGTTCAGGGTATGCTGGATGGTTCTAATACTAATTGGAATTAGGCAGTATGGGCTTTTTTGTGTCGTCTATGTAACATTTGGGATTTTTGTGCATTTTGGTATGAGATTTCCCTCCTGCTACCGGATAACTGTTTTAATGGGAGAAGCTTTTCCATCATTTCATTCACTTTTTTTTGTTTTTTTGTTTTTTTTGTTATGGTATTTTATATGTTGTCATTGTTCAGGTTTCGTCTCACTTCATTACCCCACGACTGGAGGATCATCCTCAATTAGCAGTATGTTATGTTGATTGATTGTTTTGGTTTACTTGGTAGGGGAGGGAACAATAGCAATGTTTTTTTATATTTTTTTAAAACTTATTTACTGAAATGATCATTTTAATTTTATAAACTTTGTTTTTTTTTAAACAAAAATATTTCATATTTACAGTCATTATTGAATAATGACGACGAAGAAGCAGAGAAACGAAAACCGCAAGAACTGTTGAATAAATTGCTCAACGTGACTGATTCCGGAGATGGAAGGGTAAATTTAAATTTTAAAAACAAAATAAATACTCGAATTGATCTAATTTTTAATTTTTTCTTTTCATTATTTAGGAAATTGGAACACTACTTGCCGAAGCAAGTGCTTCTCATCAACAAAGTTCCAACAACATGCCTTCGTCTACAATGCTAAAAAATATGTACGAGATGCCTGTATCAAATAGTGTTCAATCAAATTATGATATAGGACCCAGGGGCGTTAAAAGAAAAGAGTCTCCTGATCATGAACCTGATAGTGGTTTAGAACCAGGTATGAAGGAATTGTGATTACATAAATATTCAATTAATTAACGTTGGAATTTGTTTGAATAGTGGTTAGTCGGCCTAAACATATGGCACTCAGCCAAGCTCAAATGGTGAGCAATGTTAGCAAGTTGTACCAGCAGAATCAGATGTTGGCACAGTTGCTAGCACATCCACCTCCACAAACTTCAGTGGTTCCTCCTGTGAGCAAAGATATAATTACACAACAACCACAGGTGAAACTCCCGAAAAATCTGAATGAAAAGATTATTCAAACACCGTCGCAACAATTGGCTTTATCGCGCGCCTCCCAAGACGGCCCTACAGCAGCCCACTTTTCAGGTGGACGACTCGTCACTAACGCAATGGTGTCGAGTTCGGCAAACACACCTGCACCCAACCGGACAAATAATCTGTTCAACAACATATTGGATCAGCAACAACAACCGCAGCCGTCCGGTCCTCCAGTAACCAGTCGACAGCAGTCGATGGCTGCTGCTTTGGGTCACTTGGGTGGACCGCCGGGAAATATGAGTGCTGCTTCGGGAAATATGACACCGATGGGCAACATGCCTACAACTTCCATGGGGCATGACATGGGAATGGATTATACTGGAAGCCCTAGTGCAAGTGGTTTTTCTGATCTTTTAGCAGAGGCGTCGAACACTCCTGTGCCGATGGATTTGCAAACGCAAGATCCAATTTTGTCCAAAATCTTGGATGATGTATGCACTTTGCAGCAAGAAATGTGTCACGATGACACGCTGTTCAGGTTTCTCGAAGACATGATCGATCATCATTCGACAACTAGTGGAGACACTCAGTATGATGCCGAAAAAATGGCCATCAAAGAGATTCAGAAGGATTTGATGAGTTGCGAAACGCAAAATGCAGCACCATCTCCAGGAATGAATATGTTGCCCCAGTTGCCTCAGTTTGCACACAACCAGGTAAACATTTGGAATCATTATATTTTTTTACATGGTAACAATTTTTTTGGTTCTATTTACAGGCGCAAAGCAGTCAGAATATTGCAATGACCCAGGCCATGCAGAATTATCAAGGGGGTCCACCACCCGTTTACCAAGCCGGAAACTATCAACCGCCTCAGCAAAGACCTCGGTTTACTGGGCAACAATCTAATCTGCAGAATCAGTTGCAAATGGGCATGCAGAGACCAGGAAATGGTCCTTACGGTTCTCCTGCAGGTGGACTTAATAATCCTAATCTGGTCGGAATGGGTTCGAGCATCACACCATCTCAGGTATTTTATAGAAAGCATCGAAGGATTGTAAAGGATTTGAAATAACTTAATTTTTGATTTAATTACTACAGGTTAGGCAGATGATATTGCGCAATCAGAAGCCCCAACTGACACAAGCTGCCAATTCACGGAGAGTTCGAGTGGCACAACAGTTGTCATTGCAAGGGACAAATCCTCAGGTGGCAGCTTCTCTCAATGATCAGCTTAGTCCCTCTGGATTTGATAACATGAATGAGTTACTCAACACTACTGTAGCTCCTAATGTGTCTCTTCAGGTATTTAAAATTGACAATTAGCATGTTACAATTGTAACTGATGATTTTTTTGTAGCGCTCTTCGAGTGTACCTGATTCTCAGTTGTCTCCTGGTTACGGCAACACGATGCTCAACCAGATGCCGAGTCCATTAGGCCAGAGTCAGCCGTCCCAAATGTCGCCAGGCAATCGCTTGGCCAGCCAGCAACAACCCTACTCGCCACATTCTCAAAGAGCCTCGCCTCAGGGGTTTCCGCCTCACACGCAAATGAATGCGTATAGTCCGCAGAGCCAGCAAGCAGCTCGTGTGTCACCTCATCCTCAGCAGTTGCCTTTCCCTCAACAAGGAACTCCGCACTCGCAGCTCTCGCCTCGTATGGCTCAACCACCCTTCTCTCAGCTTTCACCACAAGGCAATGCACCGCGCAGTTGGAGTCCTGCTCCTCAACAACAACAAAGGCCTGTTGTAAATTTACAACAGCAAAATCCAATGCTAAACGCGCAGTTGTCGCAGTCGTCTTACGGGAATCAGCCTAGATTTGTTCAGCAGCAGCAGCAACAGCAGCAACAGCAGCAACAGCAGCAGCAGCAGCAGCAACAGCAGCAGCAGCAACAACAACAGCAGCAGCAGCAGCAGCAGCAACAACAGCAGCAGCAGCAGCAGCAGCAGCAGCAACAGCAGCAACGCCAGAATATGCCGTTGCGTGGAATGGCTGCCGTAAATACTGCCAATAATGCGCGGCAATCGCCATACCAGACCGATCCCCAGTTGCTGTATCAACAACAATTTTTGCAGCAACAAGTCCGTTTGCAGAGAACAATGTCAGCACCTACTCAGATGCCTGGTAAATAAAATAAAATAAAATAAACTTTTGATAATTGAATTAACATTTTTTATAGCATTTATATAACATTATAACATTATATAATATTAAAACAGGTCGTGTGCATTCTCCACGGACTCCTCAAGGTCCCTATTTGGGCAATCAAGACTCCATGTTGTCACCAAGCACTCAGATGAGTCCCTCGTATCCGCAGTCGATGCCCAATACTCCTGGTGGCCTCAATCAAACATTCCAGGCGCCTAACGTGACTGTGCCTCAAAGTGCACCTCCGCCCCCACCGAGTTACAGTGCTACAACGAATGCTGATCAGACACACTTTCCTTTTGATCAACAATCGCTGCAGATTTTCAACACTAATACAGGAGCTTCAATGTCTAGCGATAGGTATTGTAACAATAATATTTGCTAATTAGAAATAAAAATTTACATCATTATTATCTAACTTTAGGGCAAGATCAACAATGGCGCAAGGAAATGCTGTTAGCTCGGAACATGTTCGACAAGAAATACGGAATAGGTTAAACAGGACACAACAAAGTCAACAGCAAGGACAGGTACTTGTTAATTTTATTATTTTATGCCTAATACTTATATGATTCAAATTTTCTAGCACCATGGAAATTCAAATCAAATGCCGGGGCATAACGTGCAACAATCGTTAGCAAGTCAAGCAGGGCAGAGCCTGCAATCTCAGGCCGACTACGATTCGTTATCAATTCATCTTGAATTGCCTACTGGTTAGTAGTTATTATATTTAGAAATAACACAAATATTCATTATGTGTAACGCATGTATTTGTGTTAACAACATTAATTTCAACATCATTCCCATGGATTCCATTAATTTATATTTTGTTTTTAAACAGGTGGCAGTGACCAACAGGCAAAGTCTCCTAGTTTGTACAGCATGATGGGTCTGTCAATGCCCGATGGAAACCTAGTGGGACGCCCAAATCATGGACACATGACTGCCAACAGTCCTAGGGTATTTGTGAGCAAATGAAATGACAGTAGTATGTGAATTTGGCATTAATTATGGATAATTGTATTTTTAGAATATGGATGAGTCTCGTCAGGGCGAGAAGAAGAGCTTGCTGCAGCAGCTGCTATCGGAGTGACGGATGTGCGTTGCTAAATGAACAGCCGTCTCTTCAGAGCTGTAGCTCCTGCCAAGTTTTCGTCGCTCTGTGCGAGTGTGTGGAGAGGCTCAAATGGAATGGGAAACCAAGTCTACTGTGATTGGATTAATTTGGGCCGTGAGTTGAAATGTGTGGCCTTGTTTTTAATTGATGCCCTTCATCTCTGGGTTAGAAGATTTTTTTGACTTCCAATGAGTGAACAGAGATTTTTATGTTTTACTTTAATATGTTTTTCTTTTTAAAAGAAAAACCGTAAATCATGTTTTGCGATTTATTATTAATTATTATTAATATTAATATTATTATTATTACCATATTTTTTTGTGTTATGAGGTGAATTTTACGTTGCTCGTCTGTGCAACACTGGCGTTCATGGGTGAAAAATTCATCTTAGGACCTTCCTGATTGCTCAAGGAAAAGAAATAGATGAACATTTGATTTTTTTTGTCCACTTGGCTGTTAATCATTATAGATTGCATAGTTTATGGAATAACTTTATACACACAAGATAAAGAAAAAAATACAAAAAAGAAATGGATAGATAATAATTATCTTGATGTAATTGAAAAAAAATCTCCATTTAGAATTTATATTAACGACAAACTTATTTTTCTGTTGTTGTTAAAAGTGTACATCTTAACCAACTTGCCGTGTAAATAATTATGACAATAACGGTATGAGTAATTTTCTATATATGTAAATATAATAATACTATTACTATTACCAGCTTAGAGGAAGTACAGTATTACATTGAATAATTTTTAAATTTTGGGGCAGTTTTTTCTTTATTTTTCTCCTTTTGGTAAATTTTTTTAACAGCTTCTTCCCTTTTTTTCAAAGTTTTAAAACTTAAAAAAAATTAAAAAAGAAAATTGGATTTTGAAGATTTAACAAGTTCAGTTCAGACTACCTCAAGAAATATTACATTTTTGATGTGTTATAAGTGATTTTAATTTGGTTGGCGAAGATTACTGGAACATGTGTATATTTTAATTCTTTTCAAACAAATTTTAGACTTTTAACGATTCATAGAATGACAAAAATTTGAAGTAAACATTAAATTTTGAAATTTCTTGTGAGTGCACAATTTGTAAATTTTCTTGTTGTAGTATTGCCAGAGATACGTAAAAGTGGAAATTATTGATGTTGAAATTTAGCAAGAAAAAAAATTAATCCATGTACAGAGAAAAAAATTCTAGTTGTGTTTTTCCAATTCTTTCAATTCTTCAATTTAATGTTTGGCTAGTAAAAGTGCAATTTTTTGTTTTGTTGATTTTGATTTTTTTTGTTTGCAGTGACCTGAATAATAATAAGTTTGCCTTGTCCAATTCTACTTAAAAGCGAGCGTTTTGGTGCATTTTATTTAGTCAGAGAAGTTTAAATTTAAAAAATTATTGTAGAATTTGTTGACACTTGTTGAACTGTTTAAAATTATTATTGGTTAAGTGGTTATTTTTATTAATAAACACAAGTAATTATTATTGAAACAAACAAAAAAAAAAACACGTCAATTTCCCCCATTTTTATTATGACATTTTGTTGCACAGGGTTTTGAAAATTAAAAATAAAATTTAAAATAAAGCCAAAGGATTATTATAGTTACAATTATTGTTTGAGTAACTGCAACTTCTGACTTTTCAAATGAAGTTTACATTTACATTTTATTTTTTAGTTTTTTTCTTTAGCGAATATTCATGGGAGATAAATATAATGTAAGAGTGTGAATAATATTTTTATAATAACCGTGTGTAAATTGCCGTTGCTTAGTTACAACAGTATACCACTTATAATATTTACTACCATGAAATATTTTAATCTTTTTTTTGTATTTACTTCCGGGAAATTAATCAAGTAATTTGTCTGTTTTCAAAGTTTTCATTATATTGAAATTATTGTAGATTATTGTGACTTTGCTGATATATTCTTTTTTATTTTTTAAACGTTAAAAAAAGTGTAATACTACAAATGGAGTTTTACTATTTTGTTGGTCATTGATGCAGCTGAATTAACATGTTGCAAATTTGAATTGCATAACTTTGAGTGACCACTTGAATTTTTCTCATTTGTCGTTTTTGTTTTTAGTTTTGTATATTGTGTAAGGATTATAAATGATGTTCTATAGTAAAAATCAGTTATAACAAAAATTTGTTTAATTATTAATATAATTGTTCATGATTTTCTAGAATAATTTATACACAAGAAAAACATTTATTTTAAAAAACATATTTTTACATAATGACTTCAAACTGTGGCAAAACATTTCCACTTCCAGCAACTTGTTTATATTCTGCAATTAAATCCGTTAATGACGACATGCTAGCATCAAAATCATCCACAGTCATGCCATCCACATTCAAGTAATGATGCAAGTGAGCCTACATAAATATCGCGTTAAAATAATTGTAATTTTCTGTTAATGTTTTCAGGTTACCCTTTTTTTATACAACAAGTCAAACCGCAATTGTAAATCCTTCAAAATTGATGCAAAATTTGTGTTATTACTCAATGTTAATACTGAATACGGATGTCCAACTGGTGGAACTGAACATAATCCAACTTTCCACGCTTCTTGATTCCAGGAAGCGAATCGTAATTTAGATTTAATCCTGCACGGTATAATGAACGTCATATTTTTAATTCAAACACAAACTTGTAAGAGAATACTTGTCTATATTTCTTCTCAGATCCGAATAACAAATATTTCCTCTTAATAATACTGCAGATGCTAAATATGTTCCTACATCGGGATCAAATGACAGTAGACGGGAATTGCGAGAAAATGCTTCTGTGAACGTATTATCAATTCTATTGAAGAAATCATTATTTAATTCATTAGTTAACCACCTTTAATTTTTTGTTTTAGTTTACGTTCTTAATGGAATTCCAACATCCATTAAACCATAAATTGGTGCCAAACTTGAAGTGATGTAATGGAGACGAGGAAATGGAACTAAATTCGTGGTAATCTCATTCAAGTCGACATTAAGCGAGCCTTGAAAACGAGATGAACTCGTCAAATTGAGCATCAAATTAGCTACAATATTATTCATTTGATCGAATGGTTTTATTTTATGTAAACGGCTACTATCAGCTATGCTAGATCGTACGCTGGTTGACCCGGAACAACTTTTTAATTTATCAGTAGCCGATGCAATTCGATTGCAAATCTCCAACAAGGCCTCGTTGTCGACTGGAAAAACACAATCAGCAAACTGAGTTAACGGATGCATCGCTAAAACACTGTTATAAGGTGATGTGATGACATCATCATCACAAGAAGGAAATACGGGGATAACAAATCTGCAAAAACCAAAAATGAAAATAATCGATTTTATGAAATTTATCGATGATGCACCTATAAACATCTGGATAATCATCGGCCAACATACTCAACAGAAAAGTTCCAATTCCTGATCCCGTTCCTACAAAATATGATCGTAGAAAAGGATGAGGCAATTATTTATTATCAATTTAATTACGTTACCTCCTCCCATGGAAAGTATGATGAAAAATGTTTGTAGATAATCGCATTTTTCAACTGCTTTTCTAATTAATTCTCGTAAATTGTCTTTATATTTGTTCCCATAGAATTTATAACCAACAGCCCTGTGAAAAATAGAAATGAAGATTATGGTTACAGGGTGGGGGTGGTTTTTTCACCAGTTATTTCCTGATCCGGACTGACTGGTCAACAATTGTTTGCAATCAAAAACATCCGCAGTGGAGCCTTTCAGTAACTGATTGATAACACCTTCTTCCATATCAACTAAAACACACTAAGAGTAATAGCAATTCCAATTTATTCAGAGTTGTCCTACGTAATTTAGAATGAATAGAAACTTACCCTCGCTTTCAAATTAACTATTTTATTTCTTTCCTTTCCGAGCTTAATGTTCTTACCCTTGCAATCAACATTGCAAAAGAAACTATTCAAAGCTTCATCGAAATTAGCATCCTAAACCACTAATGAGTATTTTTATTCGCGATATAAAAACGTATAATTAATTTAACTTTAACCTTATTAATAGCTGCATGCTCGCGCAAAACTAGATCCCAAAAGCAACATCCTATTTGATTGCCACATTGGCCCACTACAATAAAAATCGTTGATCAAGACGTTAATTTTTTAGTTTTGATGCTGGAAATTTTTACCCTGTATAATGATACTCTGGCTCATGTCACTAACTTGTAAATCTGTAAAAAAAATAAAAAAAATAAATAAATAAATAAAACAGTTATGTTTCAGAAAATAACAAGTTAGTTCACAGCACGAGCTGTGAGCTACCTCACTGGATTTGGCTCAGCTCCTGGGTCACGTATCGATTAAATAAACTTTTAAATTGGGACTTATAAGAAAAAAAGTCATTTCTGATGCACAATAACTACCAATCAAATAGTAGCGCCATCTATTGCAAATCTATACAACTAAAAGTTGTATCCTGAATCTGGTTTTCGCAAGGGGCAACAAATGGCGGCACCATTCAGAAAACATACATATTGGATCGAGGAATTTAACTTCATGGCGCTCAGTTTGTGACGATGACACGATTCACGATGGTGATCTTCCATTATTTTTCGAAAATATCATAAACACCAAGTGTCACCAACTACATTTTGGCAAAGGAAAAATTCCATTTGCAAAATATTTACATTTCTTAGACAAAAGATTTTATTTCTGACGTATTATTTTTTAAGTAACCACGTGGAAATCATGGCAACAGTTGTCATTAGCTCCATTGCTAGTCGACTTCACTGCACGACGCCATTTTTGGAATTTCGGAATAACTTTCCGCATTCGAAGAAGAACATCAAATCGTCAATCACTTTGAATTAGATAATTATTTTGGGGGATTATTATAAGTTATAATAATTATTTAATCCAAAGTGAGTGATGATTGATGATTGATAAAAACTTTTAAAAAAATTTCTAATTTTTAAATTTATGGTTACTAATTTTATTTTATTTGTTTTATGAACAGAATTCACACATCTCAACAAATTCTTCATCACTCGACAGCCCAGTTTAACTTTAAGGTTAGGGACTGGAGGTTAAATCCGTCAAATGTCAGAAAAACATTGATAATCATTGGTCACAACTGGACAACCAGGAGGAACCAGCCCCAACCGCTTTGTTTCTCTTTCTGGATCAGGGGGCGCGACAGGGCTTCTGGGGGTGTGTGTTCCAGTTGAAACCCGGGCCCACATGAGGGTGCCGGATCGCTCTTCAGTTTTCGGGGAATCGTGCAGTTTTTTGTGGGGTTGCGGGACGTCCAGGGGAGATGGACTCGGATTTTCATGAGTAATTTGATCTGATTTAAGTGTTTAATTTGTCTTTTTTTGTGTGTTTTTTTACAGGAAGTTTTGCCATTCTTTGTCGCAATGGTAAATTACATTTTGAATTTTTTGAAATATTTGACAAACGTTGTGGTAAATTGTTAGCATTTTTTAGCATTTTGATTTGAGGGCAGAAACTAAGTTAGTTTAATGAGAAAATGATGCTGATGCAGTCAGAAATTATTACAGTTTCCAATATAGGTATTGGCCTAATCTAATTTTTGACAAAGTTCCCCAGTCGATACGCCATCTATTGCTGTGCACGCAAAATATTGAGGGAAACATTGTGAGCGAGCGAACTATTAAATCTGGTTTGTGCGCGGCACAATAGATGACGCATCATAATCGCAAACTGAGTACCGTGCCAATATGCAGGAAACTTAATTGCTCTTTGACTAGACTTTCATGCTCGCTTGCAAGTACGGTAATGCATCGAATTTTACATACCATTCAATCGTTTTCCTTTTCCAATCTGTTTCAAGGGTCCAATTATAGACAAATTAAACTTGCGGGCAAAAATGACTCTTGCCGCAACAATAAGCACTGCTGGAACAGTGACGCTGTGTCCATTATGCTAGCTTAATTAGCAACTGATTAGTCCACTTGTATTTCACTTCCGGTAAACGCTTATAAAATAGATCGTACATTGGATCTAACTTTTATCATACAAAACTATATATAAAAATATAAAAAGAAACAAAATCGTATCATATCAATTATCATTGATCTGAAAATGAATGAAAGATCCATGCTTTCAATAATGATAACCTGAAGATTATTCTCCAAGATGACACAATTTTTGCTGTTGTGAGATGAGCGTCATCAGTCAAAGACACGATAATCCCTGTTTTGGAATATTCTCACTTGTTGTTTTCACCACGATTTGATGATTGTTCTCAGAGTAGTTTGTTTTTCGAAAACTACCGTAACTGTTTTTTTTTTAATTCAGTTTTTTATACTTCAAAATCAAAATATCACTAAAGAAAAAATAATAGTTAGAAAGACGTGAATAGATACAACTATAGGTAACTAAAAGTTTGTGTACTGTGATTCATTCATTAATTGATTGATTAATTATGCTCTTTTGGCCAGACTGTTTTCGGGTCTTCTGGATGTCCATGAGTCATGGACATCCAGAGTCATGGACATCCAGAAGACCGAGCTCATCGGATTGCACGATCTTCAGTTTTGTACATTTTTATGATTATTAAAGAAAAATAAATACAGTAACAGGAGAATTTATTATTTTTTAATTTATTTTTTAAATTATTTATTATGAATTGGATATCAACAACGGGCGGAATATTACTGAGATTGCTTTCATCATCTACTGAAATAATCAAGATGCGCTCGTAAATAATGTGCAAAGTGCGCTAGTGTATTCTCTGTGTAAGTGTTACCTAGCAACGTAATACCAGTACGTAAACGTCATTAGATTTTAATTGTTTTGTTTTTTTTATGTTGCAGTTTATCTCCACAAGAAGGCAACAGGAATTTGACGTTCTAGAAGTTTCTGTCATTGGAGATGCAAATTAGTGCGCGTATTGCTGCTATTTTACATTATCAGTGTTTAGCGCAGTTCATTCCAAATGTAGTTTGAGCATTGAGGAGAACAGACGCGTTCATTGTCAGGTTGGCTTCACTTTTTCAAGTTTCAAGCTGAATTTTGTAGTTTTATTGCACTTTTATATCTTCGGCTTGCCATTTTTTTCTTCCGTTACTTTTTATTCGATTAGTTCTTGATTTTTATTTATTTATAAAATCTGTAGTCTCTCATAACGCGTTCTTTCATTCACTTGCTTTCTCGCA
This sequence comes from Strigamia maritima, assembly GCA_000239455.1. NCBI lineage: Eukaryota > Metazoa > Arthropoda > Chilopoda > Geophilomorpha > Linotaeniidae > Strigamia > Strigamia maritima. Next base: position 76,012 of record JH431307.1, read on the forward strand.
TTCTCAATTTTTAACGCATTCTTCTTTTCCGTCATTGTAACATTAATTGATAAGCAAGCAGGTTTCGCGTAAGTTTTCATTTTGTTCACTTCTTTTAACTGATTTTATAGTCACTGTTCATCTTATGTTTAATGCGCGCTTTAATTTGCATGTTCATCTTATGTTTAATGCGCGCTTTAATTTGCATGTTCATCTTATGTTTAATGCGCGCTTTAATTTGCAGATTTTGAAAATTCTTTCTTCTCTTATTCGGTTTGCATAATTTTTACGATTCTAATATATAATTTCTTTTATTTTCAGATTTTTGAAAATTCTTGAGAATTCCGCCGTAAAGTTTTTTCTGTTTTATTTCTCATTTCCCCCCTTTTCTCGTCATTTTCCCATCATTTTGTCTGCCCCATCGGCCAGGCCGTGCCTTTTGGCGCGGCTTGGCCGATTTTATGAATAAAGGCCGGCCGGATTTCGCCTATCTTCAACATTTTAATTTATTCATAAAATTTTTCTTGTTTTATTTTATATTGTATTATTGTTATATTTGTTAAATTCACTTGTATATTAAACTTTGTATTTTATTTTGTTTATAAAGGATAAGATATATAAAAGAAAATTAGAATATTTTATTAAACACTTAAATAAAATTACATGATAAACATTGAAAATAAAACTGAAAAAAATATGAATAAATTAAAATGTTGAAGACAGGCGAAATCCGGCCGGCCTTTATTCATAAAATCGGCCAAGCCGCGCCAAAAGGCACGGCCTGGCCGATGGGGCAGACAAAATGGCGAAAAAGAAAAAGAAATTAAAGAAAAATGTAGGAAATGGTTAAGAATAAAAGAAAGAAGCAAAAAACGGCGGAGAATAAAAGGGAGAATGGCGGAGAATAAAAGGGAGAATGGCGGAGAATAAAAGGGAGAATGGCGGAGAATAAAAGGGAGAATGGCGGAGAATAAAAGGGAGAATGGAAAGGGAGAATAAAAGGGAGAATGGCGGAGAATAAAAGGGAGAATAAAAGGGAGAATAAAAGGGAGAATGGCGGAGAATAAAAGGGAGAATGGCGGAGAATAAAAGGGAGAATGGCGGAGAATAAAAAGGGAGAATGGCGGAGAATAAAAGGGAGAATGGCGGAGAATAAAAGGGAGAATGGCGGAGAATAAAAGGGAGAATGGCGGAGAATAAAAGGGAAAACGGCGAAAGGTGAATCATAAAAAAATAGAAAAATAGAAAAATAGAAAAATAGAAAAATACAAAATTCAAAATTGGAAATTATACAATAAAAATGGCGCAAAATCCTGCTCGTTGGTGTTACGGTATGACGCGATATGACCTAGAAGAAAGAAAGAAAAAAATTAAAAAATTTAAATAAATACAAATACTGTAGAATAAATAAAAATTCAAATTTAAAATATTAACGCATTAAAATAATTAACGACTATTTTAATACGTACTTAAATTACTGTAAAGGCGGCTAAAAAAAAACAACGCGTTGAAAAACTGACACGAATAAATTGAAAATACAAAGCTACAAGATAAATTACAACTAAATTTTAAAATATTAAAACATACCATTAATAAATGCGTACTAAAATTAAAACAAGCAATTTATTTTAAAATAACTAAACACCAAAACGAAACTCACCTGAATGTGTTTGTATATCCTCTTCAACCTTGCTCCTCGCTCGCTGCATTCCAAATAACCGAGAGTACTATCTGCTCGCCTCGCTCATGCGCTAACTGACGTCATCGAAGATTCTAGTAATATTGATGTCATCCGTTCTGCTATGACGACGTCTCTCACGTAATTGCGCAATGGAGCAAGATAATCACATATTTTTCCTGTAAGCGATACGAGACAACGGCGTGGAGGAAATGCTGAGCCTTTTCAAAAAAAATACATAAAATTAAAATCATTACGCAGTTAAAATACTAATAGAGACACAAGTACAAGTTCAAAAAGATTACTAGTTATGCCGGTAAACTGTCTAGTTAAAAGAAAGCTGTCCTGTAAACCAGACAAAGCGTCTAAAAAGAGTCTCTCCGTTGACTGGACATTTAAAAATTGTTTGCAAATTGTAAACTGGAAAATAGCTTGATTTTGTCAAGTTTTACTTGGTGCTATTAATACCTTCACTGATTTGAAGCGTGTGTCTCATCATTAAATCACGTTGTTGTTGTTGCAAAATCTGCTTAACCAATTTTAAATAAGAAACAACACGAGAACACATTGAAATAAAGTTGGAAAATCAATGGCTTTAATGTTCTCATAACATCTGTACTTGGTGAAAAACAAACAGCCCAGACTCCATTGGAGCCCGGACCGGGACTTGAACCCAGATCCCCCAAAGCACCCAACCGGCAATTGGGGGATCTGGGTTCAAGTCCCAGTCCAGGCTCCAATGGAGTCTGGGCTGTTTGTTTTTCAAAAAGTACGGATGTTATGAGAACATTAAAGTTAATCTTTCCAACTTTAACCAATTTTGAATCACCGGCTTTGCGATCCGTAAGATCAATAACATCAGGTTGTTTCTCCAAGTCTTTCATTACTTGAGCAACTGCTGCTTCTGTCTCTTCCTCTTTCAACGTTTTCAACTTACTGCTGGCCCTTGTCAATACGGTTTGCCGAATGTGCTTTATAGAAGAAATTGTACTTCAATACAATACAATACACATTTTCCCCCTTTTCCAATAAATCGCAACCTGTTTTAATAAATTGTGTTGCTGCTGCAGCTCATATACATCTGCTTTTCTCTTAAAAACTATTCCTGCTGATGAGGGTTCAAAATCATATTTTAAGGTTGAAGCATTGGGTGATCTAATGGCAGTGGCGCCGATTAAGTCCTGCCTAGGGGTCTATGACCGGCTCTAAAATAATATCAACAATCCATTAAGTTAAAAACTAAGCCCAAGCCGATGCCAAAATTTTACCTGTGGAGCCTTGCTTCAGCGACCTCCATCTTCATGGTACATTCTAGCAGCAACAGATGACGGACCAAACGTCCTTGCTTGCTCGAGCGCCTTCATTTGTTGTTGAATGTAGGCAGGACTTGTGGGCGGTGTAAACTCACTTTCAATGACTAAAAGGTCAATGGAAAACTACGTTATATTACGATACATTAAAAAAAGTAAGTGTCGTTTTAATTGCTGTTCAACAGCAAATGTGAGTGACAATGAACGACATGCGTACAAAAATAGAATAAAATCATGTGATCGTGTGAGAACACTATATAGTATCTTCCGCAACAATTTCGTGCGCGACAATTTTTTTTGTAAATTTAAATATAGCGACAAGGGTTTGCTGCTACAAACATTAGTCGCGACACCCGTTAATCGCGACAATGGATTGGCGCGACATACAAAATCGCGACAATATGTGGGCGCGACATTGATAATCGCGACAACAAGTCAGCGCGACATTAGAGATCGCGACAATATGTTGCGTGACATTGAAAATCGCGACACAAAATAACTAAAATTTTTTTTTAAATTTTTTTTTTCATTATTATTTAAAATTTTATTCAAATATAATTAAAGCAAACAATATATTTGTGTAAATTATTTGACATTTATTTATTTATTTATTTTAGCCAAATAAATTTTTGTGAATTTTTGTGAAAAAAAGAGTCAGAATGAAATCTAAACAAGTTCTATTGGAGCTACAAAATTTTCTTTTCAAAGAAATTAATATGGTAATATGTGTTTGCATTTCAATTTGAATTTTGCAAAGTGTTTTTACTTTTTTAAATTTATTTTATCTTTTTTTCAAAGTTATTTTTTTAAAAAGTTAAAATTTTGAAGCTCCAATAGAACTTGTTTAGATTTTATTTGGCTAAAATAAATAAATAAATAAATAAATGTCAAATAATTTATCACAAATATATTGTTTGCTTTAATTATGTTTGAATAAAATTTTAAATAATAATAAATAAAAAAATTTAAAAAAAAAAATGTTTGTTTTATTTGTGTCTCGATTTTCGATGTCGCGATCTCTAATGTCGCGCTGACTTGTTGTCGCGATTATCAATGTCGCGCCAACATATTGTCGCGATTTTCTACGTCGCGCCAACCCATTGTCGCTATTAACGGTGTCGCGACTAATGTTTGTCGCAGCAAAAGGAGACGAATGGGGTATTATTTTAATATTCACAAATATACCATGTCGCGCAAAAAATTGTCGCGGATTATACGCGCCCCCATAAATCTCATTGGTTAACTGAAAAAATCTACTGCTATACTTCATTTACATGCTTCTTGTTGCGTTCTCCACGTTAATTTACGTTCCTTCCCACATTACAGCATACTGCTGCTTAACTGCATTATTGCTGCATTCAGCAGCAAAGCTAATACCGTATTCCCACGGAAACAACGGCATGCCAGTCTGACCAGTTTTTGACAAACTGGTCATTTTTCCAGCATACCGTAAAATTCGAATCAGTGCCGTAATACGAAATACTCACTTTATATGTAGTGCGAATTATCCGGCACCTGGTCCGACTCACTATTATCCAGCATGTCGTTGTTTCCGAGAGAATACGGTAAAAAATGATTTTGAAAAATGTACACCCCCGTTTGATAAACAAAAAAATCTATTGAAATTTAATATTCAACGTTTGAGGCTAGTTTAGTTTTAGACGATGACTACATCGTTGTAGCATACTTTATGACTCATTTGACACTATTTGTTGCAACTTACAAAACACACATAAATGCCACTATTTGGAATGCAATTATAATATTTTAATCATCATCCCCAAAACATTCCTAGCTGTGGAAGAATTTAAAAAAATACAAACCTGGGATCACGGGATAAAAAAATAATGTAGATGAATGTAACATATTACAAGTTCATGGCATCCCTAAACGTGAAGCGACTAAAGCCCGAAAGTTGATCTTCAGTAGCGGGACTATGAAACAGATTTCAAATTCCAAACTAATCTTTTATTTGTAATAATAAGACAGTAAGTGAATGTTAGTGTGCAACAATGTGTACGAAACAATTCCTAAACACAAATTTTAACGTAGATATGAAACATTTTAGTTTTACAAAAGAGCAAATCGAAAACAATGTTTATGATTCTTAAAAATTAGAAATAAGACGTTGAAATTCAAAAAAAATAATAATATCAAAATTTTGACACAAAATTTAGTCAAAACTCACTTTGATGATCCTAAATTTTTTCCTATGAATTTTTTAAAAAAATATTTTACACAGTCTCTACTTTACTATTATTGTTCATATTTTCTAGCATTTCTGAAATTGTGTCTCGAAAAACACCTATGTCAATATTCTGTCCCAATAAGAACAGAAGAAACCAGTCTCCAATATTGCACGCATCCAATAAAATTTTCAGCTGTTTCCGTGGCAAGGTGTGGTAACGTGTGTGAAATACAGTCAGTCGTATGCTGGGGTAAATCAAAAGAAGTATTCGAGACACAAGCAGAAACGCAGTCAATACCGAGAGTAGAACGAACCAGAACCACAGAAAAATGTAGATCTTTTCATTTACTATGTTCAATGGCAGTACGCACAAAGCTGAAATATTAGTGACGTCACCACTAGAACCGTAGTACGAGAAATTACATTTAGTTATTCTTGGAAATACAAATATCATCGGATCGAGTCGATTTTCTTGGTCCGATTGCATGAACTCGATCACTTTAGTGCCAAAAGTCAAAAATTCACCATCCAAGAACCGATCCATGAAGAACATTTGTCCGATGATATTCACAAAACACAATAATTCACAAAAGAAATACCGAAATGCCCAAAATTTATGGTTTCCCATGTTGGTCCACAAATAATCCAGCAATATTTCCTTCTGTTCCTTCTTCGTGGGCTGCGCACAAATGGCCAGACGCAAATTCATCGACAACGCCGTTATTTTTCCGCCTTCCCAACGTTGCCACAGCCATCTCGGCGCATAAAATAGAATCGCTTGGAAAAATAGCACGAAACAAACCCACTGATAGTATTTTTGCAACCGCCATTCTCTGGGATCATTTGATGCAATTATTCCGACATAGGGATGAATTTTTCCGCTACCGAATTTGGTCGGGTCTATGGCAGTCTGGACGATGTAGGTTGAGTGGATCCAGCAGTATGTATTTAAAACTGAACTCTTTATGAGTTTATTATCGTGCGCACAGTCAATGGGATCGCCGACGTTCTGCTTCGTTGTTAATATCACACTGCACGCCAATAAAAATATCGCCGTAAAGTTATAATGGAGCCGGAAAATACTCCCATCGATCTCTTCATGATTGATTTTCAATAAATTTCGCAAATTTTTAAAAATGTCTATCATTGCGTCAGATCACGGCCGCGGCTCGTATTCGGATTCAACAAGTGGTTATAGCTTGAATCTGAAATAAAATTACATGATTAAAAAACAATGATAAATTGAAACCGATTCAAAGATTATACCTTTATCTAGTTTTGATTTTACAGTAGGGTACGTAGTGTATTAATCTATTGTGTGGTGCTTCCATTAGTAATTTACGCCATCTGGTAGAAAAAAGATATAACTATTGATGGCTGGTAGTGAGGCTACAGTTTAAGATTCGCGCGTGGTTACAGCGCCACATTGAGCCGGTTCCACGAAAACAAAATAATGAGATCGGTTTAGGAACAATTCTTGCCAGCCAAGTAATGAAAAATAAATTTGACTTCTCATAAAACCAAATACAAATTTTAATGTTGGGTTTTTATATTTATTTAATTTCCATTTGTTATTTAGCTTTACACGAGCAAGTTTTAACAAAAATATTTGCTTCACACTAATTATTCATTTATTGGTGCTACGTACATACACTGACTAGTTTATTCTTCCAACTCCAAAGTATGTTAATAGTTAATTGTGTCCGAAGAAAAGGATTACATAATCCTAGAAATATTATCATTGCTTCAACCATCTAACTTGGTACCCAATGATTAATGCGTGATTAATAGTGACATTACAGTAAAAGAAATGACAATTTTTCTAACAAAATAACCAACAACCAAAATTATGTGAAATCAGCTGGAGTCGAATCGTGCTGACCCATGTAACTTTTTTCTGCCTTGCTCACTGCTTGAGGAATCGTTTCTAACGTTTTAGATCGAGGCACATCCATCAATTCCGGGACATCAATTTCCCCACGAGTAATTTTATCGATGGTTGTAATAAGATCGTAGTTGGTAAGATCAGACACCATCGAGTCCTTTTTATAATCTGGATGTTTGATAACGAAATCACGAATCCAGCCAGCTGTCGTTTTTAACTCTCCTGCAACAAATAACTCCTTAATACACATTTTCAGCGACACAAAAATGTGGAAAACAAACCCGCAGCTCTCTTTTGAATTAATTTTAAATACTGTTGAATTGTACAGTGGCAGTCAGTGTCAACATCAACCATGCTTAAATACTTGTGAATTAAAGGGATTAATCCTGGGAATTCGTTGTCCTATTACAATTTGAAATAAAAATAAAGATTAACCCTTTCAGGCCCGAGAAACTTTTTTTTGTTTGCAAATGCACCTTGCAACAATAATGCTATGATAATGCGACAATACATTGGTATTTGTTGGTGCATTGACACAATAACAGTAAAGCTTATTTTTAGTGACTTTTAAATATTTTACCGGTATTTTTTTTTAAAAATTCGAATTAAACACAACTAAACACTTGAATTCTACTTTAGATACAGCTTAATAAGTCCATAAATAGTGCCAGGTTAGACCAAAACGTAACATTAAGTGACCGAGAGGACAAACGCCTTTTTTGAAAACATAATATTACGTGACTAGTACTGAAAGTGTTTAAAAAATTAAAAATTCTAGTTTCACTCTTTATACCTTGCCGTTAATAATCTCATTTACAGTTAGCAGTGTCGTTTCGTCGCAAGCCAAGTTGCATTCACTCATGCAAGCGGCAGCTTCGGGTGGCGAACTGCCTAGAATTAATTAACATTTGTAATGTAAGCATAAACAAATTATTAAATAAATATTAACATGTCATAATATCTTTGCGGAACCAGAACATTCCGTTTTTGATCGCATCTCGTTTCTGTGCAATTTGTAAATTTTCGTCCACCTTAAAAATTTACATTTAAAATTAAAAATTTTTCTTTAAAATTAAAATAAAAAAAATTCGAGCATCTTTATACCTTCGAAACTGGAATGAGAAAATTCAGACGGAATGATAGAATAACTCGAGTTAGTAATACTATGAACACAACATAGGCAGCGTTTTCAAAATCCGTGAATTGAACCTAAAATAGAATAATTTTAAACACATTTATGTGATAACCAGTTATGACATATATATAAAAAATATCTAACCTCCATAGGCCTAAATTCGACTCTCCATCCAATTTTAGAATTAGGTGGCGGTGGCTTAAATCGCATTGTTTGCCAATTTGTAGATTGAATATTCTTTTAAAAAAACAAAAATTAATAATATATTCAATTGATGAACTCAACTGATTACCTCAAAATGATCAGTATCGTGCTCATCGTCCTGATCAATTTTCTCATTAAACAACGAAATAGGATCCCTGATAAATAAGTGAGCTATATGTTGGGCTAATAAATGATCAATACCTGTAAAATCATAAAATTAAAGAAGGTAAAATAAATTGCTTCTGATCACTTCAAACTAACTTTTTCACCTGCATCGCTTAGTTGTTTATAAATTTCTTCATCGTATACCAATTTAAGATCGTTGTACTTTTCTCCGATAGGCGATAAGTAACTGTCTATAGAATCATATCTCGATTTGTTGATATAAAATCGACAATTTTTCAGCGGCTAAATCAAACACTGAATTTAAATTACGTTCTTCTCCACTTGTTATTCATTTATTACTTCCAAACCGCGTTCTTCTCGCGTCCTATCATCCACCGACGCGGCAATAATATTCCACCTACAATCTGTGTCAGTCAAAATTCCTCTATGGATGGGCGACGCTGCACTCAAAGCTACCTGGAATATAAAATTACTTCAACTTAATTACTTTCAACATTTAATTTTATCACCTACTTACAACTATTGGACATAAAATTGCTAATTGATCGTAAAGCAGTCGAGCTTCGTCGGTATTACAAGCCTATTTTCAAACAAAATATCATTAACTATTTGAAAATGGAAAAAATTAAAAATACAAAACTATTTTAAGCGACTCACATACTTGGAATGTGACCTGTAAACAGCAACAACCCATGCCGAACCCCATGGCATCCATGTATACATGGTTTGGTAGTGCAGCATGCGCCGCTTCACCGTCGTCAACTAAACGACTATAATCTTCAATAAATGGATTTTTTGTGTTTTCATCTCTATAAACTAAAATAAACAAAAATAAATCATTACAAATAACACATTTATTAGTCATAAAAAAAAAAAATTCTCCTCACTTGGGATATTTATTGCAACTTTTTCTCCTCTTCTATTACATATATTTCGAGTCAATGTTCTACGTTTTAAAAAAAAAAAACCTATAAATAAAATAATTACTACTAAATTGTGACTAAAATTACTTGAATCGTGGATGACCCAAATAAATAGCGTCGTCTGGGAAAAATAGCGAACACGATGCACCATTTTGAGGTGTAGTTTTCGCCGATGGGAATGTAAAATTACCAGCACCAAGTCTGAAACAACAGAACAAAAATAATAAACACAACTTCTTTTCACACTTCTCAAATCCCATTAAATTATTGACATTTTACTTTAGTTATAAAAAATTGGTTTAGTAAACAAATTATTGAACAGTGGAGATTAAATACGTTACGACCTTGGAAAACTAGTTATCGTAAGTACTGTTTCATCAGATGATAACAACTCGAGAACTTCTAACCGTCTGAAATGATTAACTACAATCAATTATTTGTGGTTTGCATTAAATCATAATGACATACCGCGCCTTCATATTGGCTTCGACTATATTGAAGTGTGCCATTAAACCTCCGTACGGTTTTCCAGGCGTTCCTTCTATCATGTAACTAGCATATTCTGGTCGCCAAAGTGATTTCACTTTCCTACGAAAAAAATAACAAAATGATAAATCAATAAGCATTAAAGTCAGTGGCAATAACAATTGATCAAAGTTTTATTTTTCGAAATATCAATATTTCTTCCTTGAGATTGTATCTTACTCCGGATTGTTTAATTCCTTTTCCTGTAACTTTTGGAGAATTTCCAACGCTCGTAAACTGACCAACGCTCTTTTCTTCTCGTTATCATATTTGATGAGACAATATTCCACCTTTAAAACATGGCAAAATATCAAATTAATAATACACTACAGACCAAAATCAATGGTGTGGCATTAGATTAAACAAGTTGTGCAACAGTCATTTATTCAATGAAATTTTCGCAAATTTTCCATATAAATGTAATTTCATTGAAATAAAACCCGTAAAGCAGTCGAGTATACCTGAAACAATGAAATTTCTAATATTTTAATTACATAGATTTGATCGGAATGTTGCAAAAACTGATAACACACATCAATTGTATCAATTTGCGTTTGTACAAAAATCTTGTTCCATGTTTGATCAAATAAAAATAATATTTTAATAAAAGTGTCGTAAGTTATTATTAATAGTGCACAATGAATGTTGAAATGAATGTTTTACACATGTATAAAACTATTAAAATGTACAGTTCACTTTTTTTAGCATAATTTTATTTTACGATAATAATTTGAATATTTGCGGTAAATTTTTATAAATTTTTATAAAAATTTATAAATGTCTTAAACTTATTTTAAGACCAATTTTGTCAAGTACCGGTATAAAAGTTGATTCTTGTTCGTATTCTGAACTGATGCATTCGGCACATGCATTTTCATCAAAAATAAATCTTTTTTTTTATCCATTCCGAACATTGTTTTTCTATTGGTAAACACGAATTCTATAAAAAAATTCATTTTTTCCTCCACCAAAATCTGTTTACAATTTGATCTACATTTTACTGATGTAAACATGCTATAAATTCACTTGTTACATAATAGATTTACTTTTAAGATTCATGCAAGTCATTACACTACATAATAATTGGCACAAAAACAAAAATAAAAAATAAACATTAAATTTTTATCCATTTTTTAAATTAAAAAGCAAAACCTAGATCGCTCGTTTCCGTACATCTCTTATTCCAATATGACTGATATTGTATACTAGAAATACTATTTGTTAACCAGATTCAAAAACAAATCACAAAGAACTGCATTCCATTCAATTTTTTCAGATCATATTCATATCAAATAAATTTCGATCGAAAGTAAAAAGAAAACATAATGATACATACACACATGACATACACACATACTTATTATTAGGCTTACCTCATCGCCCCACATTAACGTATCACCTTGACGATCTTTAAGTTTGTGATATTGATTGATGAATTGTAACACTCCATGTTTTCTTACATGATCGGCTAACCGTTTTGTCTCCTCCCAATTGAGAGGATTACCCTCAGATAAAAGCCCCATGCTCCGGACACATAGGCGGAAAACTTTCACTCTCGAAATCGTCGTTCTAATGACGGGTTCCTCCGTTTAAATAGGCACTCGGTTTGCCGAACAGCTGTATTCATGGCAACGGCGCAAACGCTAAGCGTGCCACCGATTGCGACTAATTGTTGAGATGACGTCAGAAGCCTCATATCTGCTGCGTCATGTAATAAAGCAGGGTACACCAATCTCTATGGTTTCGTAACTTTGTTTATTGAATGTGTGTGATTTATATTTCTGTCTGAATTCTGTTGAGGAAAACAGGAGCTATACTTTAATCAATATGTTATTGCCCAAAAAATTAACATTAACAATACAAATGTCATATTTTACTTAAAACCAATTAAGTAAATGTTGTAGGTAAGTGAAGTGAAGTAAAATTGGCAATTAATCTATTAGTCATTGGAGAATTTTCTCGAATTTCTTTTCTTTCCGCGAGTAAAGCTCTATAAAGAAAAAAAATCAAATATTATCCATGAACGAATCCAATATACTTTAAATCTGTTTCACCGTGCCATTTTCCGGTGCCTTTCATTTTTACATTTCATCGATGCACTAATCAATAATAAATCGAATATATCTCTCTGCAACAAAGAACCATAACTATAACATTACAATAAAAGTATACATTTTAAAAACCTCACTTGCGCATTACTTCCACCTATTTCAACTATTTTATATTTGAGGGGATATAATAAATCGACTACTTTATCATAGTCACCGCTATTAAACGCTACAATAGCATCGCAAATCGGCAATCCTAAATTCCTACTTAAGACTGACTGATCGCTCGAAGATCTAAAAAATTTGATAAATTATTAAAAAGAAATAGCGAATCTTAGAAATATTACTCTGTAGATTGTTTAAAAGAATCAATGTAATTAGATACATCCGAATTTCTTCCTGAACCAACACAAGCGAACAATAAATGGATGTCATTAAATGTTGTTATATGGTCATTTAAATGCGGAACACATATGTTATACGCCTCTTCCCAACGTTTACCAACATTAACACCTAGAAAATCAAAAAACATTTTTAAAAAGAAAAAAAAAACATTAGTAATTGAAAATATGTTAGTAACCTTCCAATTGCAATCGGTAAAGCAATGAAGTCATGTCTACTATATCCAGTAAAGCTCCGGAATGTGCATCTTTTTCAATTTCCGTATCATAAATGTCCAACGCTGCCTGATATTCACCTTTTTCAATGTGATAAAGCGCCCAATGCCAAAAATTATGACGAGCCAGAAAATTACAAGACTAACGGAAAGGAAAAAACAAAATAAAAATTTAAAATTCATTAATTTTTGCAAATAATTGAATATATTACAATCCAATCATCCAACGTATTACTTAGAAATTTTATTCCTTCATTCTGATCACCTGTCATTTCTAAAACGTGAGCAACGGCGTGGGTTGCCCAGGCATCTTTTCTGTTTAACATTAATCCGTGTTTAGCAGAAGCCATTGCTTTATCGTATAAATTATTTTCTACTTCCGAAAAAGCCAGCATGCCAAATAAGTAACTGAAATAAATTATTATTATTTCGAAATCTATTTCAAGTTATTCTTTTATCAACCTGTATAAAGGAATGTTATTGTTCCAAGATGATAAAACTCTGCAAATAGAATTTCGCATTTGTTGCTGTTGTCCTAAATAAAAGTAAGTATCGTGAGCAAATTTAATTGCTAACATATCAGTTGGGTGGTGAAATAAAATGTCTTCCCACGTTTCAGCAGCTTTTATCATGTAACTAAAATGAGAAAAAAAAATTCAATTTAAAATAACTTAATAAGAATAGTGAATAAATTATTTGTACCCATCTGCAAATAATTTAACGGCATCCACGTGAAGCTTTTCTCTGGGAGTCACTTTAGATCGAGAAAGTTGTACCAAGTCGTCAATTTCTTTAGCAAACGTGTGGTCTAACTGAACAGAATGACCAGTTCCAATAAGCTCTAAGCCACACTGGACAACTTTTCCCATTACTGCAATTAAGTCACCAACAGTTGTTATTTTATTTGATTCGTCGTGTCATATCAGTCTCATACGTACCAAAGTTTTCGTCTGCTTGAACCAATTTTGAAATTGTGCTTTCTATTCCTCCAAATGCTGGATCATCGAACCAACCCACATACTGAAAAACAACATTTTTTTCCTTTTTAATATTTATATTTTATACAAAAAATGATTAATAGCTAAGAAATCTTACTTGACTAACTGCAGCATCGTACAGTTTGCATGCTTCGTCGCTAGATGTTGTTAAGGGTAGCTTAGCTTCAATCCATTCCTAAAAATTTGTATGCAGTGCTGTTTTAAAGTTATTAAGTTCAGTTTTTACATTTTTTACTGACCACATTTCCGCGATAATTAGAATGCATCGCTCACCCAGGCTCATGCGCTTCAACAATCGCTCGTTGTTTCTTATTATTGTTCTCCGCACTCAGTCACATCAATCATCCGTGAGCCAAGGTAAGCTCCAAGTTTTTCGATAAAAGTTTTACTTTTACCTTTACAACAGCTGCCGAAAGTGTTTTGAAATTATTTACGTCATTTGTCAGTTTCTGCGCACTCTGGTGGTTAAAAGTAAAAAGTAAAAAACATTCCATCTTATATTTTTCACCACTAGATTATGTTGGTTGTCAAGGCTAGTTTTTAATTCAACCGGATGCAGAAAGATGAGCCATCTACCATGAACTAAGCTCAATTCGAAATAAATGAAGTTATACGAAAGTTTTTTACGTCATCGAGATCTTATGACGGCGAAAATAAAATAGAGAGATAATAAACCATGTGATTTTTTAGCAAAATGAAGTTTTTACTCTTTTATATTTATTTATTGATTAGGTACTGTATGATTATGGCACAAGAATAAATGGAAAAATAAAAAAAACAATACTGATAAATACACATAAATTACGAATATGTAATTAAAATTTAATTAATCAAGATTGGAGTGTTTTATGAACTAAAATAGCAGCCGCATAACTTCCACGTAATTCTCCTCGAATATTTACAGCTTTTGCTAATTCCCACCAACGATCTGTGCAGGGGTCGTAAGCAAAAAAACGTCCTTGAGGTGTCATCACATACAACCGATCATCCCAAGTGAAAACTGAAGTGTGCACTGCTACAATTGGCAAATGATGAATAGTTTTCCAAGACTTGTCTCTGGAATTGAAACACAATACAGCAGATGATGGCGACGGTTTATTATCCCCGTTTAATTTATAACCACCTACAGCATACAGACAACCATCCATAACGCCAATACCAGAATTCCACAAACCAAAATCCATGTCAATGATCTTCGTCCAGCGGTTTAACTCGGGATTATAATACTCCATAATTCTTCTCTCCGCTTTGGATTTACCATCAAAACCACCAATCACGTATATGCAGTTATTAAACGTACACACCGATGCACCTGCTCTTCCTTGTTCCAAAGACTCGACTGTCCGCCACACATTAGTCTTTAAATCGTAACATTCAACTTCGCGCAAATAACTTTGTCCATCGTAACCACCAATAACATAAATGCAGTCACCGAAAGTGGTCACTCCGCAGTCAGCGCGCTTGAATTTCATTGGAGCAATGCATTTAAATCTACCAGTTACAATATCAAACACCAGAACTGCGTTAAGGTACTTGTTACCATTGAAGCCTCCAATTAGATAGACCAAATTCTGGTGACTGACAACTCCCATTTTAGTCATGGGTACAGGTAATCCTCTTGCGGGGTACCATTTTTCGTGAAGAAAGCTGTAACACTGCATGATAATGTCGCTTTCTTGGTTTTCACCAAAAACGACCATCATTGCCTCTGTTGGCTTTGGGTTGCGGCATTTCGAGTTGTTGTCACCTTTGATAAAATTGATGTTCAACGATTGGCCACATGTTAGATTTCGGCTGCAGCTTTTCAACAAGTCCCTAAGCCATGGATCACGGTTGGACACCTTGATGAGAATATCGGTAGACAGTAAATCGAATCGGACACTCGACAAAAGTTGTTTTAGTAATGGCCGACGATTTTCACGGTCTGTTTTCACCCAAAGAACGACAGTTTCCAGTACAGCATCTTCGGACGTTATGTTTAAGTCATCACTCGAAAGAAGAGCAGATAAACGCTCGAAGGACATGGAGAGGAAATCACTTTCTTGGACTAATTTCCGGAAATTTTTGATGCAAAACAATAATACACGTTCTTGTAAGAATATCGAGGAATATTTATCGGCTAAATCCCATACTTGTTGGTAATTGCAACAAGTCAATTTATCAGCCAATACCTGTAATAAAAAAAATCAATAAAACAAATTTTTTATTATTATTATTTATAACTTACTTCGCAACAGTATTCGTAGATGGGATCCAACTGTAGCATATGAGCAGCCGAAAGAACGGGCTCAAGTTGATCTTCGTGTAAATGTACAGCCACCTGTTCTCCATAGATGATACCTAATAAAACATCCAAGGCGTCAGGTTCAACTTCGTGAAGTTCCACATGGCCTGCGTGGGTTTCTTCCAGTCCGTTTGTAAACATGGCGTGGAAATATTCACTGCTGGCAGCTAGTACGCATTTATGGACTGTAAACTCGACTCCTTTGCAAGTGAGTGCCAAATCACAAAGCACATTGCGTCGTCGCATACGGCCAAGCCCTCGAACGAGTTTGTCGGTCAGATGAGACTGCATTGGAGCTGATGATGCTGGAACTGCAGGCATTCTGAAAAGAATTTGTAAACAACTTTCTTTTAAAAACTTAGTTTATTGCATCACCAGGAAATAGAAACGTTACTTTGCTGCTTGATGGTAAGTTTCATAGGTTATTGTTGTTACATAAATTAATTACTTCCCTAAGGAATGTGATGAAATAATTGTTTTGAAATGGCTTTGTAACAGTTTGGAAATTACAAGTGTACAATTTCGAAAATTAAATTATTTTAGAATAATGAAGAAGAACATTTGAAAAATCAAAACAATTACTTACAGATAAATTCAATGATTTAATAAAGCAAGCAGTAAAATCCGCAAGGTCGAACATTGCAAGTGTAAACATCAATCTGAACTGCTGTATCTGCGGTCAAACGACTTGTATTCTTCTTAAATTCTCCTAAAATTACTTTATGACTAAACGTGTAAACTTACAAGTCGGATTATTTTTCATGACTCTTTCCGCAAATCTTTTATTGAATTGTCAAGGTTGCTGCAGAATAAGGATCACGTTCGAGGTGAACCTGTATACTGATTCTTACTAATAGAGCTTATAATAATTATTATTAATGCCAATGTCATTGCTCATTTTTGATTGTGAGTATTCTCACGATATGAAACTTGCAAATTAAAACTACTTTTGTTTTTATGTTTTTATTTCCTCTTTGAAACAACACCTTTTCACTTCTTAATTCCCACAGTATTCGGTTTACTTCGTTTGGAGGTTACCGTATTCAAATTCCAAGGCGAGTTACCTGATTATCAACAATAAAAAAAAGAAAAAACAGAAAACCATAAGTGGAATTTTGCTGATTCATTGGCAAATACTTGAAAACTGTATTTTTATAAGATAAAATACTTCACGATTCACTTGATATTACAATAGCATGTGATAAATATTATCAACGGGCACTTGCTTTATAACTGTGATTAAAAAACACTTAATAAGTGATACCGTAATGAGATTTAGAAAATTTTATCTTCTTTCCGCAGCTTGTTTTCTATATTTCTACAGACCTATTGTTTAAAAATAACAATAGCCTATAGATAATAAATTGTGAAATTTCTTATGCAAAACATTCATGCAAAACATTCTTGAGAAATTGATTATATTCATTTCAAGCCTATTATTATGCGTTATGCATTTTTGTTAAAGTTACAGAATCAAAATATGCACAAGCAAGAGCAGGATCACGATAGTTTAATCCCAGCATGTAACTTGTAAGTAAAGGAGGAAACAAAAAAAGTTCTCCTTCAAAAAATCATGTAAACTGAAATTATTTGATATATAATTTTAATATCTTATAATTTAAGTTACCATAAGCGTGAATATTGTAAACATGAAAAATTCGACGATGTTGAAATGGATTAAGATTGAAAACGAAGCATGAAAACGATTATAAAGCTGTGATCAATGTATTGATGAGTTATTTTTACCTTTTGCTCGTCGCTGTTGTTGTGTTAGAAGACGATAGATTCACTTCTGGTCTCATTCTCCAGCAGCTTTCAGGAAATATAATTTTGTAAACGTTGCCTACAGGGATAGAAAACATGTTTATAGTTCACTGAACCTTTTTCTTTACCAATTTCCTCATAACACGTTTAGCAACTATCGAGATATACAGTAAAGTTGATTTAACCATTAAAAAGAAATCAAACGCAATTGCAATGTAATAGGTACAATCAAAATGGACATTTTTTTATGTTTAATGGTTCAAACTGTCGTAGTGTCAACTGGCCTTAAAATCAATTCTTAAATTAAAAAAAAAAATAAAACTTTTAGCCCTAACGTTCTGATTAAATGTTGCGGTGCCAAGGTATTCATTACCCACACTATTTTTTATAATGAGGAAGTAATTCTTTAGCTGGGTCAGCGGGACATTAGCTTCACTCATTAATTCCACTCCTCCTATCTTCTACATTATAATACGACTACTTTCTTTAATTTTTTTACGTTTTAGTTTTTCTGACAATGATAGGTTGTCCATTAGGTCAGGTGTTCTAAGAAGCTGTAAAAGCTCGTTGGGTTTTCTATAGTGCACTGTAATTAGTTGCAATTTGGAACTGTGGTAGTGGAACAGGTAACTTTTTTTTTGTTGTTTACTTTTGTTTATGGTTGTACCAGATCAACATAATTTTTGATATCATTGGCAAATTTTTACGTGTTTGTATTTATTCTTGTTTTTCCTCTGGATTTCAGAGCTCGCTCGTTACAATCAGTTAAACGAGTGCACTTTGTATACGTTTTAGTTTTGTTGTTATATTTAACAATTAAACGACAATCAAATACTATCTAAATATAAAATAAAAGAAAATGTAAACAATACATTACTTACCCAAATAACAATTGTAATTGAAGCTCGGAAATCGTGATGTGGTTTACTTGAAGCATCAAAACCAACTGACATTAAAAGGAGAAAGTGGGTCTTTCAAATGAAGTTCTCAGAAATTTACCCAGCGGCTATAGAAGGTTAATCAAGCCACTGACCCCTTAACCTCTTCTATGCCCATATAAGTCCAACACTGCGCGTCACTCTTGTCCCTCAACATCACAATGCGCATCATTGTGTTCTCGCGCGCGTCACAGTCCAATGATAATAAACATATTTTTCCACAACTACGCGGTTACTTCTTCAGTCATCACCTAATAAAAAAAATTCTTCAGACTTGATGCGTAACACATGCGTAAAACATGAAGTAACATTTTAGACTTGTGAATGCTAAGGCATAAATACATAACTTGATGGTTTTAAACTTTGTTAGTCCCGTATGTAAATAATCATTTTTTGTACCCATTCTAAATTTTCAATTTTTTTAAGTATACACGCAAAAAATTTTGTCCCACTAACCTAGAAAACAGTATTTTTTTTCTTAAATGAACAAGAACAATAATGGAAGAAATATGTTTTGATAAACTCCTATTTGTTTTGTTAGAAATTTTTTTTTCTCCAGTATTACAAAAACACCGTTTTGACAGCGCAGTAACAAATGAGGTAGAAAGATAAATTGCGTAATATTATTAAACACGTCATCTGTTGGTATTATAAAATTTAAACTGTTCTTACCTAATGTCATGTCTAAATAAACTAAAATAATTTTTTATGCGAAAATTGCTCAACCGTTTATTACAGATGAAAATAAATTTTTTATATAATCTTTATTTACTCATTACTATTTACTTTACAAGATATCACTTTTTCTAATCAAAGAAACCTGGTCCTGTGATATAGTGATCATGAGCAATAATACCTATTTTTTTACAAACAGAAAAATCTTTGGATTTTGCTGTAACTTGTTGGCACAGAAGATCAGCTCGACAATTGGCATCGCAGCTAGGATATGCATCTGATTTCCTATGCATATTCCTAAAATGAAAATTAATATTTAATCTATTGCATCTAATCATAATAGAGAACTAATGTTACTCTAAAAAAAAATCAAAAGTTAACTCGTCCTGAGACATTTTCCTAATGAACAGATCCCAGTCACGAGGAGTTAGTGATTGCATATGATAATCACTCTAAAACAAATTGTAAAATATAAAACATTAAAATTTAATTTTGAAAGCTCTTAATCAAGAATCCATCAATTAATACCTTGTAGGAATACAATCTTCTCCAGATAGGACTGCCGTTTAAATTTGCTTCTGTTAAATTTGTATAATATGATTCGCCATCTAATATCGCCTAAAATAGTATAAATGCAATAAATGAATAACTACGGTATGGAGAATATTGAGTCTATAATTTACCCGTGTACTATTTGCTCGTTCTCCATCAGCAGTAAATATCTTATAGGCAGGATTCAGATTCGTATATGGCGTAGTACTAGCCCCAATATAAGCTATATTTGTTGGACGTTCATTTTCTTCATTGTAGAAGAGCATTACTTCATCAAAATGGGTATGACCATAAAATTGAGCAGCTATTGTATTCTCAAACCTATTTAGAAATTTAAATTTTCTAGTTTTACCTTAAACTTCTTGAAGAAAGCTTGTGCGACATATTGATTTATTGCTATGCATTTGATGCTTTTCTCTTGTTCTAACATTTCTAATGTTACATTAACATGCAATGTTGGAATGTTAAACCAAATTTGTATTTGGAAAGCCAGGTATAGGTAATAGAAAAACACCAACATACTGAATATTTTTTAAGTTGTGCAAAAGTATTATCAGAAGTGGACAGTGGACAAAAGTAAGATTATTAAGTGTGTATTTATATACTGTATCTGTATTTGAACACAAATTATGAGTGTATACGCTTAACTGGATTATCATCTTATAGATACACTAATTTGTGTGCATTGATGTCTCCACATACTTTTAACTGTAAATTCATTACCTAGTAACAATAGTGTGAAAATTCCGACTCCATGCTTTTGTGCAATCATGACTTCCTGGCGGAATATGACCTAAGATATAAACCTAGAAAAGCTGTTGTATAATATGTCCGATCACAAGTCATTAAGTAATATACCTTTTCATTTATTAATTCGGCTTTTTCTAATTCATCTATTAACCATTTAAGTTCTTGAGCAGGGTCTACGAAATTTGATAATAACCACCAATTTTTTGTATTGCAATAATTCATATTTAAAGATATAATTCTGAATCCTTTGCTAATTGGCACAGAGTAATAAGCACCTCTAAAAAAAAAAAATTATTTAAAAATATAACAAACTGCATAAAAAGAGCACTTAATTTACCTTCTAATTGTATTTGTATCAAATTCCTTTTGTATTAAACTAGACCAACTTTTACTTAACTCATCATACAGCCAAGAAATTGAAAATTCTCCGCCGACTTCTGGTGGTGGAAAACTATTCAATAGAACAAATAAAAATTATTGTGCGTAACTAATTGAATGTCTTGTAAAAATAGAACATCCGCAGGAAGATCAAATTGAATAAAACGTATCAACATAAATAGAAAAAAAGAAATGTGCATTCTTCCTATTGACAGGCAACATACCTATTAACAGGATGACCCTCATGGTTGCCAAGTGCAGGAAAAATTAAAGTGTTTGGAAAATGTTTATGTAAAATGTCAGCAAGTTGTTTTATGATATTAACATTGCCAATTTTGCTTTGATTATATATGTCGTGTGGTGGCAAATCACCGGTCCAAAAAATGTAATCAACCTGTAAAAATAATAATTTAAAAAAAATATTCTTAATAAATTAACTGTCGAGTAATTTATAATGTTTACTTGGTGAGTTTTTGAAATGTGCTCAAGCATGTTATCTACTAATTCTATTGGAGCATCACATTTTCTGTAATCGCCCCATTTTCCAGCAGCATTTTTGGAAGTAATTGGCATTCCATTAGCTTCCCTACAGCATAAAGGCAAACCACACACAGCATTGGCTCCTACTTTGTAAAAAGGATCCAAATGTGTATCAGATAAATGCAAAATTCGTATTGTTGGTAACCCATCCTAAAAAAATTAAAGTTGTTATTTATTACTTCAACATTAAATTTTAAAAAATTTTAAAGCATGTGATAATAGTGGGGAGGAGAGCATAAAATCATGGCTCAGTTGAAAACTCAACAGGAAGAATGTAATTAAGTAACATAAAAACCAAGGTCTAACAAATTTTTTCATTGAGAAGTTTTATTTATATATGAAGTTTTTCTATGAAGTTAAATCATCTTTTTCTGGTAAGTCGATTTTAAAATTCTTGACAATTTATTGACTCACTATGCAAATAAAATTGAAAATAAAGAAATAAAATTTTTCTTTCAAAAGAACAATTATGTAGTTTTGTTAAGTAGTCCTATTTGCTCCACAAATTGCTAAATGCTTTGTCTTATACAACTAATCTGATTAAAAAAAATTAGACAACTAAGAGCATTTTAAGTAATCTTATCTAAACTTATGTGTGCTCAATCGTCAAATACAATGCATTGTTATTGTCAGTCATCAGTCATTACCCATAAATAAATAAATATCTAGATCTGAATCTGTAAAAATGTTAAACTCTCATGTTTGGGCGTACAAATAAGTCTAAGTTTATTATCTTTTTTATTAAGGTGAATATACCTTCAAAATGCTCCCTCCTGAAAAAACTGGTTTAAAAATATCACTTAACAAACAGAAAAAAGTAATTAATTTTTTAAATACTAACTGGTGGTGGTACGACTGGCACTGGTGCAGGTTTTGGTGTGGACGGTAAGGGAACAGACCAGTTATATTTTGACTCAAATTCAGATGTTTCACACTCTTCACCTATGACAAATCCACAAATGTCTTTTTCCTTCAAATTCGGACTCGATTTTAGAATGTGAACGGCATCGTGCTGTTATTATACAAAAAAAAAATAATTAAAAATTTTTTAAAAATCCTGCATAATAATTAAATAATATCATTCTTTATGCGCCTTATTTACATAAGTAAGAAAGGTCATAAGTAGATTGAAGTTCAATAAATCGAAATAATTTCTTATCCTAATATTTTTTTCATTTAAAATTAGATAACAAAGTAAAAAAGCGGAAGCAACATCGTGAATAGGTATGATACAAATTGTGTGTATGATGTCAATATGATGTCAATATTTGGCAATTTGACGATATATAATATCTATTAATTTTGAGTACCTATCTGTAAATATTGACATAAATCAAACCAGGATCATTGATAATTAATTGATATTGTATGATTTATAAAGCAGTTTTCTGTAAACTTTAATTTATATAATTTACATATTAATACTTGTATTCTCTGTGTTTAATTTTTGCCAGAATACGATTGTCTGAGAAAAATCTGTTCAGACAAACAGCCTTTTATATTCATCGATAAAAACATGTTTACGGTGGTATATTTCATTACTTTTTTTTAAAAAAAATTATTTTTGAAAAAGAACATACATACATAAAAAAAATTTCATATTTAATAAAATATGTAAATTAAATTTTTAATTTATTGAACTTATAAAACCTTTGACTCTAATGTTCTAATTAACAACCTCGTATAACCTAGTTTCGATAAATTACATTTGATTTCTTACCACAAAAGCAGTCACTGCTCCTCTACACACGAATTCACTCTCGACCTTAAACGTAGTACACAAAGATATACAAGTTTTGGCTATTTCTTCATTAGTCCGACCACTTTTTACATAATTCATTAGCAAATTTACAGCAAACGAACACGTAGTACATGAAAACTTAAATCCTCTTTCCCTATTATCCACCGCATCCGTCACTTGAGAAACAGCGTGTGAAACAACACCTTTAACTATATTACCAAATTGTGTAAATTTCTTCACCAAACTTTCAACTTTAGACGACCCATCTGAATTGAGAGGCACACTGTTGATATTACTCAATTGAATCCCAATAAAAAAGATGATTAATAAAAGCTTCGTTGTGTTCAGCATCATGGTAAACACAAAAACATTTGTAATACAGTTCAAGATTTTAGATGGTATACGGGTTGGTTGCGATAATAAAGCAGACGACCGGCGATCCTAGAACCGTACACACTAATGTTTTTGGACCATTTCCAAAACGATATGATGAATCTTTATGAGTGGTTTATTTGACCGGAGGGGGTGTGTCCTAAATGGAATCCAGTAGCCTGAAGCGAGCTTTTGTAGGTTAATAGGTGAGAAGGCTAACATGGAACCCGAGTTGTGGTAAAACTTATTTATTTGAGTGAAAACCGCAATTTCTTCTCTATGCACTTTCTACACACATACATTATATTCTATAGTTTAATCCTATTAGGAAAAAAATAATGCTATTTATAACAATAATCTCTCTAAATACACTGGTAAATTAAGTAAAAGTGTAATGTACATTCTAGAGTTATATGATATCAAATTATAATTAAGTATTGTGCCTCCCATACAAAACTTGGAATTGCACTGCAGCACCTGCAAAAATCTACTTTTCAATGATAAAATGTGCTGAGTGCTCTGCGTATTGTTATCATCTGCACCTTATTTCTGCAAATAATAAATTAGCTAAACAGATGCAACAGCATGTGCAACGGAAGAATAAAACCGAGTGAGTGTTTTTTAATTGTGTGGGTAGAAACTCATGCAGATATTCAATTTCAATTTTCTGTATACACGAGTGCATACCAAACATTTATTCTTACAAATATTAAATTTCAATCACATTTCTCAGATAAATGTAGAAAAAATTTAACAGAATTCAACATGTTTACTAGAAATATGCACGAGTAGTTTTAAAATGGAAACTTTTATGCAGTCAGCAAATACTAAACACGTTTTTTGTAATTTATTATTTTTAAATATAGAAATTTTATTTATAACTGCAGTTTAAAAAAATGGGGAACATGTGTGTAAAACGTTTCCTTAAATTAGAAAACAACACGAGAACACATTGAAAATAAAGTTGAAAATCAATGGCTTTAATGTTCTCATAACTACTGTACTTGGTGAAAAACAAACAGCCCAGACTTCATTGGAGTCTAGACCGGGATTTGAACCCAGATCCCCCAATTGCCGGTTGGGTGCTTTACCATTAAGCTACCTGGGACTCCAACAGAATCAGAGACTGAATGTTACTTCACCACTCCACTTCCTTCACCAGTTGATGTCATTTATTAGACGACAGACATCACTTCGTTGTTTTTCACCAAGTACAGTAGTTATGAGAACATTAAAGCCATTGATTTTCAACTTTATTTTCAATGTGTTCTCGTGTTGTTTTCTAATTTATATACATCACCTGAGGCTGAGGTAATATGCGGTAGTTCTAAGTTTCCCCACTAGGGGTTACTTGCCATTGTGATTTATTGTCCATGGCAACGAAGTGATGTCTGTCGTCTAATAAATGACATCAACTGGTGAAGGAAGTGGAGTGGTGAAGTAACATTCAGTCTCTGATTCTGTTGGAGTCCCAGGTAGCTTAATGGTAAAGCACCCAACCGGCAATTGGGGGATCTGGGTTCAAGTCCCGGTCTAGACTCCAATGAAGTCTGGGCTGTTTGTTTTTCACCAAGTACAGTAGTTATGAGAACATTAAAGCCATTGATTTTCAACTTTAACGGTCTATCAATTTTATCCACGATTCTAGTAAATTTATCTCATTGTGATTGTCATACATATAATAAATACACACAATTATGTAAGCTTCTAAAGTCTGTTTGTTCCAACAATTAAAGAATGTCTTTTATTAATTAATTTTATTTATAATTTTAATGATTTTTAATAATTTTTAATCTTTTTGTTCCCCATTATTTTTTTACTGAATATTTCCAGATACAAAGTAGTTATGTGACTTCTAAAACAAATGGCACCTGAAATTCTACAACAGTAAAGTTAGATGCTGCGCAGACGAGTGGGTAATTGTAAGACACAAACTCGTGTCTCGTGAAACGCTGGAATAGTAGCGTTTCCTAAAACGCGCGTTCACGCGCGTTTCTTGACTTAAATTTAAACGTTTCCAGAAATGACGACACATTTCAGGAAACGAAACGAGGGAAACGAGTGAAACATAAAAATGTTTTAGTTCCTGTCTCTGTGTATTCTGAGAAATAAATATTAATATTAACTCTTAAAACAGTTTTATTACGCTGTCTATCTTCATTCGTGAAGGAACGGCCATTGCTCAGACATCAACAAAATTATGTGACAGCAGCAAAGAGTTTATTTTATGTTGGCTCAAAAATATAATTTCAATTAGCCCAGCTGTGGACCCTTTGATTAGTCACCACATGTCAATGTGCTGTTATCCTGTCAACATTAAAATGCAAAAGAAATGGGAAGTGCTCGCCTTCTCCTAGAATGGGTGATTGTGCACTTGTATAGTGTTGATTGGCATACAGCAAAGAAAGCGTAATAGCCTGCATAAACCTATTGCGACTCTGTCTGCCATTAATAAAATATATGTATGTGTATATAACTTGAACAGATGTGTTTTTACGTCGGACCAAAAACTATCGTCATTCAATCATAATCAATAAATCAATATGGTAGCTTTATCTGGGTGTCAAATGCGTTGTACATTAAAGCATCAAGTAACAACAAAACAAAAGTACTATTAACCCGTTATCAACAGCTTTTGTCAATACTGAAAGTAAACAGAAAGAAGCAGTACAAAACACACAAAAAAGTGACAACTTTAATAATTTCACCGCCACATCTAATTATTAAGTGCATTCGGATGCTAAAACTCGTGAAAAACGGGGTTTGCATGTGGTTAGTTTTGTGTGTGTTTTGTATATAAATCTGAGTGTGAAAATCTGAGTCAAGTTTTAGGTAAGTTTAGGTAAGTTTTAGGCAAGTTTTAGCTACGTTTTAGCTACGTTTTAACTACGTTTTAACTACGTTTTAACTACGTTTTAGCTATGTTTTAGCTTCTATTACATGACTTAAAGTAGTTATGTGACTTCTAAAACAAATGGCACCTGAAATTCTACAACAGTAAAGTTAGATGCTGCGCAGACGAGTGGGTAATTGTAAGACACAAACTCGTGTCTCGTGAAACGCTGGAATAGTAGCGTTTCCTAAAACGCGCGTTCACGCGCGTTTCTTGACTTAAATTTAAACGTTTCCAGAAAGGACGACACATTTCAGGAAACGAAACGAGGGAAACGAGTGAAACATAAAAATGTTTTAGTTCCGAGAAACGCACATGCACGCGCGTTTTAGGAAACGCTACAATTCCAGCGTTTCACGAGACACGAGTTGTGTCTTACAATTACCCACTCGTCTGCGCAGCATCTAACTCTATTGTTGTAGAGTTAGATTGGCGCCATTTGTTTTACGCGTCACACGACTGCTTCAAGTCATGTGATAGAAGCTAAAACAAAGCTAAAACGTAGCTAAAACTTGCCTAAAACTTAGCTAAAATGTGCTTCAGATTTTCACACATATTTTCCCCATTGCTTGTTTTTGGAATTAACAAACTGGTACCTAACTATTACCTTGGACGAAATCATCCAATAACTTCAAATGTCTGCACCTCAATTTGTTACCATTCCAGGTATTGACTATCGATACTTCCTTTTTCATATAATAAAAACACATTGATCATAATGTGTTGCTATAGTAAATCACTTATTTTTAGCACAACAAATGAATGTAAAATACCGGTACAGTTGTTTTTTAAATGATTAAGTAGTATCTAGAGTTATATATGGTATGTATTAAATTTATCTGTGTTTATTTTTTGTAATTCAGCATTTAATTCATATACGAACAACTTGTGAAAAATAAAACATTAAATCACAGTAGATTCAATCATTTTTTATTATTCCTTCTTAAATTGTTCATTTCGTTACTGTAATATAGTATCCAAACAAGCTCCCGTTGAGTCATAAACCACTCTCTTATCACTATTGAGCAAAGGATAGCATGAATTAAATACCCTATAAAATCTGCACAATTTGTACTTACTGGCATTTTGCAATTGATAACCTGCAATCATTTTCATAACGATTTCCATTTGTATCACAAACGGGTTTGTATAAAGCTATGCATATACTAGAACAAACTTTCGGTGCCGCTTTGGGCTGCAAACAAGCACCTTTTCGATCATATCGAATGTTTTTATCGCTACGGTATTAAATCATCAAAGTTGTAATTAGTTTCTGTTTATGTTCTAGTAAATATTACGGTTCCATGTCATATCCTCGCCGCCAAAAACCTAGTCGACAATAACCTCGCCCAACAATTATCTGGCCAACACAAACCTCGTCTCACTTAAATCTCGCGCCACTTAAACCTAGCCGTCAAAAACCTCGCCAGATTAAAAATTATAAATAAAAGTGCTAAGTTTACAAAAAGTTTTTTTTGTTTGTTTTTTTATGGTCATTTGAATACAAGTTTACATTTTTTCAATGGTTGTTGGTTAAAATAGTGTTATCAATAGAGTTTTCATATTTTTATATCATCAATGATTTTTAATCCATTTTTAGTCTGTAATAGATTGATGACACTGTTTTAACCTTAAAAAAACGTAAACTTGTATTCAAATGACCATAAAAAGCAAACAAAAAATCTTTTTGTAAACTTAGCACTTTTATTTATAATTTATAATTTTTTAATCTGGCGAGGTTTTTTAAGCAAGATTTTTGATGGCTAGGTTTAAGTGAGGCGAAGTTTACGTGAGACGAGGTTTGTGTTGGCGAGATAATTGTTGACGAGATTCGGGCGAGGTTTTGTTGGTGAGGAAATGTCGCCTAGGTTTTTGACGGCAAGGTTAAAACCAGCGAGGTTTTGACCTGATACCAAATATTACATACCGGCAGGCTGCAATTCGAAAAAAGCATTTATTTCCATATTGCTTTCCATTAGTATCGCAAACGGGATCAAAGAGTTGATAACACACATCAGGGCAGCGTTTGACAGTGCAAACTAAAAATAAAAAAAATATCAATATCCCTGTAGTTTATTAAATAAACTTTAGTAAACTTACCTGACAAAAGTAACAAAGAAAACATTACGATTCTTAATAAAATCATTTTTACGTTTATACACTTAACAAGTAAGTAGCGTTAAACCAAATCTGCTGTTATAACTGAATGAGTTCCACCGTTTCAGACTAGTTTATAATAAAACTGATTTCTGAGAAGCAGTTCTGTTCTTTCCTGCCCCTTGTTCGTTTAATAAACTTTGATTTATTGCAACATTTTGCACCTGGTTAAATAAATTAGGCGGTAAAGAATTTTATGATTTGGAAATTTAAAAAATCTTTCTGATGATGCTAAAACAGTAAAAAGCTATAAATTAACTTCACATTTGAAATAGTTTCATTACTATAACTAAATAAAACATTTTTTACAGTTTTATTTTAATTATTATTAACAATAATTCATTTCTTATCTACAATATTTACATAAATTTCAACCAAATTTAAGTGGAGTAAAATTCCCTTTTAACTGCTCTCGAATTTCGACAGCTTGTTTCTTGTATTTAGCCGCTAATTCCTCATTTTTCTCAACTCCATCTCCTCTACTATACATTTGACTGACATTATTACACGCGTGAGGATGACCGAGTTCGCATCCTTTTAAAGCACATTCAAACGCTTTTTTAAAATTCACTGGTATTACATCTTTAAAACCACGAATATACAATCCACTCGCATGAAAACAACACTTGGGATCACCAGCGGCACATCCTCTTTCGAAGTTTGAAATTGACTTTTTGTGATCTCGATGCTGCAAAAGTTCAGGCGCTTGTAATAGGACTCCTGCTCCTAAACAGCCTTGTGGACTTCCATTTTCGCAGCCCTTACTCAAATACTTTAATGCTTCCACAAAGTTTTGTTGCGTATTTCCTGTAACAAATTTTTATAAACAATCATTACGTATTTACTAGAGACTAGAGATTTTATTTTGGGCAGTTTTCGCGTACCTTTTCCTATTAGAGTATAAGCGCCGTATTTATAACAACTTTTTCCATAACTACGTTCATCACAATTTAATTTATATACTGCTGCGGCTTTAGGAAAATCTTTTTTAACTGCTTCCATGTAGTCTGCCAAGAGATGACATCCTAAAATAAGCATTAAATTTATTGTTTGTAAATAATTCAAAATATACATTCAATAATACTACGTTTACCTTCAGAATTTTTCTCTTTGTAACAAGAAAATCTATACTCTATTCCTAAATTTTCTAAATATTCCTGAACTTCCTCTTCACGTTTCAGATCGTAGGGCGCCGCCATTTTAGCAAAGATCTCCTTTTATGAATAGATGGCAGCACAAGCAAAGACTGCATCTATACCGACATCTCGTGTAGAAAAGTCTAAACGTATAAGCATCTCAGCATTTCATTTCATCCAAGTACCACAGCCTCGATCCCACAGCATCATCTTATCATCATTTCCTTATGTCGTCATTTTTTTTTCCAAAAATAATTTAACGGTTAATCACTTTTATTAAATTTTATTATCTTAAATGTCGTAAATACAGTTAACATTTGACTATGCTGAGTAGTATTATATCATGTTGAATACAAACAAAAAAATTAAACTTATACATAAACATTGCCAACCCCACAATTATTGTACCGGCAACAGGCTCTAGTGGGATCCAAGCGAATTCTTCCATTAGATCTGAAAGAAAAAATAAATAAAAAAAATAAAAAAATGTGCAATATTTAAATTGTAATCTGTAGTCAACAAAATAACTTACTGACAATTAGCGACATTTAATTGGCATCTGTTACTATACATTCTGCCATCAGTGCCACAAACAGGCGAAAAAACCGATGGGCAATTCGTTTGACAATTGAATTGTTGATTGCCACCACAAGCAAATATAATTGAAACTAATGCAAATTAATTATACAGTAAAGATCGCACTTAATACATCGGAAATTGTAACTTACTCATCGCAAACACTGTAAAAATCTGAAGAACTCTTACGGTTGATGTCATCTTGTTGAAACTTTCTTATCAAAATGAAAAGTTAATTCGCAACTGGGTCATTTTGATCGATATTTATGAGTTTTCTCAATTTTGCCAATGTCACAAAGTAATTAACCTTGTCATGGTGTTAATAATTGATAATAAAATCACTATTTGTAATTATAATTCACTATTTCCTTTGAAATAACAATACAAAGGTTGTGACATCATGCGATATATTTCAAAGAAATGCTTTGCACCTGCCGTGCACACCCTACTAAAATACAACCACTTGTATAAACAAGACATGAATAATCCAATAAGTTGTTGATATTCACTTAAAAACACCTTATTTATTCGGTGACATGAATGTAGATTAAATAAACATTATTCATTTGTTCGAAATAGGCCAATGAAAAAAAGTGTGAAAGCGCTTAAATTATGCGACACAATTCTCCCTTGTCAAAAATTTCCCATGAAATATTTTATGGTTGCATTGATTGTGCGGAATTTCAATTACGGTATAAGTTGCACGCAAAAACACATATACTTAATACCTAGTAAGTTCGATATCATTATTCCTAATTTTGTTTCATAGACCATCATGCTTTATGCCGTATTAAATAACGACAAAATATTTTAACGATTATTAATGCGCTTGACTGCACGTCAAGCGCAATCGTTGTTCTTATTAATCAATAGTATGCAATAGCTACAATATTTTATTTTACTAAGACTTTTATTTTATTACATAATATGTTGTTGTCCTAAACTGGTTTGATGAAGAAATAGGTGCAAAAGCAAAGGAAAATGAGAGACACAACCATTTGGTCTCACTGCTAAATTGCGAGTGGAAAAATTTTATTTTAAAACTATAAATAACCAGCGTGAACTACGGAGGCTTATACATTCATATTTACATAACATAAAATAAAATGTAAGGAAAAACATAATAGACAACAAATAATAAACAGTAATGAATAAATACGAGACATTTACATATGTATTACTTGTATCAACAAAACACAAATTATCCAAATAACTTGGTAGTAGTAGGTATTCATTTAAAAGCAGCACCCTATTTATTCGGTGAAATGGCTGTCTATTAAATAAACATTAAGCTTTTTACGAAATATATTAAAAGCAGTGTATAAATTATGCGGCACAATTTTAATTCTTTGTCACTAATTAGAATTTTAAATTCGTGAAGAGTTTTATGTCTGCATTTATAGTTACCATGCATAACCACTATTTATTTGTTTTATTAAGAGCTGAGAAGCTTCATTGTCTTATCATGGTTTTGATGTTTTTTGTCGCATTTAGCCCAACTATTAAATTAGTTTCATCAAATAAATAAAAAATACAAGTCACCTTTGATGCAAGCAAAGATTGTTTTATTTAATTCTAATAAGCCTTTTAGCACATGAATTAATTAAAAATTAAAATTAAAAATTAGTGATGAACGAAAACGAGTTAGCCGACACTGCAACGAGGGTTGTCCTTACAACATGATCTAGTAGAATCATACTGGACTTTTCCACCACTTCTAAGATAAAAAATAAAATAAAATTATACTTTTAGAGTACTACTTTCAATCTTAAAAAAACTTCTTACTTGCAAATTTGGTAATCCAACATGCATTTGTTGCTGTACAAGTTGCCATCAGTATCACAAACTGGACTGTAAATAGCTCCACAAGCTACGTTGCACTGTTGTGCATTAATAAATGCAACTGTAATAAAATAATTGTAAATAGTGACATATGATTTGAAGCATTAAATATTTACCGACAACGCCCAAAACCAACAGTACGAGATATTTGCTGACCATCGTGAATAGAAAGGTTTTGTAGTGTGATCAGTTCAATGTGATAGGAACTACGGAATATAAACTTTTGCGCTTCAACTATATACCTGCGTATATTTCCGAGTAATGTAAACAGCCTTGGTTTAAATTTTGCAATGTCAGGATGCTATTGCATAATACATTATAGAAAAAATCCTAAACGGACAGCTAGATGATTTATTAGTCTTTACCCAGTGGAATTTTCAAGAATAATTAAATCAGAACAAATTGAATCAATGTTCTTTTACTAATTTATTACTTTAAAAATAAATATATTCATTTCAGTTGTTAGCACAGCTTTTATTTGTTGCTCAAACATATACAAACAAATAAATCATCGATTTAAAAAAAAACTCAATTCGAAGAAATTTTCAGGTAACACGTGCACTAAGAAAATATTTGATTGTTTTTTTCTAGTCAATAGTATGCAAGTTGCAAGTAATTATGTAACTATGTATTAATGTAATATGTAACACACAAAAACCTTTAGCTAGTTTACTCTAAAATTATGGATATGAGGTAACTAAAGCAATTTTAAATGTTGGAACGCCCAACCGGGAAGAACAAAACGCGATTTGAGCAAAATTAAACTTTATTTCTTAAACTTTATTTCTTAGATTTAACCATCGTGTTATTTACAGCTAGCACCTGTATGATCTTCCTGGATCTTTCCGTTGCTTCTATTTATACAAATTATTTAAAAATTTAAAAAAGTGTAATCCATTATTTATCAAAAAAAAGTTATTTACTCGCAATTTGCTTTCTTCAATAAGCACGGGTTATTGTAGGTTACTCCGTCAGTGCCACAAACGCGATTAATCTCTTTCGAACAATTTTCATCGCAGTGGGGTTTGCCTCCGCAAGCTAAAACTCCTACAACTGAAACTAAAAATTAAGAATAAAATTTACTAAAAAAAATATTCATAATAATAAATTTTAGTTTAACTTACAAGCGACTAAAATTATGCAAAAAGAAGCAATTTTTCCATGTCCAACCATTTTAAATTTATTTTTTGACTTTTCGAATTCAAAATGTTTTATTAAACTAATCTTGCTGACAGTTGTTTTTATACTGCAATACTATGATTAATATATTTTTTAACATCCTCGTATTAACAAAAGCTACAGATTTTGTAACACGAAATATTGCTGCAATGTCACAGTGAGTCATGTCATTATAGTTTTCAAATTAAAAAAAAAAATTAAAGAATTTTTTTGAATAGTGGTTGTTTCTTTTTTTCAGCCACGATTATGATCAGATGCAATACAGTAGATCTCTTTCACTGTATTTTGATCTCACCGTGAACTTCAAGATCCTGGCATTAAAGTAAACTGCAACTTTTCTGTAAATATTTATTTTGATTTTACATTTACAACAAAACTATTTTGTACGAGTTTTCTTAAATTGTGACTGCACAGTGCCCATTTAATGGGTATGGCAAACTGGTTATGTCATTGACTTCACCATTAAGTCCAGGCAAGAAACACTGTACACTGGAAAGCACACTGCTTGTCTCAGCTGAATAACCACCAATCAAAAACGTTAGATCAACTAAAAAAAAAAAGCACATCTTTTAGAAAGAAAATTAAAGCACACAAATTAATAGCTTCCCTGCAATGACCTGATTCCCCACACTTTACAGAACAACAGTATTAATATATATTTACATAAAGTGACTACAGCTGCCGATTCTCTGTTCACTTGTAAAAAATTGTTAATGATCCAGCGATCTTTTTCCTCCACGTATACTTCAGCATCAATAATTCTACAGTCAATTGATGTACCACCTAGAACAACCATTCTGTCTGATAAAGCTATCAGCATGGCTGACATACGGGCAATCCTCAATGGTGAATGAATATGCCAACTATTCATAAAAAAATTCTGGTTATAAAAGTTAACTAAAACACTTAGGGTACGGATACCTATTCGTACTAAAATGATAACATTCTACCGACTCAGTAATAGTTACTGAATTGTTATCTGTGTCGTTTGTTGCTCCACCGCAAACCCAAATACTGTTTTGATAAACAGCCGAAGACATTGCCATTCTTGGAATGTTCATAGGTGAAATAGAAAACCAACGATCTAAATGCGGTTCATAGAACTCTGACGACTGAAGCAAGCTAAGCGAGAAACCCATCAGCTTGTAATAGCTAAGATCTTTATCCATTAAAATCTACTTTTCAAAAGCATCTTTACCGCCAATAGCAATCAATTTACCACAATGAGCTACAAGCGAATGACACGTTCTTCTCTCCAGCATGTCACAACATTTAGTCCACTGCTTACTGAAATAATCGAAGCACCAGTTGGAGTTGCTAACAGATTTAAGTGTCGACCGAGTGGGCAGTATGACTCCACCTTAACTCAACAGACAAATATAAGTATCTAAAAATAAAATCATAATTTATCAAATATCTAACCTGTTACGTAAATGCGCTTATCTAAAATTGCACATGCACTTTGAACAAATGGCACAGGCGTGGCACAAATCGGTGCCCAAATATTTTTTTGTGGATCATAATAAAGAACCGTAGAAGCTAAAAAAAAAAAAAAAAAATCATAATGAAAGAAAAAAATAATAATTTTGTTTGCCTAATTTACCTGTAGCTAGCGGTTTGTGTCCTGGATCCAACCCACCTATTACAATTATACCCACAATAGGTTTATCCTCTTTCTCTACATCACTTTTCTATTAAAACACCATAACAGCTTTTATTTTAATCCTTAAATGAGCTTAAAAACCCTTAACCTGTTTATTCTTTGCATTCATAATTCGAGTTTGTTTCCATTTTCGATAGACTCTTTGAATTTTCCGCGCGGCTTCGTGCAATTTATTCAAGTTGTTCCTAACACAAAACCCACGGAAAAAAGCTTGCAACGCAATAGCAGCCAACTCCTCCTTGTTTAAGTGAGGATAAAATTTTAAACATTTTTGCCAGGGTAAAGGTCTCCTCGAAGTGCACATTGGAGAAGAAGTCCAACGTGCCAGGTTGCTACGCGATATTGGTTTTGTCTTTATCGAATTTTTTTCATATCTTTCCGTAAATGTGCATTTTGGTGTTGCGATTGGTGTTGGAGGAGAAATCATAATTGATTCGAAATCGTTGGTATTTAGATTCAATTTAACATTGTCTTTAGACGGATCAAGTAATCCTCTTTGTTTATCACCAACCGGAAGTTGAGTGTTTGCTTTGGATGACCCGAGACGAGTTCTGGAAACGGATATTAATTCTGGAAAACATGATATCTGACGTGTTTTAACAGCCGCATGATACCTGAAATGTCAATTTTTTTTATATAAGTAGTAATATATACTAAATTACTACAAATTCCACCCACATAAAAGCATTTAAAAACATTGTTCTCACTTCCGTCATTTCCAATGCAGGAAACTCGGCAGTTTTCAATGAAGAGAGGAGCAAATCCTGTTTAGACAACAGCTTCATGCGGACACACGACATTACCCTTGTGGTATAATTTTTGCGATTATCCCAATCATAGTTCAGCCATTGTACAGCTGAGTCGAAAACAATTTTTTCACTAACAATTAAAATTTAAAAATCAAATTACACATCGAATGCAAAAAATAATTACTACCTTACCTATCGATTATAACATCATTATCAGATAAAAGCATACATACAAAATCAGTATTAAATCGCATAAAGTTCGGATGTTTCACAACAATCTCAAATGATGATACCAAAATGTTATGCAGAGTATTGAATAAGTCAGGAGTACCACGTTGCTCAATAAATTCATAAATATCCGTGATATTTGAAGCCATAAACATTTTTATGATTAATTTTTCACAGATAATTATTAGAGCTGAAAATAAAAACGGTTATAAAATGGAAAACGTTACAATTTTATATACCAATCGTACCAACAATTTTTAGTTGCAGCGCAGTATTGAAAACGTCAATTGCAATTGGTAAGCTGAGCAATTCCGGTTCAATTTCAGGGGTATGCATCCACCGTAAGATCAAATCGAATATGGAAAATTTGATGTCTTCAAATGAAATTATGCATGAATTCGCATTAGACCTTAGAACCTCTCTCAAGTATAAGCTGTGCACTACTAGAAGATGCCTAAAAGGAATTGATCATTACGTATAAATGTTAATTTCTTTCCATTTTTAGACCTTCTGATTTTAATTGTTTTGTCATCTACACGCAAATATACAAATTCAGAAGGTTGCATATTTGATTCCTCATTTTGAGTCGGAGTTTTAACACCTACAGATTTTTTAAATCAGTACATATAGCGCCATCAGCTGACAAAATATGTAATAAAGAGTACTACATAATGTTTCAAATGAAGATTTTCAGATGTCGTTGCCACAAGTTATAAATTCTATATTTTTTCACAATTGACATTTTATTTACAAAAACTTTGCTTTTAATCATACGTTGAACTTACAGTTCCTGTATTTATCAACATCCTCCAGATATTTAAAGTGTGTTTATTTTTATCACCTAAGTTTAATACTTATATACTTTGTGAGCACGCGGTGGGCCATCAGTCATCACACACGTGTATAACAGCTTTAAAGATTAGGTGAAAAGTCAAAACAAATGTTATCTTTCACACGGCAGTTAATACATTTCATTATTTAGCAATTATTTTTATCACACTGCTGGGTGTGAACATAACACATCTAATGATAAGATATTAATTATGACAGTTGTTTGAACTTCAACGTTTACCATTTGCTTTTTAAAAAAAAAAAATCTGCAGTGTCTTCAATAACCTTCAATAAAGTTAGGAAAAAAGTGCAAGATCAGTTACCACCGACACCGACACCTTCACCTGATAAAGGTGAATAAAGATAACAGCAGCTAAATTACAAATTTCAAATAATCAGTCTGTTAATTAGAGGAAGCCAAATAATTCAGACTGCTGATATCAAGTGGAATAATTTTTCACGTACGTATGTGACCTAACTAATATTTAATAATTATCATATATTTATTTAATCTTTGTAAATGGTAATGACATTTAAATAATAATAATCAAGTTCTGATTACTCAGCAAAAAAAAATAATAGTAAATAGTTAGAATTTGTATGACTCAGAAACTATAAATTACTTTTCATTTATTTTATTATTTTATTACAGCTTTAAGATGAAATCACAAACAATAATCTGCATCGCTTTCATTCAACTGGCAATTGGGTTTGTGATACCACCTCACAACAAAGAACCTTATTTCACTCT
Organism: Strigamia maritima; assembly: GCA_000239455.1. Lineage (NCBI taxonomy): Eukaryota > Metazoa > Arthropoda > Chilopoda > Geophilomorpha > Linotaeniidae > Strigamia > Strigamia maritima. The sequence continues at coordinate 113,626 of JH431307.1, forward strand.
GAAGACAAGAGACGGCGAAGAGACTACAGGAAATTTAGTTGATTTTAATAATCTTCTAAGAGAAATAACTTCCGAATTAGAAGCAATACCAAAAGTATTTATTCTATAATTTAAATGCTACAAATGCATTACTTACTAACTTTAATTTCAGTATGGACAAATTCTTGACGATGAATACACTAAATTGTACGAAAACATTGATGGCTTAACTGAGGAAGGCGCAGATAAACATCAGATACTTTTAGCGACTGCCAACGGCCTGGCAGATATATATGAAAAAATATTCTCAGCAGCTGGGATGGAATTGAAAATTTATAATCGCAACCAATACATGTTTATTCCATAACCTTTTCCTTTCTTTCTTGAATAATAAATAAAAGTTTCAATCTTGCATGTTGCAATTTTAGACTAAAACTCAATTTAATTTCTAATCATCAAGAAACTAGATCTTACATTCTTACCTTATGATTGCTGACTTTTGTATTCTGGGTATAAAGGTAGGCCTTCCAGAAAAATTGAATGTTAATGCAAAATTAAAAACTTCCTGGTGTATGGCTACAGCTGAGTTCACATTGTAGTCACAACAGATGTAACGAAGGCCATAAATTGATGCGCGATAGATGTATCTATTTACATTTCGTAGCAGCAACAGCAGCACATCAGCAATCCATCATCCGAGTAAGAATTTATTCAAAAATACACTATTAAAAACTGCAGTTTAATGGAGCACAAATTTTAATTTTTGTTTTAGTTTAAGTTTTTGAAATTCCTCTAAAATGAAGTTAGCAACGATAGTCAGTATCGCATTGGTGCAATCGATAATTTCTATCGCGGCAGTGCCTCTTTCGGATGACAAGAAAACTTTTCCTGCTGATGTCGAGTATTTTACTCTAAAATATCCAGATGGCAAAGAAATTACTGAAACTACAGATGAATTATTTCCAGATATTTATAATAAATACGCTTCCCAGATCGAGGTGCTTCCACGAGTAAGTGACATTTATACCGATGGTTTTGTTGATACACAACGAAATAATTTAATTCGCTATATTAGCACGGCGAAATTTTGGAGGCATCACGTCAGAAACTGGATGAATCGCTTTCTCGATTAGAAAAGGAAGGTGCAAGCGGATTAGCAATTAGCTTAGAAACAGCTAACATCGTGGCTGATATGTATGAAGAATTGTTTGCAGAAATTGGATTGAAATTAAAAATTTACAATCGACAACCAGCTTTTCTTGGGTAAAATAAATCAACCCACAGCCCAAAATCAAGGATCTCAATATTTAATTATTAGTCTAATTAATAAATGTACCTATTCAAATCAAATTAAATCAAATAATTGATGTCTAAATTAAAACTCAGAATATCTTTTGCTGGTACACACCTGGCGCACCATTGTGCAAGATAAATTATAGATTAAACCATTACAGGATACCGCTCTAAGATCACATTAAGCAGATGTTCTCTTTTTTGTATAATATAAACTTTCACCTTTGTATTGTTGCACCAATCTCACATTTGCGACATAAAACTTCACCTTTAATTAACCAAAAAAAAATCTGGAAGTTGTTAAACTTTTATTACAACATCCCCCGGATATTTAAATTGCTAAAGTGCATACGATAATTATGCAAGATAAAATTTTCTTATAAAGCCGTAGCAAATTCAAATGTAAACTAGTTTGTACATGTATTCAACCGAAAACAACTTTGCAAAAATGTAAGTGTACGATTACAAATTTTTTCCTGGAATAGCTTACACAAACATAAAAATATGAGTAATACATTGTGAAATTTTTAGCTTTTGAACGTCTGTTAGGATGAAGTTAGCACCAATCGTCCGTTTTGCTGTCTTACAACTGATAATTACTTTTGCGGTAATTCAACTTTCGGCGAGCAAGGCAAATTTTCCTGATAATGTTGAGTATTTTACTCTCAAATATCCAAATGGTACAGAAATTAGTGCACCGACAAATGAATTTCGTGCTATTTACCATCAATTAAAAGCGACGTTCAAATTGCTACCACGAGTAAGTGACAATTTATTATTCTCAAATCGGCAACAAATTGGTCGATAGCCAAATTTTTCTGTTAGTATGAAGAGATTTTAAGAAGAGGAGATAAAAAAATTGATAATGAAGTCAAGCGATTAGAAAAAGAAGGTGCCGGCCGATTAGAAATGAGCACAGCAGCAGGTAATATCCTAGCTGACACTTTTGAAGAATTGTTTGCAGAAGCTGGGCTCAAATTAAAAATATACAATCGAGAACCAATATTCCTTATTTAAAGAAAAGAAACCTAAATGTACAATAAATACTATAAATAATAATAATAAATAAATATAATTCAATAATAAAATAAGTCAATTTATGATTTTATTTTTGTATAGTGCACAACACACCCATCTACATATAATAATTTGCTACTTTCGTCCGTGTGTGACAAAAGTAGTAACGCTACAATCTCCGCAACCTCATTGCAACGACTCGATGGCAGCAAAGTGACTTTTGTGTTCTCCCTTATATACATATCAGTGACAGTGTGGTTACAACGGGGTTTGGTTGTGCAGTTGTCACCAGGCAACAACGATGCACTGTCATGACAATGACAACATTCAAACAACATGAAAACATACACTCGGAAAATATAAATAAAAACTGACAGGTCAACACCCAACCTCAGGCACGTGCAGTCCAATAATGTGTCTGTTTGAGCGCATAATTCAACCAGTTAGTCCGCCGCAGGCGTTAGGGCTAATCTCGCAAAACTCAGCGAGGAAGAATAGTTTTTCGGTTTTCAGGGACGGCTGATCGGTCCCTGAGTTGTGATAGAGTTGTGATGGTTTCCCCTGTCATGTGACAGGCTTCTCATTTAGCTGTCACACACGCAGCACACCATTTTGCAAGACAGGCTGCAGGTCGGATTACAGATGAGTTTCCATTTTACTACGTGTATTTTATCATTTTTAATGAGCCTATAACAATATTATAGCATTATTTTTATTTTTTTATTCATCCGGGCATTATATTAGGTCGCTGAAACTGCATTGACCACTACGGTAATCAAAGAGTTGGACTGGTCTAGGAAGTGGACCAAGCTCATGGAACCGAGGGGAGTTGGAAGAGCTGTTATAATATGCCAACAGGTAAATCCACCACAACCTCCTACAAAGTGAGTACAAGTTTCATACCAGATACAAATATTTTCCAAATAAAGACAAATTTAAGTAGTTTTTGATGAGCGAATAGAATAGGATGTGGTCATGGTAATTCAATGACATTTGGATATGTGACCGGTCAATTAATTCTCTTATATGTATTTATTGTTTCGTGATATAAAAAAAACAACTAATTAGTACTATAAAACTATCCTTAATTAAAAATTAATCCGATATTAATTGGATGCTGCGACAATGATCTGTTTAGTCAATAGACAGTTAGTTTTCAAAACTATTTTTAGCTTTTCTGTATTGCAAGTCTCAAAACAATAAATCTGTCTAAATGAATTTGTGTTAGTTTAACGTGAGAATGCGGACCTAAGATCAAATTAGGCAGTAAAAAAAGAAAAGGAAACTTGTTTTCATTAAATTTTCCATGCACATTAGTCGTTTGGTACATTAACGATATAAGCTAAAATTTGTTATAACAACAATTTGTTATAGTAACTGACTATCTTGTAAGATAATTGAACAAAACTTGACACCTTTTGTTTTAATTTCAGCATTTAAAATTCTGTTAAAATGAAGTTAGAACTAATCACCCGTTTCTGTATAATCCAATTGATACTAATCAGTTTTGCGGCAGTGCAAGTTTCAGAGAGCAAAGCAAACTTTCCCGATGATGTCGAGTATTTTACACTAGTGTATCGCAATGGTACAGAAATTATTGGACCAACAAAGGAATTTCGTCCAATTTACCAAGAATTAGAAAGAGAGTTCAGAGGACTTGCACGAGTAAGTTACAATTTATTCAGAAATTAGCAAATTTGTTTAAATTTGTTGATAATTTCATTTTTTGGTTTCAGTTTGAGAAGATATTGAGTAAAGGAACTATGAAAATTAACAGCGAAGTTAAGCGATTGGGAAAAATGGGTGCCGACCGAGAAACAATGGGCGAAGCAGCAGGAAATATTTTAGCAGATACGTATGAAGAAGTATTTGCAGAAGCTGGGCTCAAATTAAAGATCTACAATCGAGAACCAGTTATGATCATTTAAAAACAAACCAACAAAACTCCATACCCCATAATCCAACTAAAATAACCCAATTTAATTATGATACTGTTTTTCACAATGTATGCAACCATAACAAATAAATAAATAATCTATTATTAATCTTACTAGTTGGTCATCCCGTTCTTGGACGGATGTTTATTTCGCTACGTGTGAGGCTGTTACCATTATATCGGATGGTTGCCCCGTGCTGTAAATAACAACCCTGTTATATTAACATTACCACACCACACATTCCAATGGTTGTGTCGGTACAGCGGGGTTTGGATTGTATAAAATCTGGGCGCCATGTGTCGGCATGGTCCCATTGTCAAATGGTCGACATAGCATTTGGTTAACACACATTTGGTCGACACGTAAATGGTCGACAAGCAAATGGTGCATAAGCAAATGGTCGACATGACATGGCGCGCATTTGGTCGACACGCATTTGGTCGACACGCATTCGGCCGACACGCATTTGGCCGACACGCATTTGGTCGACACGCATTTGATCGACACACAAATGGTTGACCCCCACAGGGTCGACATGCCATGGCGCGCATCCAGTCGATACTCACATGGTCGACACTCACATGGTCGACACTCACATGGTCGACACTCACATGGTCGACACTCACATGGTCGACACTCACATGGTCGACACTCACATGGTCGACACTCATGGTCGACACGCAACCCAGGTAACACCGAATGTTGCTGCAACGTTGCAATGTTGCTGCAATGTTCCAAATATACTTCTAACATTCCTGCACTGTTAGCAACAGTGCAGCAATGTTAGAAGAAGTATCATTTGGAACATTGCATGCAACATTGGTGTTACCTGGGAAATGGTCGACACAATTGATTGTTTTATTAAAATCTTTGGAACTTAAATTTTTTTTAAATTTGTTCAGTGTTTTACGATCTATAAACGCTAGTTATCAAAATTTCAATTTTTTGCCTTGTAAGATTAATAATTGCAATTTTCATGTTTCAGATTTCCAATTTTCAAGTTCAAGTTGATTAATTTTTAGTCAATTCTCGCAATTAAACTTTTATTTTAACCATTTTGAATGCAATTTTAATAAAATAATTTTGTAAAATTGAAGTTTAATACATCTGAAACATGAAAATTATTAATCTTACAAGGCAAAAAATTGCAAAAATTGAAATTTTGATAACTAGCGTTTATAGATCGTAAAAACCAAACAAATTTTCAAGTTCTAAAGATTTTAATAAAACAATCAATTGTGTCAACCATTTGCGTGTCGTCGACCGCATGCACGTTTTGTGGAAATGTTGATCATTCGCGTGTCGACCGTATGCGCCCCCCCCCCCCCCCGTCCCAATTTTTTAAAAAAAAGATCGAAAAATTGGACGTTGGTTCTGGAACATACTGACTGTGAGTTCATAGTTCATATATAATATTGCGTGTAAACTAAATAAAGCAATTAAATACAACAGCAGCTATCTCCTCTTATTTCACTGAATGATCTGAATACATATACGTAGCTGCAAGCTGCAGCAATAAATTTATTGTGATTTAAGTTGTTAATACCGACAACTACAGCATACTCAGCATATTATTTATTAAAAAAGGTTAAAATAGATTTTATGTTTTAGCGATGAGTACCAAATAAGATATAAAAACAAATTGAATAAATAAAAATAAATAAAAAATAAATAATTGAATACAGAAACTGTTACTCACATTTCAGACGATAAATCATAGAATCAATAATCCGAAGCGGGATTGGGTAAAACTGGTCACACGATATATAAGCCGCGCAACATCTTGAGAGCTTTAGATGCCAGATATCAGAATTCCTAAAGATTTGTTCCAATTGTAAGATTACCTTAGAATTTGCCCTAGCAATTTTGGACAATATTTTTTTAATCGAAAATCACTGCATTTGTACATAGGAAAAATAAAATAAACATAAATCACAAATATAGGCACAGCAAGCATCATACACGAAATTACAATTTTGTGTTTAGGGCAACAACGAAAACAAAAATACTCATTCTACACAGAATTAAAAAAACAATAAAATAAAGAAACACTACAACAACATCACCAGTCAAACGACGAATTTTCACATGGTTTCGTTTTTCTTTGGAAGAAACCTTCGAAGAGGACGATATTTTGTCCAGTATTCGTTTTGAAAAATTATGATATGCATTTGTTGCCTAAAACAAAACAAAATACTGCAAAAACATAATATAACTGAAATTTCAGTTGACAACACACCTCTTCAATCGAAGTACTGTCGACGAGCAAAGCTGCAAAAAATAAAACCATTTATAAAAAAATACTTTAAAAAAAAGCAATTCAAACATCAAACCTTCTACGTTATACGGAAATAAAGGATCATAAGATTCTCGAAATATCGGTTTAGTAGAAAAACGGTGTTCAATTCTAGCTCGTTTAACGAATTTCAATTTCCGCTCTTTCCACGACATTGAAGTGGTGTCCCATTTTGTACTCTTCTACAAATTACACAAAAATTATTTTAAAAAAAAAGCATAAAATTATTTATTACTTCACAAAGGTGTGGCAAGGATTGTGTCGCTCTGTACTCTGGTTCCTTCAACGGGAGATCATTGAGAAACCGTGCCCATATTATACTTTTCTCACAAAATAACAGATACTTAAACATGGGCAGTGACAACGATTCAATGGGCAGTTTTGCTGACAAAGTAAAAACATCCTCGACGCTTTTATTTTTAACCATTGCTCTTTTTCGCCCATCCCCTGCATCGTGCCGAGGATGAGCTATAAGAGTAACAATTTCACTATGCTCGGAGACACTTTTCTGGGTGCAGGTTGAATACAAAGAGTTCTCAAACAGAACGATCATAAAATCCTTCCATGTGAACATTAAATTGTTAAAGAACATTTGGTTTTAATATTTAAAAAATTAAATTTCCAAGTCGTGAAATTATTATTATGCAGTTCACACAATTCTAATTGTACCATTTGTGCTGTATTAATGCCTAAACATTTATTCTTATAATTTTTCCCCAATATATAAACAATAGATGTGAATAACCAGTTGCATGCAAGAAAGAATAAACACGCACAACTCTGTTGCGTCATAACAAGTACACAAAGGTTATATGCATTATTTTTTTCACGTTTTGAAATGTTTTTTAATTTTCTAAACGGAATTACAAAGTAACTTGTAACATGCAGTTAACAAATAAATAATAAACTCTGATATCCACGTGAATTCTTATCACGATAGATACTAAACTTCCTTAAGTAACGCATTTTTACAGATATTACCACTCGACTGAATCTGTATCACTGAAGTCAATATCCCTTGTATTGTATTCCTCACTTTTTATAGCTATTGCGGACGATGGGCTTATGATGCGACAGTGTTGGTTTTGCAACTGCAAGACTTTTACCTCCTTCTCTGTAATTTATTTTTAAATTTTTGAAAAAAAAAACATTAAATAATTTATAATTTGCCAATTAAAAGTTTGCCACGTGATTGCCAAAAGGATTAGTCAGCTTAGACCATTTGTTTGTTTACTTTTCTTTGCTTCCTGATTAGTTGTGTTTTTGGGAGGTCTTCCTCTCGGGCGTCGACGAGTCTAAAAATATAATATATTGCCAATTAAAAGTTTACCACGTGATTGCCAAAAGGATTAGTTACCTTAGCATGCGGATGACCATTTGTTTGTTTACTTTTCTTTGCCCGATTAGTTGTCTTTTTGGGAGGTCGATGAGTCTAAAATATTAATGTAAATTATAATAATAGAAAATGTCCGTGTTATTATTAATATCTTACCACAGCTAATTTCCTTTTACTTGTAGTTCTTTTTTCCTCAGTGGTATTAGGAGGATCCTCTATTTCTGTTAACGGTTTATTACTGCAGTCATTATTTTCAGTAATATAATTAAATCTATTTGGATTATGATACTGGACAATAGTCTTTTTAATTTCATTAATTTGCTTTGTTGCTTCATTACGCCGCATATTATTTTCAAAGCAAGATTCATCATTCTGAGGCAAATTTTCAAAGTTGGATGCATCATTCTGTGGCAAATTTTCAAAGTTGGATGCATCATTCTGCGGCAAATTTTCGGAGTCCAAATCATCTGCTGCCGGTAGCTTTTCACTTTTAAAGGAGGCTGACACTTGAATAACATCTAAATCGCCGGGCTGGGTTTGAGCTTCCAAATTAGCATCAGGATTTTGTTGCTGAATTTGAACGAAATAATGATTGTTTCCGGTCATTTCACACAATCCTCTGATTTGAAGATACTGTGAAGCCGTGCATACGTGACTCATTCTTTCAACAGGAACATTCATTTGTCCAGTGTAGATAAAATCTAATATTAACTGCATGTCTTGATACTCGATGTCGTTGAACACAATTGTCGGGTTTTGCGATGGATTTTCATCAATCAGTTGTTTAAAATATGGTGAACTGGCTGCCAAAATCAACTTGTGAGCTTTAAGACTTGCACGGGAGCACGATATTGTGATGTCAACGTACTCTTTTCTGCGAACAAAACCGTCGAAATAAGACGCCATCACGTTGGAATGAGTTTTCCATTTCACCGAATAAGCCGGAGCATTCATCATGATGGATCCCGGGTTTCTAAAAAAGGCGAAATAGCGGAAAACGGAAAAAGTGGAATGGCGGAAAAATAGGATCTAGCGGAAAGCCGAAAATTATCAAAAAATGCTTTATTTCACTTTTTACAGTATAACTAACCTCACACTTTTCCAAATATTTTATTTATTAATTCATTGGACACTCGGAGTAGAAGTAAAATGCTGAGTGGCTTGATTCTTTTAGCAACAAACTGTTTTTTAATGAATGTTTGAGATTTACATTACTTCAGGTGAATTTTAAATACATTTTCATTCATGGCTTTAATTAATATATTTATAGATAATGATAGTGATGAAAATTATCACATTTTTTTCTGGGAGGGGGAGCTGCATTTGGTCGACACAGAATTGGTTGACACGCAAATGCGCGTCGACCAAATGCAGCTACCCCTCCCAGAAAAAAATGTGATAATTTTCATCACTATCATTATGGTCGAATGGTCAAATGCGTGTCGACCCCCCTTTTTCGCCATGCTGTTATTAGACACAAGTATGATACTGAAGAAAAATTATGTTCACCAGCTAAACAATTCTATATTTTTAAAATTTAAAGTGATCACATCTATGTCTGACTTTGACATCACCTGTCCCCTGACTTGTCTTCACTCATCATTTTTTACCTAAGTTCATTATGTCCAACAACACAATTTAAGCAGGAAAGTATTTAATAAAATGCTAAATTTTAATTTTTATTCCCACTAAACAACTGCTACAGCTTAAAAATAAATGAAAATATGTTTAAGAGTAATTTAAACGAGTATCTTTATTTAGTAAAGCGTATGTTCTGACGTGTGCGTCAAACTCGTTCTGGACGTGTGCGAAGAATTTGAATCTTTTGGTTCAAGTCCTGATTTATTAGTGACACGAGACGCTGAATTGCTATTAGTCATGGTGAACGTGCGACCAACTGTCCTCGTCCCACGCCCAGTCAGCCTTGCATAAAAACTGCACATTACTTTTTTAGTGCAAGTGAATGCAAAAAATATAAATAGTCCTTGCAGAGTGTTGAACGTCACAAAAATATACCACAGTGGCTGAACATCGGATAGGGCAGCAATTATGCCCATCAACCAAGTGAGACCCATTAGCAATGCCAATCGTAAATACAATCTAAAATTTCGCTGCGGATTTGTTGCGTGCAATTTAGGAGCATTTCTAGTCGTCGCCAAAATCATGTATGCACTTAAAGAAAAAAGAACGACGTTAATAAGGATCACCATCACAACTGGAACAACAAAAAACAACAATAGGGCACGTCGGTGACTGAACCAGCATAACACCAAGCCAAATCCCGGTTGATAGTCTTTAGGAATCGATTTCATATTTTCAATAACAACCGAAATTGCTACCATCAAGGCGGGGCACAGCCATGAGTAGATAGAATAAATAACAAATCTGCGCCATTGCTGACCCGATGAAACACGAAGTTCTGCAGTTGCTTGACGCAATGCTCTCCACACGTCATAGGCCATTGCATTCATCCAGAAGAATGACGACAGAAATCCGAAAAACATGGTTATGCCCACAGCAGCGCACGCTCGGCGAGAAATGGAATTGAATTGAGATATGATAAACATTGAATAAGCTAATAATAAAGATACACATAGAGATGCCAAATTTTTCCCTGATAAATTCTGTAGGTCAGGCACAAACAGGAAGCAAATTAAATGAATGATAAGGCAGAGTATGGACACACTCAGCCCGACTACGGACACTATTGATAAATAAGCGGGAAATTTATGCGAGTAATTACTAAATTCTTCGCCCAAAACAGTCTTGATGCAAACATAAAGTTGACTACTATCTCGCTGATAGTCTTTTGGTGCCAAAATTCGATTGTATACTTTCAAATATATGCTTCCGTTTTTTAGTTCTGTAAAATCACTTTGATTGTAGGCAAATTTCTCGCAACTGAGATCAAGCGGCTCCCGAGTCGTCGTGTTATTAAAATGGATGACTTCACCACCAAAGGTTAACATAACGTCGCTTTGATTATTAACTCCAAAAATATTTTCGTAGAAGGTCAATAAATGAACACTATTATCTCCAGATATTACATCATCCCACGATGCATTTTCACTTTTTTCAGGGAGTATCTCATCGTCAATGGGAAAAACAACAACATCAGTCTCAATCTCCGTTGAAGCTGTGAGAGGATCTTCGGTCCAGTCTAGGAATTCAGAAATGCAACGTCCCTCCCGAAACAATTGCTCAGCTTTGGCACATACAACATTCCGACATCTTCGTATAAATGGGTCGTAAACTTCCGTTTCATCGCAGTGTTTTATTGCACCGACAATATCACCCGTGATCTGATTCACGTCGAACAACATGGTAAAAATGTGTCCATTGAATTTACTGCTGCCAAACCGCGACCCAATTCTAACACAACTGAGTGGATGGTCAATAAAATTGCACACGCCACATTCACGATTGCGATAAGCCGTATCACCCTCAAACATATACGACGTATAGGAGTGACATTTATGTCTTATCGCGTCATCCCTCCATTCCAGTTTACAATCCTTGACAAAGGGAACACAGCGCCGAACTAAATCTTCAACCATCTGTGGCAATTGTGGATCGATTGTGCACGAGATAAAGGACCCGTTTTTTACAGAAAATCCCCACAAATTTAAACTTGAATTGAATTCAATCGAATCCCAAAAATTTTTATCTTCAAATGAGAAATTCAGCGACATGTTGGCGCATTCTAAATGAGGAGTCCAGTATATTAGGGAATGCGTGTCATTATTACACGCGGCACAGTGCATGTTTTTATAAGTCAAATGTGACGCTCTACTGGTAACGGGTAACTTGCTCATCGGATCCTTTTCTGTGGGCTGCGACTCGCACGCTGCTCTCACTTCGTCGTCACGCCACTCGGACGGACACGCGACTTTGAGGAAGATTCCGAAGTAATTTCTTAAGTCCGCGCACTTCCACATCGTCCGAGCTCGAGCTGCCGATTCCGAGTCGTAAAGCGGGGCGTCGATACAACAGTCGCCATGTTCACTACATAAATCATCGCATTGACATAATCGTTTATCCATTGAAATGATTGCATCACGGCTGTTCCCACGGTTACGGCACGAGTCTTGAGGATAACACGGGCCAATTCCGGGGCCATGCGTGGGAGGTAAACGCTGATTATCAGGAAAAACAATTTGCTGAGCCTCGAGGTTGAGGACCCAGACGTGAAGCAGGTGAATAAACACCAGAATAACAAAACGTGTCATCGTAAAAAAGAAATCACCTACAAAAAAAATAATCAAAAAGTAAAATCAAAAATTAATTATAAAAATAAAAATGTTACTGAAATTGTCGTTAAGGATGTAGTAATTAAAATTGTTCGAGCAAGTTTTGCGAGACATTGACCTTTTACAATTCAAGTTTGAAACACTTTATAATCGTGTCTTTTTAAAGGTACTTAAGCATACATATTACGTGCTATAAATAATTAACTAGGGTAGTTCATTAAAATAATAAACATTTTCTTACCTTTACGAAATGGCAGTACAGAAAATTAATTCAATTACGTCACTTCCAATAAGCTACGAATTCCCATCATTTTGCTAGGAATAATGACTCGGAAAAAACTTTGAGGAATCACAAATTCACATTTAAAGCGCAACAGGAAACGAACTGAACCGTACGTTGAAACCAAATGGAACAGACGAATGTGAGGTCATCTGGCCCTACCCTGAGGGCAGATTATAACGTTTTCCTATTGGATTATCAACACTACCCCCTAGCAGTTCATCCGTGACGATGGTTCATGGCTCAATATTTTTTTCACATATGTTTGTTGCATGTATTCAGGATGTTTGACAATTGACTTCAATGGAAAAGAAAAAATTTGGTTATACTGCTTTTTTTCTCACGTTAAACAAGATTTTTAATGCAAATAGAATGAGATTTTTCACCAGATCCGGTTTAGATACCATAGTTAGATAAATAGACAAAGATCCAAACCTATTGATAGTATTGCTTAAAAGAAAGGTTAGATGGCCCACACACAGTTTGACTCATTGCACTTGAGTTTATCACGCGATATTTTGTAGATAGAAGGGCATCAAATTTCTCATATAATCCTTTGATATATCTTCAAGATTTCAGAAAAAAGTCATAAAACAAGATTTTTTATAAGTATCGATCTTGCGGAAAAAAATTCAGATTTTTAATAATTATTGCGTAAAATAATAATTTGTTGACAATTAATTGCCAGTTAATTAACTATGTGCTTATATAACCAAATCCTTACAGATTATTCTTTTAGTAATATTTAAAAAATAAGTTTTAGTTAATAAGTTCATAATAAATGACTACGTATAATTTTTGTTAAGCATGGACAATACAAGTCCGACTTAGTTTATCTTACTGATCTTATTAGATAGAACAAAATATAAAAAGCTATTTATCTTGAAATTTAGCAGGTCGCTTTTCAACAAATGCATTCATTCCTTCTTTTCGATCCTCCTACAACAACAAAAAAGAATAGACCAAGTTATTGGTTAAAATACACAATAAAAAGAAATATTACCGTTGCAAACGTAGTATGAAACATTCTTTTTTCAAAATGCAGTCCTTCTGTTAAACTTGTTTCATACGCTAAAAAGAATAATATTAAGATTTATTTCAGTATTTTAATATAAAAATACAATTATACCCGTATTTACGGCTTCTTTGCACATGGAAACAATAAATTTAGAATGTGCACAAATTTTTTCAGCTATTTTAACAGTTTCATCCACTAATTTGTCAGCTGGAAATATTTTAGCAACAAGGCCACATCGCTCAGCCTCTTGTGCATTTATTGGATCCCCGACTAGTAATATCTCCATCGCTTTGGATTTACCAATGAATCGCGGCATTCTCTGTGTTCCACCAGCACCTATTGAAAATTTTTATTTAAAATTAAAAAAACTTATAACCTAATCAAACAATTACCAGGAATTGTGCCTAGTTTAATTTCAGGTTGCCCAAATTTCGCCCTATCTCCAGCATAAATAATATCGCACATCATGGCCAACTCGCATCCACCCCCAAGCTAAAAAAAATAAAACAAATAAAGATTAACAGTTTTCTATTAACTTTAAATTTGAGTTAAGTACCGCAAACCCGTTGACAGCTGCTAAAACTGGTTTTTTGGATCGGGCTACACGGTCCCAATGGCTCAAAAAATTGCCTCCAAACGTCTGAGAAAAAGTGTTGTTTTGCATTTCTTTAATATCGGCTCCAGCTTTTAAGAGAAATATTCAAAAATTGTTCTTTAACTTCAAGAAGTAAAGTATACCTGCAAAAGCTTTTTCATTTCCAGTGATAACTATTGCTCCTATTTTAGAATCAGCCTCCAAATCATCAAAGGCCACACTAACTTCTCTCATTAATGCGTCGCAAAGTGCATTCAATGCTTTCGGTCGATTTAACATGACTAGTCCAACATTTCCTACATTTCCACGACGCTCGACTACAATGTGCTGAAAAGAACCTGCAACAATATTTTCCATGTAAAAGAATATTTTTAAATGTAGGTAATAAAAATGTTTGTTGCGTTTAGACTTTTAACATCAATGATATGATAAAAGTGAAATAAAAAACCATATTCAAGAATCAAGATGAACTCGCTGATTATGCTACATAAACATCTGTCTTTTACATATTGGTATCTCTACATTTTAGAAATAACAAATGCATCTGTTAACTTGAATATGATTTTTTTGTTTAGGTAAGAACTTGAAGTTTAAGCTTAAAATTGTTAATTGATTCACGTGCACTTGATACGTGACTTAAGTTGATTGTTTATTATTTATAATCATATTTCAATTCTACTCGTAATTTATCCATTAATAGCGAGGTAGGGTAAGCACATACCTGTTCAACCTGGCCCCATAAACCATTTGATTGAATCGGTAGCACTTCAGGGACGAAATAAGAAAGCATGGTACATTATCTGTGCTCGGATTATTACCTGACGACATGTATCGGGAGCATGCCGAAGTTCGAATTGTCAATTTAAAAAGAGAAAACATTTTGTCTAAACAAATTTGTGGTAACTGACGAAGTGTCCAGTTAAGCCTAACGGATGACCTAGCGCCAACTATTGACATCATATGAACTAAACTCCTATCTGGCACATATTTTTCTTTGATTATCGGGATTTTTTTTTAAAAAAAAACCGCTGATGTTTGAAAAAATTTTGTCAAAAATTACGGTAATTATTCAACAAAAAAAACACATATAAAAAAATTGGATATTTAAACAGACATGTCGTGCTTTCCTGCAATAACTGTTTTTTCATGCTTAACATAACTACTTTTTTTTATTAAAAAATATTGTTCAGAATACTGAAATAAATCAATTAAATGCAATTGAATTGAATGCAACAAAACCAAAAGTTGATCATAAGATGATCGTAACTGCTCATAAATAAACAAAAATATTTTAAATTTCCGGAAGATAAATGTTCCAAAAAAATTATCAAGAAATTGAATGCAAGTCTAAGTGAAACTTCCCCACAGCAGTTTCACCCTCATTTAAGAGTTGCACGCTGTGGGGATCGATTCAATTGAATTAGCGCAGTTGCAAACGCATTGAACAGAAAGGTAAAGCTAAAGAAATGTTTAAAAGAAAGTAGTTAATTTCTATCTTTAAAATATGGTATTCTTAAGTAACACGCAAAAAATAAAAATTATACATTTAATGAATATCAAGAAGTGGTGATTATAAGTTCAAAAATGTCTTACCATACTCTCATTTCTTATTTTTTTGAAATTTTCCTTTATCTATCATAAAGTTTTATTTCAATAGGCCAGTGTTACTTAACAAGAAAGTTCTAAGGGTTCATGAAAAAATTTAAGGTAACTCGGGTCGTTGACCAGAATTCCGACCTTATAAAATAAGGGTCGACTTGTCTAAGCAAAGATTACACAAAAGAAAGTTAAAAAAACAACAACTGCAATTTTTTTTGTACTATTGAACTCTTAAAAAAATCATTAGCATCAGCAACTATTACTTCAAAAATTCTTTTAGATTATCACATCAACAACAACAAGATTATTACGAAGATATAAAATGCTGGTTTCAACTTCGTAATCCAAGTCTGCAGCTTCCTGAACTTCATTTCATCTAATAATGCAGCATATTTGGCTTCTAGTCACATTTGCCTTCACTTGTCCATCATCATGTAATGGAAGTCCTTTTTTGATGCTTCAAAACGCGCCCGCACCAGAAAAAATCAAGTCAGACACGCTCATTTCTTTTGAATCCGATACCCATGAAGGGAAGTCAATTAAGGACTCACGTTCGGGTGTGGCTCTCCGCGAAAGAACCTTACCTTTATTTCTTGTTCGTTTTTTGTCTGTATTTGAACTAAAACGTGTAGTTCGAGAACTTGAAACAAGTTCCATGTCTTCAGTATCTTGCGTTATGTGTAAATATGGAATTGGTATGTTGAAGTATTTTTTGGCTTCTGGGGCAACCGAAGATGAAATTGCAAGAAAAGCAGAAACTTTTTGCACTGAGTTACATATAGAGTCAGAACGTGTGTGTCATGGAATTGTAAATTCTTTTAAAGTACGTGTTACAATTATGTTTTTATATATTTCCTATAAATTATCGGATTTTATGTTTGTTATTTTATTTGCAGCACGACATTTTTTATATCTTTGCCAAGAGCAATCTGTCTCTATACGAAATTTGTTCTGGAATCGTGGGTGGCAGTTGTGGTCAAACATCGCAAGAACTTAATTGGACAATTGCTTTGCCTCCAGTGCCTAAACCCAGCGTGAAAAATGTGCCATTACCAAAAGTAAGTAAAAACTTAGTTAAAATATTACCGGTATATTTATTTTTATTCTTCTTTTCACTTTCAGCCTGGTTCACCTGTCCTTAAAGTACTTCATTTATCTGATACTCATTTTGATATGTATTACAAAGAAGGCGCTGATGCAGAATGTGGAGAACCATTGTGCTGTCGAATTAGTGATAACTTAGTAAATGGATCTCGAAGAGCTGGAAAGTGGGGAGATTATCGAAAGTGTGATACGCCCTTACGAACAATTGAAAGCATGTTTGATTTTATTGCAAAAAATTTTAAGGTACAGTATACTATTATTTTTTTTTTTTTAAGTTATTTTTTTTTTTAAATTTATAGTTAGATTACATTCTGTGGACCGGAGACATACCCCCTCATGATATTTGGGATCAATCACGCGCGGATCAAATTTATGTGCTCAAGCAAACAACGAAATTGTTTATGAAATATTTTCCCAATATTCCTATTTTTCCTGCTTTAGGAAACCATGAAAGTGCTCCTGTAAATAGGTACGGTGTTATACATTTTTAAATTTTTGATTTCATATTATTTTTACTTTTATTATTTATTATTTTATTATTTTTAGTTTTCCTCCACCCTACATCAAAGGAAATGATTCTATTTCTTGGTTGTACGATGAGTTGATTAATGTTTGGTCAAATTGGTTGCCAAACTACACATTACCCACAATTAAAAAGTATTTTTTATTTTTATTTAAAGGCCTAACTAACAATGTATACGGGTAACAATTTTTTTCCTATGTTTATAGAGGAGCATTTTATTCAGTTTTAGTCAGTTCTAGATTTCGAATTATTTCTTTAAATTTAAATTACTGCAATAACAAGAACTGGTAAGTAATTTATTTGTATAAAAATATATTTTTAAGTACTGTAACTTATATTTTTCGAAGGTGGTTGTTACTAAACTCAACTGACCCAGCTGAAGAGTTGCAATGGCTAGTTTATGAATTGCAATATGCTGAATTGAAGCATGAAAAAGTTCATATTATTGGCCACATTCCACCTGGTACCGACGACTGTATGAAAGTATGGAGTGCTAATTTTTACAAAATTATTAATCGGCAAGTAAAAATTAACGGCCCATTTATTGTTTATTTCAAATTTCTGTTTCTTATTGCAGTTTTGAAAGTACTGTAACTGCCCAATTTTATGGACATACTCATGTTGACGAATTTGAAATCTTTTACGATGAAAAAGTGGTAACTCGGCCGTCGAGCATCGCTTATATTGGCCCAAGTGTAACGCCATACGTTGGTTTAAATCCAGCTTTTAGAATTTATACAGTAGATGGATTTCATCCTACCAGTAACTATGTAAACAAAACATGTTTTAAAATGATAAATATTTTATTAAATATATATTGGCATGATATTGTGTTGATTTCAGGCTGTTCTTGATCATGATAATTATATGATGGACTTAAAAAAAGCTAATCAGAATGGAGAACCTGATTGGATTAAATTATACTCGGCAAAGGTTTTTTTTTCAATTTGTCATTTTATTATTTGCTATCTTTAATTGTCATTCATTAACAGGAAGCTTACAATATGCAAGCTTTGCAACCCACCAATTGGGATAAATTGGTAAAGCAAATGGTTACTGATAACAAAATTTTCCAAAGATATTATGAGTATGTACAATATACAAAACAAAGTATATTATATAGATATTACATTATATAGTTTATTGAATTTCAAAACTTATTTCTAATACCTAGATATTATCATCGAGCTAGTCCTGTTTTCCAGTCTTGCGAAGATAAGAAGTGTAAACTTCAAATACTATGTGCAATCATAAGTGGAAAATCTCATGACCCAACTCAATGCCTTTATTTAAGAAAATCGCTTTTTAAAATATAGAATTTTACGTTTATTTTTAAAATTTTAAAATTCAAGTCATTTTTTTGTTCTTTCTTTTCAATGGAAATAAATGAATATTACCGTATTTCCTTAATACAAACGTGTTAGGGTTAGTTGCATATCATTATTGTTAATGCATGACGATTGTTGCTATTGTTGTACTATGTGATGATGAACCGAAGTGAGATGTTATCGTTAAGAGAAAGGAATTAAATACTGCTTACGCTTCTAATGCAGAACCGGAGAATTATTGGCCTAAAACACCAACAAAACGTACAGCTTTTTTTAGTCTCCATCATTGTTGCCTGGTGTTATCAAAACAAATTCAATCTAGTGTTTTGAGTTTAGTGTTTTGAGTTTAGTGTTTTGAGTTTAGTGTTTTGAGTTTAGTGTTTTGAGTTTAGTGTTTTGAGTTTAGTGTTTTGAGTTTAGTGTTTTGAGTTTAGTGTTTTGAGTTTAGTGTTTTGAGTTTAGTGTTTTGAGTTTAGTGTTTTGAGTTTAGTGTTTTGAGTTTAGTGTTTTGAGTTTAGTGTTTTGAGTTTAGTGTTTTGAGTTTAGTGTTTTGAGTTTAGTGTTTTGAGTTTAGTGTTTTGAGTTTAGTGTTTTGAGTTTAGTGTTTTGACTCTATCCTAAGCGCATGGCATAATGAGGGAAGCAGCTAAACAAACACTGTAAATAAAATTTGTGAGAAACGGATTGCTGGAATGCTGAAGTTTTTCGATTTGTTTATCTCTGAGAAACGGATTGCTCTTCGATTTGTTTATCCCTGTCAGAAACCCATTGCTGAAGTTCATCAATTTGTTTAAGTTAAAAAAAAAAAAAAAAAGACACCAAAAAAGCATTTTATAGATTCTATTAAGAGTTGTTTTCGGCAAAATTTGGCAAATGTATCTTGATAAAATAGGAAAAATGTGCATATTTCTTATCCCTGGTTAAAATTGGTTAACACTGTTGAATCAAATCAATAGAGCAACCAAAATTATCTAACAACTTGATTTAGATGTATAAAGGCTGATGTAGCGAGTTAGAATTTATTTTTTATTAAATAAAATTAAAATCAACTCTCTTATTCGCAAACAGATACACACGAAATAAATCAAATTGGATTTGAGTATTTTACTTCTTAAGCAATTAGTTATTAAAAACGGAGTAAGTTGTCTTCAAGATCGTCATTTGGCGGCCGTGGAAGGCGAAAGCACATTGTTGTTAAGAAATTTTTTCAAAGTGACAAATAAATTTTAATTTTTCTAATTTCTGAATTAATCGGGATGATGTATTTTTCAGAGCGAAGCGATTTTTCGCGACATGTTCGAAGACGAGCATCGCGAATTGAAGAAGCGGGTGCTGAATGGGGAGTATTTGATGATGGATTCGAATCTGTTGTTACCGCCAACTGGTACTCGACTAACTGGGATTAATTTTTACAAAAGACTTCCGTGTGGTGAAGTGGAGCTCGCCAGACGAGTTATACCGAAAATGGATTAAAAAAGCTCGAAAATTCACTGAATTTAATTGAGTTTTCAAGATCAAACGATTTATTTTGCAATAAAAACGTAATTTATCAATTTGTGTTTTGTTTTTTAGACTATTTTATTTTCTTTTTGTTGCGTGATTTGTCGCTGACGTTGCGAATAGAAAATGTTCTTGTAAACTTAGTAATTGTCAATTCCGTAACCTTGGTTTTAAATGTGTATATGTACGTAAACAAGAAACAATACGATCAATAATTATACTTATTGATTTAAAGGTATGTTGTAATGGTTTGTTATAATGGTTTGTTGTAATGGTATATTGCATTTATGAGATACAGTACGGTAATGAAATTTTCTCATTGTACCACTGTCACAATCTGTTATGGTAAAATAAGCAAATAAGATATATATGTATTTCTGCTTTTATTATCAGTTATCAACTACAATTCTGTATCTGTATCGTTCATCTTTGCCGTGTTGTTAAAAACTGATGATGTCGAATCAACGGTTTGTAACACTACTACCACATACGTTAATAACGTTCCGACAAGCTATAAATAAAAAAACCATCACATCACAACCTTTTACACATGCAACTTTTTGTTGTAATATTAACAGTGAGAATAGATCCTCTGGTTAGAATAAAACAACCAGATACGTTAATCCCAACCGATGCAAAAGAAAGACTATGCATAAATAAATGGCAACTCCAGTTGTTTACATCTCGTTTGCTTGTAGATAAATTAAATACCTAGAATTTAAAATTTAAAAAATTAATTAAATTATAGATTATACTACCTATATTATTATCATAAAAATGTTTTACTTGAGGATCGTAATTGTTTACTTGAGAATCAGTCAATTTTGTTATTGCAATTGCAGTAGCAACAGCCTATAAAATTAGAAAACAAATATATAAATAAAGACAAGTGAGAACTGTAATCCCTCTTGTAGGCGAATAGGCCAGGGATTACGGTATATTTACCTTCTCATTCACATGAGCAGCATACTTATACATTGCCAACAATAAACCAAATATTCGAATTGTGAATACTACAGAAAAACCTAACATATCAATGTTGGTAATTAAAAATCGCAGTGATACACAAACATAAAAAATGTCGCCAATAATCCAAACAGGTAACAATGAATCAAATAACTTATTGACTTCATTTAACCAGTGGATAATTCTGTAGTACTTATAATGATAACTGAGCATATGAATCTTCTGATCTGTCAAAGAGCTGAAGAAGGCCATACTTTTTTCCACGTCAGACAAGAGACATTCAAAATTAAATGCAAGCAAAATGCAGAAAAAAACAAATAAAATTTTTGTTGTTTCATTAAAAATAAGAACAAACCAATAGATAATTCCAATTATCTTCCAAGTAAAGTAAAAGTTGTAATTTTTGAATGGAGTGTAATCGAAAACCATTAATTCCACAACATTAATAATTATTAGTACACTTAAAGCAGTCATTACTTTTAATAGTAATTTCCAAGCATGATTCCTGTATTCTGCAGTAATATTTTGCAACAGTTCGTTTAGATAATGTGAATATTGATTTTGCTTTTTGTATAACACAATCAAACACCGAGTAGACTGTAACCAATAAGCCAGATTAGCGCTTAAAAGACTTATATTGGTAATAGATGTATCCTGTATAACTCCCACTACACAAGATGCTGTTATAATAGCATTAATAAGTACTTGAATAACTGCAAAACATGCAAAACAACATTTTGGTGCTGGAGTCACATAATCCCCTAATATTTGAAATCCATAGCATCTATAGATATATCCCCAAAGTCGATTAATTTTTGAAGTACTAGTAGTACTGTCCTCATTTGAATCCATTGACATGACCAAGTTTTAAAATTGACTAACTGACTGTTATCTTTATAGAGCTTTGATAGACTTGTGCAAGCTCACAATTTTATTATCATGACTATAATCAATAACTAATTTATCTCCTGGGTGTACCAGAGACACACACTCTCTATAAAATAAAGTGGTCAAGGTAACGCCAAAACAATAATGTTGCGTTGCTTTATTAGGGTACTCTTAATTGCAAATATTTAACAAGTGTGGATAAATTGTCTTCAACAGCTAATGGAGTTGCCGATAAAATTAAATTAGCTCACATAAAGATTTAGTGCCGTAATAATAATTATTAACTGAAAATTGCTACCTATATATAAGGTACATGCAACCGTCATTAATTTTTCCAGATTAAAATCACATAAAAACACTGTACATGTTGGAAATGTTCGATTGGACTTTAAAAGTGCTTGATATCAAACAGTACTAAATTGAAATAATGTCACACTTAAATTTACAACTGATATAAACTCTATTCAGCAATTCGTGCACAAAACTGAAAAGTGAACTTTTTGCATTGTACTGAAAGTATATATTGTGATATCTTATTTTAATCCTCTAGTCGCGCTGAGTCGAAAAATCATTGTTTCGTAACCAAAAAATGTGCGCAGTACAATGCATAGGCCATTAACCAATTGGAGTTTAGTGTACGAATTGTTAGATAGAGTTTACTGATCTTTTCAGTTCCACTGACGTTTGAGAAATGTCTTTAAATCTTAAGCTCAGTATAAAGCTCAGTTGAAAGATGGGTTTCTAATGAATCATTTAGCCGAATGTCACGAATTACGTGAAAAATTAAGATCAGCCACCAAACGTGATATTAGTCAATTTTTTCATACAATATTAATTTTCAGTAATTAACAGATTAATACAATAAATAATAAATCATTAAAAATCTGAACCAAAAATTGGATCAAATTTCCAAATTTCATACCAAAAAAGTTTATGGTATGAAGTTTCTTAAAAAAAATTAACATTACTAAATCTGTAAAGCTCTAGGGGCAGCTCACGACACTTTATGGGTTGGAAGATTTAGTCACGCCAGACACTTTAAATATTTACATTAAAAGAAAAAGCAATACTAAAATCGGGTGCACATTGTGGATATTGTGTCGTTTTTATAGTTGTTTCGGTAACGTGTTACCATGACCACTCCAATTTGTAAAATGAGTTCAAGGAGGATAAACATGTGTTGATAATAGTAGCTTTATCTATCAATTCAATTGAGTCTGCTCAAATTCATCCTAACTCCACGAAACAAGTCATGCAGCAAGTTGAAAGCTTAGTTATTTCAGTGGACTCAAATGACAATAATAATAATGCTTTCAAAATTAATCGGTTTTGGAAATATCTTTACAAGTGCTATGGGCTTCAAATATCAGGCGATTATGTGACCACAACACCTAAATGTTATTTTGCACTTTTTGCAACAACACATTTCCTTATTAATGCAACAATGGCAATAATTATGGTACTGGAAGTCTCAGATATTTCAACTAACAATATATGTCTCTTTATATCCTTTGTGGCGTATTGGATGCAATCTTCTGTGTGTTTGATCGCGTTATACAAAAAACAACATCAATTATCGCATTATCTAAATCAACTATTGCAGACCATTACTGCAGATTACACGAACCGTGCATGGAAATTACTATTAAAAATAACATTGGCTTCAAGTGCATTAATTATTATTACAATTATTGGAGATTTGTTATTCGATTACAACTCAATCCGGCACAACATCATACGTATCATGTGGCGAATACTTACGATGTACTACTGGTTTGTTTCTATTTTGAACGAAACAACCAAAATTTTATTTATTTATTTATGCATTTTAATTAAATTTAATTTTGATTGTCTTACGGCTGATGTAAAAAGAAGTATGGCTTCATCCAGTTCTTTAACGGAGCAGAAGAGTCTTATGCTAAACTATCATTATAAGTACTATAGAAATATTCACTGGATAAATGAAGTCAATAGAATGTTTGATTTCGTATTAGCTGCTTGGATTGTTGGAGATGTTGTTTATGTTTGCGTGATGCTGCGATTTTTAATTGAAATGTCCACTCTAAGTTTTTCATTAATATATACAATTCGAGTACTTGGATTATTGTTGGTTATGTATACATACGCTTCCGATGTACATGAGACGGTAAACAATTGAAAATTATTATTATTAAGCAATTTTTTAACCCGTTATTTTCTGATTTTCCTGTAGGCTCTTGACGCTGCAATTGCAATTACAAAATTGACAGATTCTCAAGTGAATAATTTCGATTATCAAGTAAAATATACTAAAATAAATGACAATGGTGTAATTTAACTATTTTTTAATTTCTAACTAGGAATTTAATTCAACTTCGAGTCAAAGAGTAAACAACTGGAGTAGCCATTTATTTATGCATGACCTGTCTTTAGCATCAGTTGGAATTAGTGTGTCTGGCTATTTTATTGTCACAAGAGGATCTATTCTCACTGTAAATATATTAGATTAGTTATGTGTACAGTGAAAAACGACATTACAAAAGTTCTAACCTGTAATATGGTTTCTTTTAGCTTCTCGGAACGTTATTAACATATGCGGTAGTAGTGCTTCAAACTAAGTAAATGCAAAATTTATACCCCAATGAAAATAAAACCACTGTGAAATAATAACCAACAAACTAAAACAACAAATTAAAAATATTGTAAAGTAGCTTCGTTAATATAGAAAGAAAATTGCCAAAGTCAATGCCTACCATATTGATTGATAAAATATATTCTTACAGGTAATGTGTGTACAAATTACTTATCATATATTGATTCAATTCAGTCGTAGCAACAATTACTATAAGTTATATTATATTGTTCTTGTTCATACAAATATATTAGTTTCCAAGACAATAGTGGACAATATTGTCATGTTTCAGTTATGCCGAGGGGCATTCAAGCTGTCATTGCAGCCAGAGGTGGCCCAACAAAATACTAAACAATATTAATACCTATGTAATGTCCTATTTTCAAGTCGAAATCAAGGAATTACTTAGATATATAGCACGAGCAGCGCAATGGGTGAACATTTTGCCACCAAAACTAACTTGATTTCTTTGTAACTTTTTTATTTACCGACCGATTTGGCTGTTTCTTTTTACAAACTGTAGGTTTTAATGTGCTGAATAAAGTATGTTACTTGCTGTTCTTAACTTACTGCACAAATAAGTTTTTTCTCTGATTTTTTATTTATATTTTTATGAAAGTGGTGTTGGGTGAACATTTATGGAGTTGGGTTGTAGTTAGCTTTGTATTAGAAGTATTTATGTATTTAAAACTTCACAATTTCACTTTTAACTTCCAAGTCGGTAATATGATTTTCATTTGGTTGACATCAGTTTCATTGAATAAAATATCAAAAATTTTATTTATTCACTTTTGCATCTTAATAATATTTAATTTTGAATGCTTGACGACTAAAGTAAAACATACAAGAGCTTTGTTTTCAACAAAAACAAACCGGAAGATTTACAGTTTTACAATATCATCCACAGTTTAGAAAATGTTAATAGACTACTATTCGATCCACTGGAGACATTATTTACATTTGCTTATCGCTTCGTATTGTAATTGAGAGCATTTCTGAGTTAATACTGTTCTTTGCTTTTACTCTTCGAACACTTGTTATACTGTTGATTATCTACTTCTATGCTACTCGAGTGAATGAGAGGGTAAATTCTAAATGCATCAAAATTAGACTACACCAAATAATGTAACCATATCTTTTACTTATTCTACAGGCATGCGCAACGGCAATTGCAATAACCAAATTAACAGATTCGCAGCAAAAATGCATTCTTCAGGTAAATAAATGTTACATCAAATATCAATACACAAAATTTATAACCATGACAATTTGAAAACTTCCTAACATTAGGCAGCTAATTTTTCTGCAAGTCAATTGGCTGTAGGCAATTGGAAAAACCTGCATCGACTGGCATTGGTGTATCAGGTTATTTTATCATAACTAAGAGATCTACGCTCACTGTAAATCATCAATCATTTCCATAGAAAACTACTGTAGTGTTAAATTTTTATTTTGTGCAGTTTTTAGGGACGTTAACAACACATGTTATAGTGCTGCTTCAAACAAAAAATTACCATTAGAAGATGCGACTAGCATTATCAACGAAAGAAATAAATTCATACCGTACTCTAAAAAATAAAAGTTGTTTTATATTTCGATGTAAAAAATGTGTAAGTGCCCATAAACAGTTTACGACGTTATCGAAAATCAATGCTAATTTTTAAATGAATATAAAAGACATTACCGTGACAAGTTAATTTTATGACAAGTTTTCTGTTATGCAGACAATAAAATTACCTAATGTTCGATACATAAACACATATTGGACGAGAGTGGCTCATGTAATAATGGATTACACAACGTTCAAAATTAATCGTGCTTGGAGACTCGCGTATAAGTATTACGGATTTCAAATATCAGGCGATTATATAACTAGGAAACCAAAAGCACTCACTTGTTTTGTTGTTCTAATAACATTACACACTCTAAGTAACACCGTTCAATTAACTCTTTTCAGTTTGGCTGTTGACCAATTTTCAGTTAATGACTTGTGTGCTGTTGTTTCTCAGTTAGCCCATTGGATTCAATCGTGTATTTGTTTGCTTACACTGTACAAAAATCAAAATCACTTTTCACGCTGCTTAAACCAACTATTATCGAATATCAACACTAATCATAAAAAACAAATATGGACGTATTTAATAATATTAGTAACTCTCACTATTGTGGGGACGATACTTGGGCTTATAATTGACATGTTCCTGTTGGACTTTTTCCAAAATGTCGAAGTTATTGTCGATGTCATATTGCAAATAATTTTGATCATCCACTGGTCAATATCGAACTTTTTGAACGATTTATCCAAAACTTTGTTTATTTACTATTGCATCCTTCTCACATTTAATTTTGAAAGTATTATAATTGAGATGAAAAAACATTCTTCTAGTTCATTCGCATTCCTAAACAAACGTAAAACATTGTATTACCATCATCGGTTCTACAAAATTATTCATTGGATAGAGAAAATCAATAAATTATTCAATCCATTATTAGCAGTGTGGATAACTGCAGACGTTATTTATACATGTCTAATGCTACGTGTTTGTACGTCTGGTAAGAATAATTTCATACTAACTGTAACTTTAGTGCAAACTGCTCCAAAACTGATGTTATTAATACTTATTTACAAGTATGCTGCTCAGGTGAATGAAATGGTAAATAAAAATCACATAATTAAAATTGTATTAAAGATTTTAATTTTGATTTTTAAATTCAGGCTCGCATAAGTGCAATTAAAGTCACAAAACTGACAGTTTCAAATGTAAACACTTACACTCATCAGGTAAGTATATAATACAATAAAGTTTTACTATATTATATAAATTATTTTTCATTCTAAAATTGAAACAAGATGATCAATTTACCTGAGAATCAAATAGATGCGAATAACTGGCAATGTGAAATGCTCACTCACGATGTATCTTTTGCGTCATCAATCGGTATTGAAGTTTCAGGATTCTTTCTTATAACCAAAGGCACTATTCTCACTGTAAATATAAAATAATGCTATAATATATTAAATAAACTGATTCATCTAATTTCTATTACCTTTTTTTAGCTTATAGGCACACTGTTTACATATATCATAATATTATTTCAAACTCAATGAAATATCATGTTCAAACTGACCTAATGCACCTCGATTTGATAACATTGAAAAAAATAAAATTTTCACATGTTTTATCTTTATTTTTATTTTATAAAAAATATTTGAAGTATGAATTCTAACAATTTACTAAATTAATGAAAATCTCCCATTTATCTAATTGCAGAAGTGACTTTTCTCAGATTATTAAAATGCTCCATGTACTGAAACATAATGTCTATGGGCGTATGAATGTCATTCATTTTGTTTTGCAAACAGGGCGGTGGATTAGGTCCAAAAACGCCGATAAATCCTTGAATAAATTCTTTCATTAGGTCAAAGCATATAGCGGGAATCACACACGGTTGATATTCAATCTAAAAATGTTTAAAAAATAAATAAAACTTTGAAAAGAAAATGAACCACAAAAGAAATACTACTTCTATTAAAATTCCTTTAAAGCTAGATCCCATCGAAACACTTCCTATTTTAACCAAAAAATCTTTCAATTCGTAACTCTGTCCTTTTGATTCGATTCTAGTGGCTTTTTTCGGTGTGTAGATGGTACTGAGTTTGCCCATGAGGTGATCAAACAAATTGTCAACAACCAGACATGTTCCGGTGTCTAATATGGCGTAAGTTGTTGCTGGATTTTCGCTATTGTGTAAAATGTTTACAGCCCTTTGAGGATCTAAAATTACACCGAACTTATAATAAAAACAGTAACATTTTAAATACTTAATATTTACTGATATTCGGAACCGAGTAGTAAGTCTCGCAATCAATACAAAAATTGCTGGCTTTTGTGCCTCCTAAAGATTCTATCCTTTTTTGCAGATTTTCTACCGTTTGCGGCCCACTTTTTCCTTCGGGAATAGCGTATGATTGCACACTATTAAATAAAAAATTGTAAACAAAATATTAGAATTATACTTGTATATTTTATCGTAGCTTACACGACAACTCCCATCAGGAAAGAATGTGTAGAGTCAATCCAACAAACACCGACTCTTGTTGTCGGTCGGCCATGTTCCTACGATGACCGAGAAGGCCCAACAACAATTAACATTAAAATTTATTTTATTTTAATAAATAACTACGGTACGTATTTTAGATTGATTTTAATTCCTTACTATCATCATTTAATTAAAAATTTGTTTAGTTTCTACAATTTTTTTGGTAAAAAAAAAGAAAACGCTTTGACGTATGATTTTTTTTGTACGGGAACGGTACGCGTTACAATTTCTAAAGCGGGTACTTCCGTATCGGTAAATACGATTCGTAACAAAGAAATAGTTTCGATATAAGCAACATAAAATTTTTTCTCCATTTATAAAATTTATTTAATTTGTCAGATTATGTAAAAATTATGTAATTACAGCCAATACGGTTTATTTCTCAAATTTATTTTATATAATGTAATTGAAAGACAAACGACAAACTTTAAGATTTTATGTGATGCTTTTTTCATTTATTTTGCGTTGTCTGCTGCCTCTATCCCAGCAATGAATTAAGTATCACTGCATTAGCGTACTTAGAGTTCTCCATTCAGTTTCTGTATAGAAATACTTGGTAGTACCTAGTATACTTACTATTGTGACAACACAAACTCAAAAGCCAAGGCTGTTTTCAACTTTATTTTTCCTCAAATTAAAATTGATAATCGAAAAATTGATTTCCGTTGAAATATGTTAATCGATTCCCCAAAGAGAATCGAAAAATAAAGCTTTTCCTGGAAGCACATAACGATTAAAAAATTACAAGAAGTTATCAATACATTAATTTTTTTTTAATTAAGAGATAATAATACATTTTATTTCATCTAATGAAATCAAAAACCTCGATACCAATGTCATTTTGTTGAAATAAATTCTGGAAATAAAAATTCGCTTAAATGGCATAATGGATTATTTCAAATAAAAATTTCTACACTGTGCAATTTAGCTAATTTATCTATATTTAGTACCAGGCGGTTACAAATGGTATGTAAAACTCTCAAGTGGTCAAACTATTTTTCAAAAATACATTTGAACAAAATAAGTGATGACCTTTTTAAACCCCTTGGCCTTTATCAAAATCAAGGAACATTTATTCAACTTTGTCCAGTCCATCGGCCAGCTAAGTATTGAGGACAGATGATCACGTGCATCTTCCGCAAATCACGTTCTAACAATAACTTAAAAATGATTAACAGACGTTTAATAAAACATATTGGGTAATATCAGATGAATTCAATTCATATGGAAAATTTCAACACATTCTTTAATTAAGAAATGTGACAGTTCATATTCATATAACAGTCTACATAAAAAAAAAAGAAAAAAAAAAAAGAAAAAGTTATCTGAGTGAGATTGAATGTTTAATAGCCCTCCAATGGTAATAACCGGATGGATCCGAGTGCGATTAAGGTTCACGAGTTAAAATTTCATTCCTTGGAATATAAAACTAATTTGATGACGTATATAGTGCCTCGTTGAGTATATAAGTGGTGTGAAAACTCTAAAGGTCATATTTCTGCTGCTCGCTCTCGACATTCGGTCGTGTTTTTTTTTATCTGCCTTTCATGTGTGTGTAGATGCGTCAGGAAATTGCGATTGCGAATAGAACGGAGAAGAAATTTCTACTCACCTGTAGGCTTGTGAAGAATTTGAACAGCAAAGGAAGCAGGCTTGGAAACAGTGGCAACGTGCTAGAGCTTAAAGTACTCACACAGTTACATCACGTACCTTGAAGGTAAATAGTTGTTTATTCTATTATTTTTTTTACAATAAGAAAAAAAAATTATTTTTAATGTCACAAATAGTCGTTTAGCATAAAAAGATACAAAAAGTGCAGTTTACCAGTTTACCAGTTACACAATTTGAATGAAATTGAGTTAAAGATGAAGTGATGAACATTCATCTATGCGGGAAAGCGCGTTGGACATGTGCCTAACGTACCTAAGTTATTATTGAAATTGACTATTATCTTGTTAAAGCCATTGACTATTAAAATTAATTTAAAATTTCTTGTTCCTAAATTTTTTTGAAAGTTTAAATTGATTAGAAAAAATTATATTTCAGATTCTGCAGTTTATTAGCGGACTCTTCGTTGACGAAGATAAATTCAATATTCAGTACAAGGATTAACGTATACACTTATCAACAGTTATCTATCCATTTTTATACATAAATATGCAAGGAAACGCAAAAACTCAAACCGTTATCGCCCAAGATGTATTTGAGAATCAAAGGTTAGCATTTTTTTCAACTGCGAATTTTTAAAAAATGTTTATCAATTTACATTTTTATAGTAGCAAATCACAAACATTCGGAGCCCGACCCAAGGAATCGTTTAATGGAATGTGCAAACTTCGTGAAGCTGAAATGAAGAGAAAGACCGAGGAGAATGATGGCAAAAACGGCGCGTGGGGTGCATTCAGAAATCGCCTGGCTTTCAACGAAATGCATATCTATTAATATGGTTTAGATTTGTTTTGCAGTAATATTATATTTCAAGCATGTAATTGTCTAATTGTCCTAATTTGATTAAAAATTTAAAAAAATAATTAATTTTTAATGTCATTTCATAAAATGTATTATTAATTAAGAAATAAACTGATCAGTAGTAAATTTTTATTTATTTTATTTTTTGCTTTAAGATTAATAAGATAGTTTCGTTTTACATCGTAAGTATTACATAAAAATTATGAAACTGATTTATTATCGGACTCTGCATTTGCATTTAAATCACTAACAGAGCATGTGTTGGTTTAGGGAATTTTGAGAGCCAAAGTGTAAAAAGTAAATCAAAATTTCCAAATACGTACGGTACCGTACATGTAAAGATGAAAAACAAATGATGAGTTCAACAATGAAAACCTATCAAAGATTAAAATCTTTTAACTTCACTTCCAGTTTTCATTTTTAGTTTTTTATTTTGCCAGCCGAGTTTTTCGTTATAATAAGGTCCATTACGAGCTACCTTCTAGGCTACCATACTATTTGTGTAATTCAGACTCTATCTGCATGGTGCGCTGCTATCTAAAGCTAGTTGGGTTCCATTTATACTCTTGTTTTGTCTACTGCTGATTTGACGTAATATTTTGCACAATACTGTAATTTGTTTTAGATAGTTCATGACATCATTAACATAAATGAAAACGTACATTTACGCGCGAAAAGCAGCAAGCAGTACGTCAGGGCATCCTGTGCAACCTTATATCAGTCATGCCGAAAGTAAATACTTTATTTAATTACTTCGCCAAGTCGCCTCCTGTTCCTGTTAACTCAAAAAAAGAAGAGATGAAATCAACCGAAAACAATGCATCAAAAACACCAAAACACGCCAAATTACTATCACCGAAAACATCGAAACAAACACCAACACCAACTACGAAAACATCGCCAACTTCATCCTGCAAAGGTATACACACACTCATTTTAATTGCCAAACGATTTTTTAATTTCTACATGTATAGTACTCATAATTTGTCATTTATTTCTTTCAAAAATACGCAATTATAAACGTATATTTATGGTATATTTATTTATTTATTGTATTTTAGATTCAACATTTGGTATCGGCGATCTAGTTTGGGCAAAATTAGAAGGGTGGCCGTGGTGGCCGAGTTTAGTTTGCCTTCATCCAGTTGAAAAAATTCATGTTAAATCGACACCGCTACCTGAAATTCATGTGCAATTTTTTGATGACCCTCCAAGCAGATCGTGGATTAAATCAAAGTATTTTTTGTTGTTTTATCGTATTATTTATCGTTTTGTCGTATTATTTATTTATTATTTTATTTATTATTAATTATTACAGGTTTGTCAAAGCATACAGAGGAGGTGAAGCGTACACTACTCCTCCAAGATGTGCGAGGGAGTGGAAAAAGGCTTGTGAAAAAGCGGATAAGGCTTTGGAAATGAAGCAGAGAGGACGTATAAATATTGAAGCTGTATTTTCACCTTCGGATGAAGAAAATACTTCTATGGATGAAGGCAGGGGTTAGTTGTAATATTTATATTTAAAAAATCGTGAATTTATTTTTTACATTTAAAGATAAAAGAAGAAATGACGATTCACCAGTATTAAAGGTATAAATCACATTTTAAAATTTGTTTTAGCAGGTTTTACTTATGTTTTAAAATTTCAGCGCCAAAAAGGCGAACCATCTATTAAACGTCGGCGAATAGTTATTCCAAGCGATGATTCTGGAGATGATGACGATTTTAAACTTGATCCAAAGGTTGATAAAAGTGATGATGATTCTTTCAGCTCCGAAGTTGCATCTGAAGATTTATCAGAAATTGACGATGAAAAAGTTGAAAAGTCACCGAAAAGTGTAATACAAAATAATAATAATTATAATAAATGAGTAAAATGATAAATTATCTTATAATTTTAGAGAAAGAGGAAACGTAACATATCCACTCCTAAGCCATCAAAGAAGAAACAAGTTTCAACACCAACACCTTTTTTGCAGCAAAGTACAAACAAAAAATCGAATATCTGTAAAGAAACAAAGTCCAAATTGTCGAATTTCATGGCCGATGATGTATGTGAATTTAATGAAACACAATATTTGATTTATCAGATTTTTTTTAAAATTTAGTCTCTGAATAATATATCTACAGTTGAGGATAGTGAATCTAATTTGGTTCATTTAACATTTAATTTCTTGCATGATAAAAATATTAAGTAAGATTTAATCAATTAATGAAATTCGTATTTAATTTAATTTAATTTTTGCAGAGATGCAAAAGGACGGACAAAATCGAATCCAGAATATGATTGTAAAACTCTATTTGTACCTGAATCGTATAGAGCAACGCTTACTCCAGTATGAACTTCATTTTAAAGCGATAATGTTTTATAATTAATTATATAACTTTTTAAATTTTAGGCGCATAGGCAGTGGTGGGAAATGAAATCCCAGCATTTTGATGTTGTATTATTTTTTAAAGTGGGAAAATTTTATGAATTATATCACATGGATGCTGTTATAGGAGTTACCGAATTAGGTTTAACATACATGAGGGTAATTTTCTTTCAAAGATTTATGTATTGTAAGGTTTTATTTTTTAAACAAACTTGTGATTTAATTTAGGGGAATTATGCTCATTCCGGTTTTCCTGAAATTGCATATGGTCGTTATGCTGATACATTAGTCCAAAAAGGGTACAAAGTTGCCAGGATAGAGCAGACTGAAACTCCCTTGATGATGGAGGAAAGATGCAAAAAAAGTAATAAAAAAAAACATATACATCTTGGAGAATCTATTTATATTTAACATTTGTTGGTTTTAGCTCATCGGACGACAAAATTCGATAAAGTTGTATCACGGGAGATTTGTCGAATCACAACCATAGGAACACGAACATGTAGTTTTATTGAAAGAGAATCGTTAGATGTGCATAGTTGTTATTTGTTGGCTGTTACTGAGAAGGTATTACAGAATAACTAATTACACTTGTGTAAAATCTATTATTTTTTAAAATTATTATGTCGATTTAGAAAAGTATTTCTGGGACAATGACTAATTACGGAGTTTGTTTTATTGATACATCAATTGGAAAATTTTATGTAAATTTTGATATTATGACTCATTTTATTTTTAATTGCTTTAAATTTAAAACACTTGTTTCAGCTGGGCCAGTTTGAAGATGACCGACATGGATCTAGGTTTAGAACATTGGTTTCACATTATACGCCCAAACAAGTAAAAAGATTGTGTTGTTTTTATTGTTTACACGTAATTTTTAATTTGGTTTTATTTGCAGCTAATTTACGAAAAAGGAAAGCTATCGATTCAAACCCAGCAAATTATTACAACTAATTTGTCTGGAATCTTAAAAGAATCTTTAACGTCTAAAAGTGAATTTTGGGATTCAGGAAAAACATTGACATTTTTGAGGGAAGGAACTTACTTCACTAAATCTGATAAAAAAGAATGGCCACAAGTATTAAAATCTATGTTGGATGAGAGTAAGATATTTCAATGAATATATAGTTTCTATGTTTTTATTCTTCTGTTTATTCTTTTGTTTTGTTTTGTTTTGTTTTAGGTGATAGTTTAGGGTTAGATGCAAGTCCAGACTATGAACTTGCTATTAGTGCATTAGGAGCGTGCATTTGGTATTAAATTAGTGGATTAAACTTTGATGTTAATAATTGGAAACGTATTTTTTGTACTTTTTAAGGTATTTAAGTGAGTGCAAATTGGAAGACGAATTATTATCTTTAATGCAATTTGAAAAATATGAACCAATTCATTTTACAAGCCAGAAATCAGAAAAAACTGAATTTCCAAATAAAATGGTAAATATTTTTATTTTATTTATTAAATTCTTTCTAATCTCTTCTTGTGTTAGGTTTTAGATGGAATTACGTTGGAGAATTTAGATGTTCTACAAAACTCTGTAACTGGTTCAATTGATGGGACTTTAATCCAAGTATTGGATCATTGCTTTACATCATTTGGTAAACATAAATTCAAATAAAAATATCTTTCTGTTTGACAATTTTTAATTCAATACAATTCAATTTGCAGGTAAAAGACTTTTGCGGCAATGGTTATGTGCTCCATTATGTGACATTAGTGCAATTAACAATAGGTTAGACGCAATTGAAGATCTTCTGAAAGCAAAAGATTTAATTAATCAAATCACAGAAAATTTAAAAAATTACCTGATTTAGAGCGTCTTTTGAGCAAGTATAGGGAGGATAAACATGATAAAAATTATTTATAATGAACTTTTCTGCTTTTAAAAAACTAGAATTCATACTCAAGGCTCTGCATCACGATGTAAATCACATCCTGATGGCCGAGCAATTTTTTTCGACGCACATATTTACAGCAAGAGAAAAATCGAATCATTTTTAACAGCTTTGACGGGATTTCAAATTGCCAATGATATTGGTTACTTGTTTAAAAAATACACAACTCGTTTTAAATCAACACTTCTAAAAAAACTTGGCGGACAATTTCCAAGTTTAACTGTCCTTTTGGAATTTTTTGAGGTAATTAGTTTCTTAAATGTTCTTAGTTAATGAATTGATCGTTAATTTTTTATACAGAATGCCTTTGATCACAAAAAGGCAAAACAAGATGGCAAAATAGTTCCTGCAAAAGGTGTTGATAGCGAATATGACGAAGCCATGAGCTTAATTAAAAGTCATAATGAAGATTTGGATGATTATCTCCAAACTCAGCAGAAATTATTTGGGTGCAAGGTATATATTTTGCATGTTTTTATTAAGGAAACAAGTTTCAGCTTAAATTTTTATTGTAGGTGACATATTTCGGTACGGGCAAAAACAGATTCCAGGTGGAAGTGCCAGACCATGCATCAGGAAAGGCAACGAATGAACACGAATTGCAGTCGCAGAGAAAAGGATTTAAACGTTATTGGACCGATGAGA
This sequence comes from Strigamia maritima, assembly GCA_000239455.1. Lineage (NCBI taxonomy): Eukaryota > Metazoa > Arthropoda > Chilopoda > Geophilomorpha > Linotaeniidae > Strigamia > Strigamia maritima. The sequence goes on from JH431307.1 coordinate 149,634, forward strand.
TAAAAACACTCTTGAGTAAACTAACTGCAGCAGAAGATCAGAGGAATGTTGCTTTGGAGGACATTATGAGACGAATTTTTGAGACTTTTGATAAAGAGTGAGAAGAATAAGTGCAATTATTCTTTTTGTTTTGTGTATTTTTAATTTTTAAATTTATTTTTAGCTATAAGAAATGGGAATTAGCTGTTCAGTGTTTGTCTGTTCTTGATGTCCTGTTAAGTTTAGCTGAATATAGTCGCGCCGGACAATTTATTAGACCAGAACTTGTTACTCCGTCGAATTATGTAGTTTATCATTTTGAATTTTGATCGTTTTTGTTATTTATAAATTTTTTTCTGTTTTACAGCCTTTTCTTGAAATAAGAAATGGCTACCATCCTTGCATTTCCAAAATATTCACCACAGATGATTTTATTCCGAATGATACATTAATTGGTTTGGAAGAAGTAATTTTCTAGATCTTATTTGAATATTTTATTTGTAATTAATTTTAATTTTAATTACTTAAAGGCTGATAGTAACGAAGTCAATTCAAATATGATTATCATATCAGGACCAAACATGGGTGGGAAATCAACATTAATGAGACAAGTTGGACTTATTGTGATAATGGCCCAAATGGGATGTTACGTACCAGCAGAAAAATGCCGTTTAACACTGGCAGATAGGATTTTTACCAGACTTGGTGCTAGCGACAGAATAATGTCAGGTATTTTAACAAATCTTCAGTCGTTCAATAATACAGTATTTTAGAAATATAATATTTATATTCAGGCGAAAGTACATTCTTTGTGGAATTGAGTGAAACAGCAGCCATTTTGAGCCATTCAACTGAAAACTCTTTAGTTTTGATTGATGAATTAGGTAATTTTTTAATGCAACTAATTTTTAAAAATATAAATTAAAAAATTACCGTATGTATTTATTTAGGTCGAGGAACAGCTACATATGATGGAACAGCCATTGCATCTGCTGTGGTTAAAGAGTTATCTGAAGAAATCCATTGTAGAACTTTGTTTTCAACTCATTATCATACTCTTGTGCAAGAATTCAGTTCCAGTCAATTTATTAAACTAGCACATATGGTAAGTAACAATTTCATTTTGATCGGATGGTAGAATTCATTCCAACTTACGTATCATTCATTTTCAGTCTTGTATGGTGGAGAATGAGAATGAAGACGATCCCACAGAAGAAACAATAACATTTTTATACAAATTTATTCCTGGTTCTTGTCCGAAAAGTTATGGCTTCAATGCTGCTAAGTTAGCGAGCATTCCTCATGAGGTTTTAAAAAATGGCTTCTGCAAAGCCAAAGTATTAGAGCAAAATTTGGAACGGAAGAGGCTTTTCAGGTATAAAAACTCATTGCAATTATACTTTTTATCGTTTTAACAAGAATTTTATTTCGTTTTAGGACTTTAGTAGCAAGTAAACCTGGTCCGGGTTTACTTGGAATTCTTAAACAACTTTAATTTATTTCTTTTCAATTTATGTATTAATAAACGGTGTTCATGCAGCATTCTGTAACAACCTTGTTTATTGACCATATTAAAACATTCAAAAAACATTTCAATTTAGTGATCATTTAATTTAACACATTTTGAAATTTATCTATAGTTCCGGTAGTCATTAAAATTTCTTTAACAATCGCTAACTAAATTCCACAAGTAATGCGATATAAAAGCAATTGAATTTTCATTTCGGCTTAAACTAAACGGTTTAAGCTTGTCTCTGTTGACGAATCCTTGCACTTCGTTCAAGTCACAGCATTTGCTCCAGTGGATCTTCGTGATGAGCATGTACAAGTTGTATTTCTTTTTCAGTTTTGTGCACATCGCTTCGTTTCGTCTCTTCGCTTCCGTTAATGATTCAAAGGTTGTCACACGCTGTTCTACCAAACGCGCTAACTCCGCGGCATCGTTCGATATCTGTCGATTTTGTTCTTCAAAAACTGCTATTTCTTTCTTCAAATTCTCTATCTGTTGAAAACATGTTGAAAGTTCCTCACATTCGCGGTCATGATCTTTGCGTAGTTTTTCAATGTCTAACGTTTCGTCTTGTTTTATCACCGAACTAAACTTCTTTGCGACGATGTTATAAACCTCGTCGAATTCGTTCACCGCTTCTTCTAATAGACTCGATATTTGCATTGTGAAAGATGAAAACGGATTGCGAACAACTGATACACACCGCCCGCCTTGATTTAAAACGTGAAATCTCACAGCAGTTGACCAATCACAGTACAGTCGGACGATTGACGTCATTGTGAAACATAATGGTGCTTGAAATGAACAACAGAAGCCACTAGTGTTTCTTAGTTACAATTTAACGACATTGACGTCATTCATTTTTTCCAAGCATGGCGGTCAAAGTTTTAGACTTCTTGTCAGCATCGACAGATTTCCAGTTAGTACGCTATCTGCTCAGTCGTTTTCAAATGTGCTGTTCAAAATTTGCGATTTTAATGTTATAAATTAATGTAACCTGTGCATTGTTGTATTATTACACAGGCTGACGGCTGCATTTCTCAATTAAGGCACTTGACAGCGGAAAACGTCGACGCCTGTGAGAAAGAAACCAAAACAAGTGAGTGCATCTTGTATGTAGTGTCGATAAAATCGCTAGAACTATAAGACAAATGTGGACAAAGACAAAGATAAAAAGTAAACAGTAAAAAAAAAAAATGTCAGGCCCAACACGACAGAGATCGTTTAAAGATAAACTCAAGGATGGGATTACATTTCCTTTGCAGTAAGTTTATGTTTATTGCTTATCGGGAATTTTGTTTTCGCCGAAATCATTTAAACCTGATTTCTTAGAAATTTACACTTTTCTCTACACATGTTTGTTGTTTAATGCGGGGGTTTATCTTCTCGATAATGATGGTGTTGTGATGTGACTTCTGCAGTTGATAAAATGAAAAATAAACCGAATTAAAATTATACATGTTTTTTTTTCGGTTTTAAATTACTCCACTAATTAATTTTGATGTAAATGCAGCGGTAGGAGATCGGCGATTTGTATATTTTGTTAGCGTGTGTATGAAATTAATACGTTTTCATCAGTTTACGTGAAATAATTAGTTTCTGTTATCAGAAAAAGACACTCGATGCTTTTCATTAATTTAGTAACCTTTCTATGAATTTTTTTTTGGTAAAGTGGATTTTTTGAGTGGTCTCGGTTAAATGACCTATTTTTTTATTTATATTTTATTTCAGCTGAATCACGAGTGTTGCATAAAGTGTTAGTGTATGCGCATAGGTAATGAAAAAATGTGGGAATGTAAATGTCATGCACCGTTTCAATTTTTTTTTAGAGTGCACTAAACTACAAAATATTAAACTATGTATACAGTCTCTGCTGTTTAATATTTTGTAGTTTAGTGCAGTTTAGTACAATTGTATCGAGTTTTCGTGTGTTTATTATTTTGATGATGACATGTAGTTTGTATGCAAGGTATAATAATAATTACTCTCGATTTAAGCTCATGATCGTTAGTTATCACCATTTGCAATAAATAAAAACGTATTTAAATTTTGTAGTAAAATGGACTGGTCCATCTAATGTACATTATTTCCTGTCATGGGATTTAGTTATGTGATTTAACTTTTGATTAGTGGTTATTTATTTATTTTATTACAATCGTATTCCGTGTACAATTTCAAATTTTTCATTTGCTTTCTTGTGGACAATCTGTCAATCTTACGTCAAACGAAAAGCTTTACATCTTGATATTTTTATCTGGTTTTGGGTTCATGACTTTGGCCTATTTGCGTACCACAAATCGAGATTTGTTTTGATGTACTTGAAATGGGGCTGTGCTAAATGTTTGTCATTAGGTGTTTTGGAATGAAAATCGAGATTTTTGCTTTGTTTTTGCGATGAATACAAATTTTTTTCTGACATTTCTCTAGAAGAATTTCTGAGTATTTTTGGTTTTTATACTAAAATTAAAAATCAATGCAAAGACAAATTTTTATTGATTTTTATTTATTTTTCTGTAATTTATTGTGACTGAAAAAGATAAACTCAGAATCCAAAGAGACTAAGAATCAAATCACAAATCTTCTTATTACCATTGGGATTTCCAGTAGAAGATGCAATTACAATTAATAACCAGTCCACTGATTTATTTGAAAAGATTTTTATTTTTTTTAATGGACTCAGAAATAAAAGTAAACAAGTTACTTAGGTGCTGGGTGGGTGCGGTTTACATTACTATGGGACATGTTACATCGATCGATTTATCAAAATATTTTATTTTTTATAGCGACTTAACATGGTCATGACCCCTTTAGGATTTTAAGGAATTTTGCATTTGGTTTCAACTTGGTTTAAATAGAAGCAGAACGTGGTTCTGAGCAGCTAAAAAGCCATCTCCAGTGGGTCATTTTAGCTTGGTTTATGGTTTTATCATGTTTTTTTTATAGAAATTTGGCATCTATTTTGAATTTTTGAGTAACAGTTTCATGCTAATTCAAAAACACTTCTTTAGCACACAAAAACAATCAATTTACTACTAGTTAGAATTGGACGGAATAATTTTTTAATAAATTTGACTAAATCGAGCGTAAGGGCAAAGGCTCATATAGGGAGCCCATTTCTCAATTCTCAGGGTCGCATTTCTAAACATTTTCGATTTTACATTAGAATAAGTTTTTTTTAATCTAATTAAGATTGGTACGACTTTTATTTACTAATATTTTTCCTAATTCATCGTAGTTTAGATAGTGGTTTTGAGTTATCTGGCGGCTGAATCTGTCAATAAACATGTTCGATTGTTCGCGTGTTGCTAGGTGTTCTATGGGATGTGGTCGCCACTTTGAATCCCAATTGCGTTCTCTTTGGGAACTTTCCATCATTGAAGCTTTGCATCATTTTGAATGTAAAGTACACTGTTTTTGATGGGGATTTACTTGGTTGACTAAATTAATAGATGTGGTTCGTCTATTAACCACCTATGAGACGACTCACTTTGTAGGCTTAATGTAATGCATACAAAAAAACTCATCAAGAGTGACGTCGAAAAATAGCTGTCAGCTTTGCAGAATTACTTTTGTCATTGTGGAAAATTAAGATAAGTTGGGTGCGGAGCTGCCACTAAATTTAAGGCTGAAATTTGATTATTTGATGGGAAAAAATTCTTATGGCTACTGCGGGCACTTTTATTTGGCAGCAGGGCCAGAATAAGACTTTTACCGAGAAAAAAGGAATTGGAAATGGAACTAATGTGTCATGAGAAGAAACAACAATAAATATTTTAGTTTTTCTACTGCGGTAAAGGCCCGATTTAAATTATGTAAAAAGATAGAAACCAAAGGATCAGTGAATGAAATCAGAAATTGTGATTCTTCATCGCAATGCTGCAAAACTTGCGTGTAGAGGTGAAGTGCCATTTTATGTGGTCAACAGTACAAGATCAAATGGACAATTGGAATTTTTCATTTCTGGGTATAGATATTTTTTTTAGAATTAATTATTTTTAGTGCTCTTTTTATTTGGGTCGTGATTGGTTTTTAATTATTCATAGTTCTTAGTGATTTAGCAATCAAGTGTAGCAGTGATTTTTTTTCTTTTTCTCTTTTGGCAGCAAACTCTCTTAAAGGTTAAATACTGTTTATGATCAGTGTTGGCCCCGCTACTGAATAAAAGTAGCGCCGACCGCTAGCGCTACTTTTACTTTTAAAAAAATAGTAGCGCCACCGCTATCGTTATTTTTGGATAGCTAGTAGCGATTTTTCGCTACCGCTACCGCTACTTTGCGCTATTTTTGCGCTATTTTCCGCTACTAATAAAAAAAAAAAAA
>JH431307.1:155461-221636 GCA_000239455.1 Strigamia maritima
GTGCGTTTTTATTTTCATTTTTCTGAATTATTATACAGAATAAAACGGCAAATGTAGCAAAATGTTACTTCGCTACTTTTTCCGCTATATTTTCCGTTATTTTTAGAAAATTAGTAGCGCTGCTACTGTATTGCTACTTTAGGTTTAAAAGTAGCGAATTTTGGAGCGCCGCTATATAGCTATTTGTAGCAGTAGCGCGGCCAACACTGTTTATGATACACTGAAATTAATTTTGGGTGACATTGAGTTGAAGGCGGGAGTATAGAAAATAATTGGAGATCTTAAGAAGAATGGTCAAGATGTACCACAAATTTGGGGTCATCTTGTACCGTTTACTACCCGGAGTTGTTCTGTTTTTGAAGATAAAAAAAATATGTTGATGAAAGTGGTTTTCTGATTATCTCTATGGCAGAATTGGGCCAATGTAACGGAAGTAATGGAACCACTAGGACCTTGTTTCACTTGATGATCTATTGATCCAATGTGTGGCTAGATTACAGAGATTTGCTGCCTGTTCCTAACAGCCATTGGTGTATTTCATTTATAAAATTGGGGATTTGTGTTTTCCTTGTCTGTTGGTATGAAAAATTTTATTCTCAGAGGAGATAAGGTTGGATCATACATAAATTAGACGTTAAAAGCGGATAAGAAATTGATTGGGTTCAAAAAGCTTACTTGTTAGTTTTACTGGATTATAATAAGACATTAAATGAACTTAAAACTCTGCGTGTTTAATAACCAATTTAAAGACTAGCACGCAAATAACCAATTTTAATATTTTAATTTATTTACATACACAGAACTACAAAAAAAATAAGTGCTAGGTGTTAATAGAACATAAGTGGAATGAATTTAGATGAAGAAAATTAAGTTAGACTAAGTTTAATGCTATTATATTGATTACCAAATTTTGCTTGTGTTTCTGGAGTAGTGAATTTATTATTTATGTGGTTAGGAAATTAGTGGAGAAATCGCCTTTAGTTGTTTTTATATTGGATTAAGTCGGGTTGAAAACATGAGCTGTGTATTTCCAAAACCCTGTTGTTGCAATATTGAGTTGTTTGTTGAGTTTTATATAAATGTTTTGTGTGCTAACTATATTAAAAATTAAAAGTAACGATGAAAAATATGGGCTCTAACAAGCTTCAATTTTTTTTGTAATATTAAATTGTGTAAAACAAAAGATTGCATGAAGATAGATGATGTCTCGAGCGTCGCTGACTTAGAATGTCATATAATTCTCACCGGTTAGTTTAAAGCTTAGAGTTGACATTACTCTATCTTCCATTAAAAGACTTCACTGCTTTTCTCGGGAGAACTGATAAAAGTAATGAGAGTTAAAGTGAGAATCGAAATGAACTCGTATTTGATAGGGTTAGGTTTTGAAATCTGCAATAGAGTGCAAATACTTTGAAGTCCTGGAGGAGCCGAAACGTCAATAGTGACCAGTTGAATTACATTTATTCTTTGCTTGCAATCAATAATTTTAGAAAAATATAAAGTGTACAAACGTTTGCAATGGGTCTTGGTGACCTTGTTTCACATTTCTCATGTGAATTTAGACATAAAATAAATAGTTAACGTGAATTAATAATTTAAACAATTGCTTTCTATCAGATTTATGCGTTCCATGGCAACAAAGTTGTTGCTTGCAATTCGCTCCATGTCATCAAATATTGTAATGAAAATTCTGTTTTAATAAAACCATCCATAATTAAGTTTTTAATTTCAGATTAAATTTATTTAACATTAAATCGCATGTCCATCAAACAGTGAATGCCAATCCGATTGAAAATAACTTTATTGTTTCAAAGGTTGTCTTAAGTCGGGTTTAAATTAGATAATTGAGTCTAAGACTCTTGAAGTGATTTTTAGAATGCAGCTGCTACACTGAATAATAAAATTTCATCTTTAGCTGCAGTTGTGTTATTAAAAAAGAGATGATTTATGATTAAGTCTTGGTAACATGGAGAATGACGTTAGTCTTTTGTGGATTAGGCTAGTTGCTCTTGGTTACTTTTTGCTAGCTTCGTCAGAAGTAGAAAAAGTCATCTTTTGTGACATTTTCAATTACGTTGAATGCTCGTAAAAAGCGATATTAAAAGAGAATTGAAAAGTTTGGTTGGAAAGTTACTCAATAGATGTTACACTTTTTTTTTGAAAAAATGAACACAACTTACAAAAGGAAAAAACTTTTTCTTCCAGTTTGCCCCTGGAATCTTGATGCCAAATTTAAACTGCACATCCTTTTCTGTGCATACATGTTTTATTGTCTTAAAGCTGTGCAAAAAGCTACCAGAAGCTTCTGGGTGTTTGTTCCAACAATTTTGGTAACTCAATTTTTATATTTTTTGAAACAACAACAACCAATAAAAAAGTTGAGTTTCAAACTTTGAGTTAGGTAGACTTTAGTTTATGTAAATTTGACATTATATTTTCAATAATAGGAATTGTTTCGAAAAGTATTGAATTGAATAAAGCACAGCCTTTGACAAGTTGTCGGTGCAAATGTGCAAACATCTGTGCAAATGTGTAGCTTTTGTGTATCAAATGAATCACTGAATCAGATTGATAATGGTGACGATGGCATAAGTACATAAACACTTTCTCTGACGATTTACAAAGGTTGAGCATCTAAGGTGACAGCAAGAACCGCCGAAATTGTAATTATGTGGTTTATTCTATAGTCAAACTACACACGCATTTAAAATAAATCTATATTTATACAAATTGCTTGTGAAGGGTTTTTCGAGTCTGGTTTTATTCAAAATTGTTTCCAAAAAAAAAGCAACATTTAAACTGAAAATAGAAATTATTTCAGTTGTAAACATGCAAAACATTTGTTTTTCAAATTTGAAGCAAATAATGTGCAGCATTACGTCTAATTTAAACTTTATACTGTATTCTTCAAAGAATGTTGAAAAATGATAGGCTCATCATGTGAAATAATTGATCTTTTAACCTATGCAAGATGACCTTACACGTGCTCATGTAATTCATCAACAGTTTTTTAATTTTTGGTTGTTTTAGTTTTCACTTAACTTTTTCTTTGACACACAAATACGTAGTCAATTGAAAAAGTCATTTTGATCCATTCAATTTTCAAATATTTCCTCAATCCATTTTGGTCATATTCAGTCCATAGTGCGGTTGGATTTGGACATATAATCAATATGAAATGGCTTAAAGTGAGACGTACGTGTTAGGTGGGTCTGCAAGAGAGATAAAACTCGTTGCAACATCAGCGCAGCACTCAGTCTGAATTATCTTGAAATGCTTGTGGTGCCTTCCTTACAAGTTTTCGGACAGCTTTTCGTACTGATAACGCAACCTATTGTGTCCAAGTGCAGAATTTGCTGCTACTGACAACGTGCAGTTCAAAGGGATACGATGAAGGAAAAGGCCAAATGCAAACTAGTAAAAGAAAATTGGCATGGGATGGGTGCGATACGGGTGGTGGCGTTAACGTGTATGGATTTTTACATTGAATGGGCGTTAGCACTTGTTTAAGAGTTAACAATGACTTGGCAAAAATTCGGTTAAGCTTTCATTTCCTTTTTTTTTGTACTATACGTTACGTGTGCACGTGATATGGCTGGATTTAATTTACTACAACGAAATCTTGTTACAAAGAGCTAGAGAGGGAGAGACCCTGGAGTAGGTGGAAATTCAGCTCATTATAACGAAAATTCATTAGAATGAGAAGTAATTAAGTGGAGTGCTAACAAAGAACTTTCGTTGTAACGAAAAATTTGTTATTACTGGATTCGATGGTATTCCACAGAGTTTACTTTAGCCCATTGAATTAAATTGGTGATGCGGATTTATGCCCACATTGCTATGCAGTTGTTAGAATTGCGCCAGGTGAATTTCAATTAGACTTGGTGAAAGCTTCTATATAGTTGCCAACATTGCGTATGTAGTGAAGTGAGTGTGTTCTTTTTGATCGAGGTGATGGTAATGTAGCAGTAGACATAACAAGTTGATTGTGGAAGTAGGCGTTGAATGGTTAGTGGCATCTTGGACAAATACTAGTATTCGTGCAAGGTGGCATTAATCTTCGTGTTTATTCGCAATAAATACCATTTTAAAAGGAAAATAAGAATTTGGTTATTTAATAGGTGCATTCGTCTTGTGATAAATTGGTTTATCTTCATTCTGAAACTTTAAAAAATGGGTTAAAAAATTAACTGATTCACACCTGGTACATCAATTTATAACAGATGAAGCGTTGCAAACGTTTCTTCTTTGTTTTCTATCTTCGAATGCAGTATACAGAAAATGAAGAATTGATATTTTTTGTGTTATTTTTAAATCCAGTATTGATTTTTTTATACGTAACTAAAAACTACCCGCCTTTTGCATTCAACAAACATCCTGTTTTATTTCCTCAGGTATAGACACTCATCAGCGTTTTTAAAAATGGAAAATTATTGCACTGTATCAGTGCAGTTGGGAAACGGCAACGTTATCCAATTTAATCCTTTTTATGTTTTTTGAGTCGAGTTCTTGCTCGTATGCAGCTGGGTTGAATCACCTAACTTACCGAAATTCTGTAGGCGTAACATCGATATTTTTTTCAACACAATTCCAAAATAGGTAAAAGTGTTTAAAAAATTCTCCAAACTATAATTCACGTAATTCGAATTATTCGTTTTAGTTGTCTGTTTCGCACCAATCCTAATTTTAAAAAAATTAAAAAACACCTTTTCTAATATGTGGTTTTAGACACGGTCCTAATTAATTTTGATTTGTAGGGGCGGTGAAATTAGTCCTAGAAAAACTATGGAGCGAATTCTGCAACAAAATTTGTTGTTGGGTGTGTGCCAATATATTGAGCTAAGGAAATTTAAAGGAAAAAAGTGTTAAAAATGGCGGGGGGAGCTTGAAACTTCTAAGAAAAGGGAAATGAACTCTGGAGTTTGGTGTGAGTGTGAGTTTACTGCTTATATCTGATTGCACCGTATTCCACCAGTTTATGATCTATAAACAGATAGGATCTGGTGAATGTAATGCATTTGTTACGACTGCAGGTGAAATAAAGCCTTGTAGGCATAAAATAAGTGAATACTCTGTCCGGGAAGTGTTAGATGACTGAAAAACACTTATTTAGTCATTAGTTTGAGGGTTTTCTGAGTTTTATTCATGGTTTTTGGAGGCGGCAGCGGAAATAACAAAATTGTGTGGCATTTGTGTGACTTTAGTAGGAAAAGTTTTTCTTTTGAAGTTGCAAGTCGAGTACAATTTTACGCATCTAAAGAAAATGCACATTTTCATACAAGACAATCAGTCATCATTGCACAATGCTCGTGTATGTAGATGTTTTAAGGGTTCTATTAATGAAAAGAAAAATGTACGTACTGTACATTTTCTTTGATTAAATATTTAAGACATTTCTATGGGTAATATCGATGGTTAAACAAATTTAAAAACATAATGCAGAAATTGCAAAATATCAACAAAAAATAATGATTTGTCCTCAGTTTGTCATCAGCATTTTCCTCTTTGAAATTGTTTGCTTTTTTTTATTTCTTCTAAATCTGCTTCTGCTTTTCCTGTTTTTCTCTCACTATTTACGGTTGGTTGTTGGATTTTATCCTATGGTGCCCCTCATAGGTGGTGGTGCCCATGGAGGTGCGTTCCTTATCCGAGACGCCAGAAGAATCGCCATCCTTGGCATTGAATCCGCTCTACGCTGCTGTGCATGGATATGGGTACAGGCGAGTTGCTTTATATTTTGATTTTTAATTTTTTTTGTTTTTTTTTGTTTTGTAGATTTGGTTGATATTTCAGCTTTATTTTTATTATATTATACTTTTTAAGAGTGATAACATGGATTGGAAACAACCAGGCAAAGCGACACATGTCTGATTAACTTATTTTCAACTGAAGACTGAAACCTTTTCCTGACTTAAGTTACCAAGATGTTTTTGCTAAAGCTGTTGTTAAAAAGTAATGTTTACTGAAGTTTGTTTATATATTGATTCTTTGGGGCCTTGGGGGATCCAAATCTTAAGGATAAATGGTTTAGCTTGTTAATTGTTGGATAAAATTCTCAGCGGTGGATCTATTTTCATGTCATTTGAAACCAAACCAGCCAATAGAATGATTTTTTTAGGACCCATGAATAAAGTTCTGACTTTTTATTCCAGGTGAACTTTTGCGTTATAATGATTGTGAAAACGTGGTAACACATCAGGGATTTGTTTGCTGCACGTAATCAATAAACGGAAATACGAGTAAAACAAACACGGACAGCACCAGGGTTAGGTTTAAGCTGGGTTTATATTTGTCACGTTAAAACTAGCAAAAGTATTGTGTTAAAGCTTAATGGCAATAGAGCTTTTGCTTTCTGTTAAAGGTGCTTGCGAAATCAGACTTAAATGCTTCTAGAAGTACCTACATTAGGTTTAGAAAAGGATTATCTTTTTCTAAAACATATTTGATTTCTTTATGTAAAATTCTAAATGGTGGCCAGTCTATGGTTCACGGGAAAGGAAGTCACATTGGTACCTTAATGTGTCGTCACTTCCATATTGTCTAAAAAGCATTTATGGAAGAGAAATCACTGAACCATTCACTTCATTGTGCATCTTGCCATCTTCTGCTTACTTGCAGATACCTGGCCACAATGGTTGACTACGCCAATCTGCATATATTTTAAATTTTAAAATTTTAAAATTTAATCATATATCTGGATATATCTAGTTTAAGTAAAGGTCAGAAGATGAGCTATCACAGCTGTTGCCAAAGCATTAAGCTTGCTTGTTTTTCATTTTGTCATTAGATGTCGCTTGTTATATTGCTCTTATGAGAGAGCTGCAAGTTGTGCATCATAATAAACTATTACTCCGACCCAAATATCATGTTTCCATTCACAAGTAAAATGGCAGACTTAAGATATGGGTTTGTTTTAATAATTTTTTCAACGTTTGAAAATTTTGAAATTTTAAAAATTTTAGATTAGTGAAATTTTTCTACTGGGGTCTGCTTTAAACTTTCGTGAGAGGAAATGGTCGCTTCATTCTTTACGCTGGATTTAATTTTATTTCTGTGCTTTTATGATGTTGGACATTTTCAAGGCGCGAAAACCTGGAATGAAATTCACTCACTCATCGCGTTGTAATTTCACTCATGCATATTGTTGAAAGGGATTTTTGTTCTGTTGGAAAACTTCGAGGATTGTAATTTATAATTTATAAACTAGTCGCTAACTTTTGATGCAATTTAATTTAGGAATTAACATTTTTAACGATGGCACTTTGTTTTAAAAGGGACCGACTTAACAAAATTGCTCGCTTAAATTGGAAGCACTCTTAACTTTTATTTTTATCTTAAATTGACAATTAAAACCACTTTTGACGAGTTGGATTTTTATTTTATTAGTTTGTTTTACCACAATTTCTGCTTTTAAAATCCCGCTAATGTCTCTAGACAGTTGATTTTCACCATGGAATTAAGTGCATTTTCGTGCCGATTTAATAGCAATTAAATAATTATGATAAAACGTGAACTACATAGTTTTGTTTGCTATGATCATATGGCAATTTTTAAGTCTTTTATCGACCGGGAAGCGTGACAAATGACATTCTACCGCTAACATAAGATTGAAGGCTTTATTTATAAACCTAAGCTTGTTTTATTAGAGGTTATTTCCCTCATAACTTGTATTTCGACATTTGTAGGAAAGATTTAATATTAGTCTAAAGACGTTTACATGCTCATAAATTTAAAAATTGATAGGTGGAAGGCTAACTAGATATGCTGGCTTTTTTTAATTAGTTGGTAAATATAGACCATTTTTATTGTTTATGCTTAGTTGCTAAGTTACTTGCTCATCAAAATAACCACATTAGCTTTTCTCAATCTAAATTACTTTTAATGTAAAACGTTTCGTACATTGCTAGTGATGACTATGGAAAATTTTGAGTTACCTTGAAATCATGTCTGATGAATTCAGATGAAAGTTGATTAGAAGATTAGTTAATTTCTGAGAAAACAATAGATGGGAATGACATCATGATTCAAGATAATAATTTCAATAAGAATTAAAAAAAGTTTTATTTTATTTTATTTTATTTTTTTTAATATTTTTTTTGGTATGAGTTATCAATTTGCATGATTACAGCTTTCATTTCAATCTGATACGGTTTATTGAGTTTTTTGGAAAAGTTAATGACTCAAAAGAGGGTTTATTTTGTTGGTTTCTAACATCATAATTTGATTTTAAGTTTTAATTGTACATTTAATGGAAGCCTGAACATTTTTTAAAATTTCTATATTTGGTAAGACTTTTTCCGTAAGGTAACTTATAAATAAGAGTTGTAAAGGTTTGTGTTTCCCAGCATAATTCAGGTTAATTATATAAATTAAATGAATAAATTGCAGGTGCTTACAATGAATTGCATTTATATGTATGTACATGTCCTTGATGAACATTAGATTAGGTAATTAAAAATTTAGAAGAATGGCACAAGACAACTAACTTTAAGATGCTATAATTGCTTAAATAATTTACAATAATAGTGAAGTAATGCATTTAAATGCATTTACATTGTGCAATGAATTGGAAAATAGAAAGAAGCGATAAGTAAACAAGTGTAATGCTAAGTGGGCGATGATGTCACGTCTGAATATCTGTGAAGAATGTGAAGTGAAAAGTGTGCAATTCCTGACATATCCTGGTCAAAAGGACATTATTTCAGTTTGAGGTCCTGGTCTGATGCCTTGTGCATTCACTAGTTCACTTTTTTTTTAAAAAAAAAAACTTATCTGCCCTTAGGTTAGAATTTCAATTTTTGTTCTAGCCTCATTTTCATGCAGCTCAAGTGCAGTGTGACCTCAAGAGAACTAGTCTGTTGAGAGAGCCACAAACAACATTGGGATATTTTTATACTTTGTGTTTCGGCTCAGCACCTGCATTTACTGCTAGTTTGGAGCTGATGGTGTTCTTGTGTTCTGGTTATTATCATTACACATTGCTCAAAGTGGATATGGTGTTAAAGATGATTCGATGTAGCCAAAAAAAATATTTTAAAACTGACGGTAGGGTTTGAAAATATTAGTGATATTGTTCCAGTTTATGTTTTTCAAAAAAACTTGGTGATTTAACCCAAAAAAACTCTTTCGTAGGATGTAAATTTCGACAAATGTGCTCATGGAATAACAAAGTGATTATTTTTTTCTAAAATAAAACCAAAATGACTACTGTTGGAATAACTATAGAACCTGCTGTCATGACTGAAACAACAGCTACTGCAATTACACCAATAACTCGACACTTGGTACTGACTTCCGCCAAGCCTAAGAATGGTGTTAGTAAATTATGGAATAGATTTAGGTATGGTAGTTTTTTTTATTTATTTATTTTTTTTTGAGAATAGCTGGCTTCAAAAATTACTTGCACATACCAAGGTTTTTAAAATTAATGTTATTCAATTCCCTAAACTTAAGAATTTCATATAAATTAATAAGAATTTAAATAATTTTAATAAATTATATCGTTTGACTTGAAAATTCAAGGCGAGGAATATAGCGGTCATAAAGTACTTTTTTGCCGGTGTAATTAAATTTCTAAAATAAACTTTTACATTTGGAAGACATTAAATTTGTGTAAATACATTTAAACGTCTTATTGAACTCAGCTACTGGAAGTGAGGTCAAATAGAACGCTCTGAATGGCATGATTTAACCACTAGACTAATTGTGAGGGTAATGTACGAATCGTGTCATTATTAAATAAATAAATAAATAGTGTAAGTAAGTGTACTTTACTGCCAAGAAACTCGCATATGTGGAAACCTTTTGCCCTCAGTAGACACACAATAATAATAAATTTATACTTTGCAGAAGAACATTAACATATATTTCTTAGATTATTATTCAGCATTGTGTTTAGTGTTTCTTCAGAAGATAGCATTTTTATCATGTTAATACGCGTGTTTTGTTTAGCTGGATAATAAATGCCAGTCAGTTGGTAATTTTTAGTACATTTAAGTACCTGGTTTGCTTACTAAACTAATGTAATGTAATGCAATGCTTACTAATGTCAAGCCATTATAAGTTTCATTTAATGCGTCTATTCAGATTTTTATTAATATTTTTTTAACCTGTCATTTATTTGGTCAGATAATTGTAAAGTGATGAAATACGACCTAGTTTGTTTTTTTTAAATAACTTTTTTGTGTTAGTTTAGTTTTTAGTACATTTTTTACATGTAATATTCGGGATAGATAGCCTTGTTTAAATGCTGGTATTTAGGGCACATTACATTACATTTTGTTTCTCCTTTTTAAAATCCTGTCGTGCTAGTTTTGTGTTTGTTTGTTTGTTTAATTTTATGAGTTTTATGAAGTGAAACATGAAATCGAATTTTAAAATTGAAAATTACCACAAAAAAATTGGGTTTTATTTTTTTTAAAACCAGATTTATTTTTTTTAGATTTTTAAAGTTAAATGCAATTTCCCGGCCTAAATTAAAATATATTGATAGGCAATTTAATAAAGTTTTGAAAGTATTAAATTGGCGCTAATAACGCTAATGATACATCCAATAAATTTACATTTTCAACCTTTCCAATTTTTTGGGTGAAAAAAACAACAACAAAATAATGACACATAACTAATTTAACTTCCTGTAGTCTATTTTACCGCCCGGTGTCAGTTTTTATCACTTTATTTTTTTTTTCCTTCCCTTGCATTGTGAGGCGAATGAAGGTTTGCTGTTCAAGGTTGTGATAATGAAACCAAAGTAGCTGTGGAAAATATTTAAATTTAAATAACTTTAATCGCATCATTCTTTTCAAGTTGAATGTCCAATTTTAACTTTGTCGCTTTGTTTTTTTGGTTTTGACTAATGAAATACAGTAAGTTCGAGGCTTAACGATAGCCATTATCAGTTGAAAAATATTCCAGGTCAGGGTTCTAAATTTTGATTAGATGTCTACACTTAACCCTAGATAAGTTTAAAATATTATAAAATTGAAGCGCAGTTTGACGAGCAACTATTATCCCATATGCCTCTAAACTCAACATTATGAAGGAATATTTGGCCAGATTGCTGTAAGTTGGAATTGGTTTTATTACTATCAGGGAAAGTTTTTAAATTTATTTAAATAATGAGACTAACTTAATGAGGAAAAATGTTTAGGTTAAGTACGCATTAAGGACACTTGTTAAGCATTAATTTCTGTGGGTTAAAATTAAGGAATAGTTATTAAAAATGTAGACAAATAATTAATTATTTTTACACACATTAACTGGTGGTTTATTATATCAGAAATATTTACTGCACTATCTAAATACCTCACTACTTAATCAAATGTAAATAATTTTGTTACTAGGGTGAAGCAAAAGAAATGTAATTTTTCATTTGGGCTATTGAATTATTGTTAAATTAATTTACAAAATTAACGTTTTTTTTCTGTTCTTATTTCAGGCGAAAGAAAACTGGACAAGTGTCAAGTGGTAGCAAAGGGAGTAAATCGTATGTCATCCCTACAGGGTTGGTTACTTTAAAATATGCTTTTATTTATTTATTTATTTTATTTTTTTATATTGTGATTATCATAAATCAATGCGACGCGTGAAATTAACTTTACTTGAAGTTTATCAGCTGACAAAAGCATTAATAGTTTAAACAAAATAAAGAAATTCATTATAACACCGAAAACTAAATGTTCAATCCATTCAATTTAAACGTAATCCTTTGTGGGAACAGAAATAAAGTAAATACAATAAACAAACATCTGAGGAAGTACTGCAGTAGCAGACCACTTACTATGTGTACGCCGCTGTGCTAGCTAATAAAATTTAATTGTTATCAATTGTTTCTCGTTGTACAAACTAACAAAACATTTACTAGTCAAAGTAATTATGGCAACACGTATCCTTTTTCTCACACGGCTACTAGTTTTATTTTTAATGCTTCCTATAACTTTTACTACTATTGGATACGGCGTCAAATATTTGTAGAGATAAAATTTATTTAATTTTTGTAAAAAAAAAATCTGCAATCGGCTAAATAAAAGCTCATAGACTAGGCGAATTCATTTTTGGCTTTTTTTGGTGTGTTTTGGTGCTACAATTCCTAATTAACCATCAAATGACAATTGTTTTTGTTTAGTACTGCGCTAGATCGTTTTAGGTTTATTCTTTGTGACATTATGAGATTTTCTAACCATATAAGCCACTTTTGAGAATATTTCCTTAATGGAAATTGGTTGAAAGGCTTCAGTAAAATGAAGTTACATGTCGTAAAATCTTACAACAGCCCATTGCCAGTAAAGCTTTAATCAAGTTTGCATTAGTGTAACGCCATGTTTGACAGCCGGTTCAAACTTCAATTGCTCGTATTTTATTGCTGGCTTTATGCATTCTGGAATCAACAATTACGAAGGGAAATTTGTAGTTTATTAAATTCAGAAATTTGCTCAAGAAATTAGAATGTCCGTCTATTACTTTTATAATATCTTTATCTTTATTTTTATTTAGGAGCAAAATAAAATCGGTTGATAGTCATGGATACAGCAATTCTGCCTTTGATTGGAATACGATGAATAAACAAACGGGTGAAGATTTAATCCAGTTGTCATCGGAGCAGAAGTTGCATGCCAAGTTGATTTTAAAATCGGCTACAGGTGAGCGAATATAATTACGATGAATTTTTGTAATGACACACTTTAATGAGCAAAAATAATTTTTATCGTGGAAATCAGATAAAAATTGAGCACACTTGGCTCCTGTTGTCATTGTTGTCATTATCAAAGTTGATTACGATTGGATTAGATATTTATATAAAGTTTTCATTGTTATGTAATTCTTTTTAATTTCCAATTGAAAAAAAATGCAAAAATTTTTTTTTGTGTTTTTTTTTTTGCGTTTTATAAGGCTTTGTTTTACGTGTAAATAATAAAGAATTTAATTTCAGCTTGAATCAAAAACTTGGGGTTACATTTGTTATAATTTTGAGGGAAAAATTAGATTTTTAGCCCGTAAAAAATTGAAATAGGAAGTTGTCATGTCTAAAGTGCAGTTTCTTTTATGTTGGTAATAAATTTTTAATGGTGGAAGCTTATTTTCACTTTTGTAGTGACGGAGACTAAAAGGCTTTACATTTAGTGACCCAAGTAAACGGCCTTTGAAAATAATAAAAATAAATATTTTTATTTTTACGTTGTTGGGTTTTATTGTTGTGTTAAAAGTTTTATAACTCATCTACATCATTAAACAAGTTGCCACCTGCTTTCAGATGTAATGAAATTTAAAACTAAATGTGGTTTTGGGACCTCAACATTGTCAGGTTGTCCATGTTGAGTTCAATATCGATTCAATGCACGGGTTTGGTTTGTAATACAAAATTCAAATTATTTAATTAATCCGTGGCTTAAATTGCAATTATCTGCTATTTGTTATACAATTCTAATGTGGGACATATTTTATGCAAATAATAATAATAATTCCACTGAGTTATGTATCAGAATTGTTTCTTTTGATATCAAAATGAGTTTTATAGTACAGAGAAGTATTGATCTCCTTTTGTAATCAAGAAAAGCATTTATTTAAAGTAAAATGGAAAGAAAAATCAATATCTAAGCTACTATGACTTTTTAGCTAGAATGGATAGAATTTATCATAATCCTAAATTTGAATTACAATTTTTATTGCAGTAATGTTCAAAAGTCTCCCCTTAAAAAAGTACTCGAGTATCTTTTGCGATATTGTAGATACGAATAATAAATTGACAATAGTACGTCGCATTTCTAATGCAGAATCGTTAGGTACTAGAGTTTTCTTATCTTTTTTTTCAGGGGGATGGAACAGAAAATCTTTTTTTTCTCTTCAATACGAGTGGAATTCGCACGAGAGATTTTCAAACAAGTGTGAATGGTTTGGGAGGGAGGAAAAAAAGTCAGCAATTTCAGATATGCAACCCCTTAGCTTTCCTGCTGAACATCATGTAAAAACACATTTATTCCCCATACAGAAATAAAAATTTGGTAACGTTGGAATTTGTTGAAACAAATGAATTAAATTAAGGTGTATACAACCAAAGTAAAAGGAAATTTTACTACCACAATGCAATATCACACAACTGAAAGATGAAACTAGCAAATTTAATTAGTCAACATTCTTTTTGTTCATGATTAATACACTGCATAGCTGGTACAATTTGCTGCGTTTTCTCTTATTAGTTGTTTTTCTTTCAGTCTGATGTGTTTGTGCAGGTGCAAACGTGTTATCGATTTTTCTCGACCATTTTTTTTTCTTTTGCGAATCAATAAAGTGGAAACTTATAAGGTGATGAGATAGAAATTGATAAATCCTTGAGTTTGCAGTTTATTTGACTGGAATTAATATTTAATGCATCTTGTTTATCAGTTTTGAAACATCATTGGGGAATGTTATCGCAGAAGAAATTTGAAGGCTGCGATGGGAGTGATTTGCTTAATTATTACAGTAATGCTAAAATGATTTTAAAAAATTATAGTGGATGAAGTTTCTCCAAAACGCTTCCTTCCACTACTTTAAAAATGATTGAAATATTTCGACATTTAAACAATTGTTGTTATGGAAACTATTATTTACATTCGAAACATTTCGGCCATGAAAACGTAATGAATCGATCACACAACAAACAGAATATTTTTGTAGTTGCGCAATTGTTTTAATTTGAATTGATCAAATTGATTGATATCCAAGTATATAATTGGTTTAAATGTGTTGATACCACTTTAAAAAACAAACACCCATAAAGAGGGAATGTTCATATGGTACATCATTTTGTTAATGGACGGAAGTATCGTCAAACTTTTGTTTTCAAAGCTGTTTTCTCTCCTTGTGCGAGAATAGAAATATTAATTGTGATAGTGTGTCAGAGAGCGCCTGATGGGAAACAGTTGTTTTAATATCATAACCATATGTGACAGTTGGTTTCTCTTGTGGTTTCTGCACGGTCCCCTGCATCATTCTACATTTTCCTCAACTAAATGGTTAACTAAACCTTACACATTCACGGCGGTTCTACGCAATATTTGGTAAGTGAAATGTTTTAGTTTTTAATTTTTTTTTTTTTTTTTTTTAATTAAAAATGAAAATTATAAACATAAACAACTTTTTTCCACCAAGTGACTTTAATGTCTTACATTAATTAATTCTACTAACGAAATATTTTTTGATGAAGTGCAATTTGGAGACCGTGCGGCCAATAGAAGGCGATATTAATGTTGAAAACAAATATAAATTTAAGACTTTGCGTTTTTCATTAACATGTAAATGTTGTACCATATTCGTTTGACATAAAAAATATGTTTACTTGATTGTTTGTTTGTTAACCTAGCAAAACACGTTGTAATAACCACCAATTGCTTCCCACTGCAATTCCGAATAATGACAAAGGAATTGAATAACACTTGTAATTTTGAAATCAAAGTGGAGAAATATCTAAGCTTGTTGCGACCTTGTTATCAACAAACAAGTCGAACATTCCCTCACAATTACACGAATAAGTGGCAAGTGTCGTAAGTCTGAATTATAGGGGTTTGAAGAATAGACTGAAAATTGGCCGCGAGCCAATCAAATGAGCGCACTGTGCATTTTGCTGACTGGTGCAGCTGACATTGAAGTGTTCGGGAATCCATTCTGCAGTCATGGCCATCAACCTTTTGATGGCCTTCAGGGATAAGCAGAAGAGTGGTTTATTAAAGCTTTCTCAGGCTTGAAGATGAGATTCCCACTTATTGCAAGCTGACACTTTTTTCATACATGTAAAATTGGAATAGTTTAATCTTTGCATTTAAAACATCCATTAATATGGATGTGTCTTTCTGTGTCTTGTCAATATATAAAATTAGATTATTGAGAGTAGTGTGAATATTTTCAGTTTTTTTCTTTATTTAAATGAAATTTTGTTGAGTTTGCCAGTGTTGTAATCCGATCTAGCTGAATCAAATGTCAGTTTTGAATGATGTTTCGTTTGCTGATAAAGTGAAGTTCGTCAGAATCTATTCTCTTACATTACAATTGAAAAGTTCAATTGAATACGGTCATGAATTTTAAGCAGGTATATTTTTATTTGAAGGTGAATTTTAATGCATGTAAATTTGGGTCTATTTTGCCAATGGGGTTGTCAGTGATGTGCAACAGTTTTCGGCCTATAAATTCTTTTCATTAGAATGTTATTAACTATATTCTTTGAGTATTTATTTATTTTTTCTGAAAATCTTCTTTACAGAACCATGCAAGCGTAACGATGATGAGAAGAAAGACAGGAAGCATGTGACTCGAACCATGACACAACCGAGTGGAACTATTACGTATACGGTGAGTTCACGATCTTGAGTTTGAAAAATGTTTTGGGAATTAAACAAAAAAAATTTCTGAATTAAATTTCAAAACAGAAATTGCTAATGCTTCTTGACATAGCATCGTCGGATGTCATGTTCTCGATTGCCGGTAATTTTATGACGTACTTATCTTACCGTACTTATTTAGCAGTAAAATTGTTAATGCGGAAGTACTAAATTAATTTATACAAAGAATTATGGAAATTTGGTGACAAATTGGTTCATTTTTTCATGCATATCAATAAATCGATTATTTTGTATGGAAATCTTGTTTTTAGGTCTGGAGAATATTGACACAACGCCTAAACAATTACAGGCGCTTATAGTCCTGGTGTATCATTAAAAAGGTTTATTAGTTCCTATTTATTTTTACGTCGGAAATAAAGATTAAAAGACGAGGGTGGGTTTCGTGCAGTTTGTGGGGTATAACGCGAATATCTTTAACATTTTATAAGTAATGTTAGAAAATTTATAGGAAGCCATTAGAAATTATTATTTTGATTCATTTATCATTACAAATTATTTGTAATACACTATTCCGATCTGTTAATGACAAACTCGTTGTTCTAATCCGTTATTAATTATTGCATGTGAATGTATTAAATATAGTACACCCAATGTTAATTGCTTCACATAAAAATGAGGTCAGTGAGTCGGGAAAATAGTTATTTCCTGGTTGATAAGTAACGCAGTTGAGTAAAAGAAGGGTTATTATAATAAATAAAAAAACTAATGATTAATATCTATTGGATATTGCATAACTCAATGCATTGGATCATGGGATATTTGAATTTATTATTGCAGCTTTGAATAAGTTGACCAAGTTTGGCTCAATTTATGGTGCTGCTAAGAAAAGTAGAAAAAAAAATCAATAAATGTACATCTGGAAACACCTGTGGCCATATAAATTTGTAAGAGGCTGAATGGATATTTTGTCTTGTAAGAATGATATTTTGTAGAATTTTTTTTCATGAAATTAATTGAAAGTAGTGAGGGAAAAAGCTTTTGGCGCAGTTGTCATTAGCAACAAAAATTGAATAGGTATTAGGAAAGTGTAGGCGTAATTCTACCCAGAGCTCAATGTTTCGCAATTTGCTGCAGTCAGTTGCGCCGTGTCTGGAGTTCCGAATAAAGCTTCATGTTCGAGCTGTAATTAAATAACTGGTTTCGTTACTATACATTTTTTGTATTTGCAATACTACAGATTTTAATTTCAGTTCAATGGTTGGACATTTAATAAGCTTTGGAACTGTTTTGATACATTACGAGATGGAAAAAATTGTTGATTCTGAAATTATATTTTTTAACATTCTCATCAATTTATGTTGATGCGACGAGACGTGTTTCAGCCGTATAGACAAAACTACGAAAATAATGAATATTTCCTATGTATCGATGGCTTATAGGACCGCCAGTCCAAGTTCTGGTTTCAGATAATTATCTCTTGACAACAATAAATTGGTTCAGGTTCAGTCTGTTTGATAATTATTATTATTATTATTTTTTTTTTTTGGAGGGGGAGGGGAGGTTGGGTTTGTTTTCTAGACAAAAAAGTAACAATATGTCTGGAAATTGAACTGAAGCGAAAAATCTGAAACTATTTTATCATTGTCTACTGGGACATGAATACGAGACATCGGATAAGATTTGAATACATTTTTTAGCTCAAGTTTCCAAAGTAAATTTCTGTGTTCGAATTAATTATAATAAATACTATTTCTTATAAGGGTCATAGATCATGCCCCCGCATTGAAATTTATCGCTGATTAACTTTTCTATCTTTTATTAGAGATGTTGGTTCCTTATTAGCACATTAACCCCGTAACAAATTAGGATCATTTGTCTTACATTATTGTCTTTTTATTATTATTCATTTCTCAAAATTTAAGTTATTTTTTACTACTTTTTGTACTAATTTAATGTACTTTTATCAAAACTTAAAGCTACGGTATGGAATTGCGTTTTGCATTACTGTATAGTTGTTCTTAATTAGTGCGTGGTCATTTCAGAAGAGAATTCAATTAGGATAAGAGTTCTCCAGTGATCTTGAGAGGTTGAGTGCAACTGGCCGTGTGATTATCTCGTCCAATTTTTCAAATGCAAAAGTAGAGTGCTGATGAGATTGGGATTAAAAGTTGATTTTTACATTACAATTGCCTATAGTTGTCTAGAAAGATTGCTGCCAAGTGACTACAAAAAGAAACTAATTTGATCAAATTAAAACTAATGCATTGAAACTCTAATGAAAGTATTTAAGGGTTGAATAAATGTCATAATCACCTCATTTCTCATTGAAATGAATGAGGCAAAATACGAGATAACATATACTGTATGAGTTTATTTTTGCATGTCAAAGAAGAATTAATTTGAGTAATCACCATTCTAAATCTGGACATGTGCTTAAAAGTATTATTTAATATTTTTAAGCGAATGTTGCGATCGTTTACGATAAGAAACTTTACTATGATTAAATATAGCGTCATTATCTTAATTAATATATTTATGTTGTGGCATATTTTTATTAACGAAGAAAAGTTAAAATTGAATAAACATGCTTTACATGGCAAATATTTATGAATTATTGGCAATTGGGCGACATAAAGGAATGGAAAGTGGTTATGAATGTCATTAGATGAAATGACAGTTTCTATTATTTTCCATGTTTGTTTGCGTTCCTGGTTGAAATGCGGTTGAATGCGTTTCTGTATAAATCGGCAGTGGTGAATGACCTGGCTTGAACGATTACACGACATTTTTACCAATAACAGCATCAGTATAAAGTTTGAAATCATGGTTATTTGCATTTCAGATTTGTGTTATAAAGTTTGGAACATGTTTTATCATTTTTACTTGCCACACGTTTTAAAGCGAAGATGGGATTTAAAGATTATTTTTATCGTTAAAGGTTAAATCTTCGGATACATTAACTGGAATTGCTGCAAGATATGATACGACGCCTTCAGAACTGGTTAAATTAAATCGACTGGCGAGTCGTTTTATATTTCCTGATCAAGTAAGACTTCACAAGATAGGATTTTTTTCCTGTGTATTAATGATGTTGTTTTAGATTTTGTTTGTACCGGCTAAGAATTTGGAATCCTCTGAACAGTCATCTGATGTTGATGTTGGCAGCTGTGGCGATGGTGGAGGTGACATTCAGGTTAGTACTATTGAAAAGAAATACCTAATACAAATTGGCTTATATTGGTTTTTATAAGTTTTAAAGAGTTTAGACCGAAAATTTGGTAAATAAATTTCAGAATGCGCAATTTTGTGTTGATATTGATTTGAAAAACGTTATAAATTATTCTATTTGATGTTAAATAAGGAGTTTAGTAGATTTTATATTTCAAACGTTAAAGTAAACGTTTGATTTTGGCTGTGGTTAATCAGTTGTGAAATACATTAGATCATGTTGTTGACCATTGGTAAGTCGCATTGGATTGAATGGTTGGTTGGGAATATCGTCTTAGAAACGGAAACGCAAAAAAAAAGAGGAAAAATTGGTGCGGCTTATCAAAGGAAACAGAAATCGAATCAAAGAATTTGTATAGTTTTGTGCGCGAGTGAACTTCAATGGGAAATGCGACAGTCAAGCAAATTGTAATTCTTTATTTCCGGAAAACATTTGCAAATTTACTTGTGAATTTCGGTGTTTGCAGAAACTTTCATATTTTCTTTACATTGCCGAATTTTATTGCTCATTAATTGTATTAACATCAACAAATACATGATGTTACTTTTGGCTTGTCCAAAATATTCAGTATTGTAACATCATGTATTTGTTATTTATACAATTAATATTTGGTGATATTTTTTAGTAATATTTACAATTTTTCACATCTTAAAAGTTAAAGGGTGCAATGATTTTTAAATTATAAATTTACCGTATTAGTTCAATCCATCGAGAATCTAAACTAAATTAATTAGGGAAGATTGCTTGTAGGTATTAAAAATGAAAATAAAAGGGAGCAAACGTCACGTGAAATTTAAATAACCTTGAGTTAGATTAAAGACATGCCATAAAAATGAAATGGGTTTCAGCAAAAATTACTAGCTGTCGGCCATTGTATTTTCTGTTAAACCTGTCTTTCTCATGGACATCAGACTTGTTTGCACGAATTGTAAACACTGTACGCAGCAAACGGTTGACTATTGAAAAATCAACATCTCTTAGGCTTCTTAACTGCGTATTGCGGTTCGATTTGTAACATGATAGCAACTGTGCAATATGGAAGTTTTGTAAGATTTCTTTTGTCAATTTTATGCTTTATAATCTTAATCTTATAAAGATGATTTTATTTATTTTAAAATGTATGTATGTATTAATCTTATTTTCCAAATTTTTTATGATCAGCAAAATACTTCACACAAGAGTCCTAAGCCTGGACATGTTGAGAGAATTCAGTCACCACCACTCTCACCAAGAACTCACATTTTGACTGAGGATGAAGAAAAAAATTTAGATAAAGACTGTATCGAACGATTTCTTAAAATAAATGTCCGGCACATCACCGATGGCCAGGTAAAAACAGAAACAACCGCACTAGTTAATTGGAATAATGAAAATACAAAATAATTATGTAGGGAGTTGTTAGCGGAGTTTTATTGGTCACACCAAATGCCGTGATGTTTGATCCTAATGTGTCTGATCAGTTGGTGATAGAACACGGTGCAGAAAAGTATGGCGTTATTGCCCCTATGGATTATGTTGTCAACGCTGCTATGTATAACGATATTGCTACTATGTTTGTCAGTCATGCATATACCGACAGGTAAATAATTTTATTAATTAAAAGTACTTTGTTTTGATTTGATTTTTTTGTTCTTCCAAGCATGCAGATTCACTCTCCGCCACAAGTTTATCACGCGAGAGAATGCCGTTTATCATGGCCAATGAATAATTTGGATACTTTGGCATCAGCTCGGGAGAGGCGCACCGATTCGATACAAGCGATTAATGGAAGCATGTCAGATGTAGGAGTTACACCTGACGAAGATTCTTCAAGGGAAAATCAGTCGATTAAACAAATGCATCACATGTCTACATCCGATTCCACAAGTAATTTAGATTCAGAGGTGTTTGTGGATGAAGAGACGAGAAATCAGGAAGCACCAACAACTTCTGAAACACAGTCTCAACCTGAACCTGAAGCGAGCTATGCAAATATCCAAGAAGCTGAAACAAAAGAGTCGGTTTCTGCTTTTGCGTGCAATCAGGAGATACTACCCGAGAAAGACGAAGTGCCTGCAACTGATATAGAAGAGGCAACTAAAGTTTCAGATGATGGTGCAAAAGGTGAACAAAATGAACTGCCATCAAATAATGATCCCTTGCAGCAACAGCAATCAGTGACAGCAGCTGCAACCAATCCATCGGAACAGGTACCATTGAATAATTTAGTAAAATTGTTTAATTTTCTAATTAATAATTTATTTCCAAGGTACTGACAGAATCTCTCCGACGGAAAAACTCTAATATATTTGAAAACAAAATGAAAGCGTTGAAGCAGCTGTCATATCCTCTCACCTGGATGGAATCGATTGGTGGTAGCGATAAAGATAAAGAAAATTCTCCGCCACTTTCTTCATTGTCAGAAGCCGTGTCAACGGCAAGTTCAACAACACAACCGGCACAGTCAACATTGTCGAAAATCTTCTCTTCAGCGTCACCCAAGACTCTTGTCGACTTTTCTAGTGGCTTTTTCACGAAAACAGCTGATGAAGGTGGAAGTCAAGAAGAAATAACTTTCTCTTCACCAAAAAAGAGCAGTATTCGGCCCGCTAGTTTGCACGAATCAACTGTGACAGGCAATTCGGTTTTTTACGACGAAAACGGACAGAAAAGTGGGAAATCACAAGTTGCGTCAATTGAAAGGCGGCCGCATTCGATGGGCGAAAGTCGAGAAAGGAAAGTCGGATTTAAGAGTATCGTTTCAGTTGATGATATGCCGGATTTGTTTGCTTCTATTGATCGTGAGTGCTTTAATTTAAAATTAGTTTTATTTATTAAGGGTGTAAGGTGTGAAAAAGAGTAGAGATCAATACAATATGTTGTGATCTCTATTCAACTGAAATGAATTGAATTGTTTAATTACTAATGATTACTTGTTTCTCTTGTATCATAACAGTTCTACGAAACTACAGCCTGTATGGTTAGTAAGAAAACTCCACCATTTTTACAGTTTAAGCTATTTGCTTTTTATATGCTCACTGTACGAATGAAGACAATAATTGATTCACTTAGCATGTGCCTGCTGCGCTTGAATTGTTTTTGTTTGGTTTGACTAAAATCAAGATGTATGAATGATGCAGTTTGCTTTTGCAGGAAATGTGTGCATCTTGCAAACAATATTTTCCATTTGAAATCCTTTCACTTGTCTCTTTTCAGTTTCTTCTTTAACCTTCACAAATGAATGCGTTTTTGAACTTTGCTTGACAAACGTTTATATTTTGTAACGCGGGTGTGCTAATAAAGTGTGTCAAGTGAATTTCAAAAAGCTGGATACTATTGCATTTTTAGAAAGTTTCTTTTTTTTCCCTGTATTATTATTTTATTTTTACCTAAAAAAATTCATTTTTTTTTATATTTTATTTATTTATTTATTTGTATTTTATTTATTTTTTTATAGAATTAATTCCACGTCCTGCAAAAGCATGCGACGATCCGCCTCTTTACCTTTGTCTGCGGATGGGGAAACCATTGAACAAACCAGTTCATAAGTCAACTCCCATCATGGCATATGGGAAGAAGCGAATGAAACGCGAATATTGGTTCAGCATTCCAAGAGACAGGTAAAACTATATTTTAATAATGGAAAACATAAAATATTCAACAAATTTTATTATGGGATTTTGCAGGGTGGATGATTTGTATAGTTTTTTCAATCATTGGGCACCGAATGTGTACGGCGATTTAGACGAAGAAGCAATTCGTAAATTCGGTTATGAACTGATCACAAACGAAGAGGAGTTTAGTGATGACGAGCATAAACTAAGGAGAGATTCGGATGACACGCCTCAAAGTGTTGAGGAGGACACTCATCGAACAGATTGGGAGGTATACGAATTAAGTGTGTTGGTGTAATTTAATTTTAAACGGTCTCTTAAAATACGAGGATTTACATTAATAAAATTAAACAAATATATTTATTCTTATCTTTTTTTAAAATTTATTTAAATTTATGCACGCTGTTTATGGTAATGCAGTTACATTTTTAAGTCCGAGTTTAATATTAAATCAGCTAGCATCTACAACTAACGGAAATTTCTACCGACTCATTAAATACCGTACAGGTAAAAATTGCTTGAATTACATGCAAATTAACCAATTAAAATTATGTGCACTTAACACAATAAAAAAGTCTGCTTGCATTGTTCATTGAGGTAGGATTTGATTTCCTTTCAAAACTTCCATATACAAAAGGTGTATTTCTGTTGAAATATGGTGTTATTTTGCATGATACTATACCGGTACTAATGCTCTGGTGACTGGTTCTACCATTTGGTGTTTGTTTGTTTTTTTATTTTCTTTTATTATTCGTTTTTTTTTTTTTTATTAACTTTTTTTGCGTTTATTTTCACTCTTAATATTTCTTTCAAATCTCTGCACATCAGATCATGAGAGCTCCTCACTTGAAGTTTTTTAGCCGACTCCGAAGTCAAGTTCGCGCCTGCACTATTGATACAGAGGTGGGCTATTTCTGAGATGGTTATTTTTGTTAGCCGTGAGTCAGTTGTGGTGGCAACGGTAGCAATAGATTGGTAGTGTAGAAATTAGATGCCAGGTTCATCATTTCATAATTTAGCATGCAATTTAACGTTTATATTTAATAATTTGTTAAATGGAAACATGAATCGATGGAATTTAATTAATTATAGATTTTGAGAATTTTAATTTAAGTGCAGTAATGTGAGATAGATAAACACAAATGAAATGGAATTACGTCATAAAAAATTATTTCATTTGTATTTGTTTATTTTGACGAGAATACATCTGCTTTGGTTTTATCAGTTTTGTATTCTTTTTTCCCCACAATAATATTAATTTTTATTGTATTTGTATTTCCTAAAGATTAAAATTTTCTTTTTACTCATTTCCTCTTGATCAGAAATGAGTAATTCTTTTGTTAAATAACTTCGATTAATTCATATTTCCTGATACGTACAAATGATGAATTAGTTGATAAATGTGTGGTTCAGTGTTGTAAAAATGTATACACTTTATTTATAATCTTTTGCCGGTATTTAGGTTGTTTCAGCGAGTGACTTAAAGAAGCAAATGAGTTTGGAAGCTGAGCCAGAATTACCGGAATTATATGGCGAGAGTGAGCTTTTAACCGATGAAGTTAGGAGAGCTGTGAGTATTATATATTTTTTGGGGGGTGTTTATTATTTAAATTTTTATTATTATTTGTTTTGCAGCTGGTACAACATTTGCCAGCTAGAGCTGTCGGCTATGGATGGACGCTAATTTTCAGTACGGAAAGTGATGGCTGCAGCCTGAAAAATTTGTATCGGAAGATGACTAATTTTGAAACACCTGTGTTACTGATTATTAAGGATAAAGAAAATAATGTTAGTAATATAGTATATAATTTTGTATTTTAAAAATGATTCAATTATTTTGAATTTTCAGGTGTTTGGTGCAATGACGTCCTGCACACTGAAACCCAGTGATCATTTCTATGGAACTGGCGAATCATTTCTATTTAGCTTTTATCCTGAATTTGAAGTAATTGATCTTTAAATTAAACTTCACTGTTGATTTTAAATGTTTTTATTTTTTTTATTATAGATATTTAGATGGACCGGAGAGAATGAATATTTTATCAAAGGCAATCCTGAAAGCCTTGCCATTGGTTCTGGAGAGTACGTTAAATATGAAACAGTTTATTTATATTTGAGTTTGCTAATGTAGAAAATATAATTTTTAGTGGGGAATTTGGATTATGGTTGGATGGCAACTTGGATCGTGGCCGTACTCATCCTTGCAAAACATACGCAAATACAACGCTGAGTAGTGAATCTGATTTCTTCGTTAAGAGCTTGGAAACGTGGGGTTTCGTTCAGGTGGACATAGGCAAACCGTTGTAAAGCTAAGACCAATGTGGAAAATAAACAATTCCTTCTTTAGAAACAAAAGAAAAAGAAAGCAGACAACTCGGGTGTGCTTGATGAATTCCCGGGGTTCCGATTTGGGGAAAGTCGGGATGTAATTTAGTCTTGAGTTACTTGTTTTGTTTTTATTTTTATTTTTATTTCTGCTCAAAGATAATTTTTTATTTTTTATGTGATATTAATAATAATAACATGCGTATATTTGTGTGTACGTTAATTTTTGATAGTTTGATTACTGTAAATTGAATGCTGATTGCGTATCCAATGCGTACTGTTTAGTTGCTTAGTTTAGATGGTTAGGATTTTAAAGTATTATTTTTGTGATTTGAATTTAAATTATTTCTAAATTGTAAAAAGAAATATATTTTCAAAGTTCCAAACTAGGGAGTGAATTTTGCGACTTGCAAGGTTGTTGGCGTACTGTTGGCGTGTAATATTGTAAAAGTTGTACAAAGTTTTAATATCGAATAATCGAATTGTTGTAAATATACGTGACAGGTTAATATTGTATAATACACATTCCTTTTGCTAGTAGATTGATGTTATGTAATGTAATTCAATATTTTCACATTTACCAAGTTTAGGTTTAAGCAATGAGCTCATTGGTTGAAACATACTTTTCACACTGACTTAAAACAAAAATATATTTATTATTATATATTTACTGCCATATAATAATAATAATAATAATAATAATAATAATAATAATAATAATAATAATAATAATAGATTGATTGAATTGAAAAACTATTTTATGTGTAATAACGACCTAGCTAAGGACAATCTCGTCAGCAAAACTGAAATTGCTCCATTTAAAAACTATTCTAGTGCCATTATAACTTGTGATATTGTTAGTCCTCGTATTGCATAATTTAATCCCAAATATTAAACGTTCGATTACTCTTAGGAAACTATAAGAATATATCTTTATTGGCTAAGAATTGCAACAACAAAAAATTAAAGTAATTTTTAATTTTTAAATTTTCGGCAGCTTTAATTTATTAATTTAAAATTTAATTATAATTAGTCACACATTTAACAAATGTAATATCAATATTTTTGGCTTCAAGTGGCCGTTGAAGATGAAAATCAGTAAAATTTAGTAAAATAAAAAATAAAAAGAAGCACTATATAATAATAATAAAAATTAGGCCTATGATACGTCTCCCAATGCATCAGTATGTTGTGTATATGTAATACAATACACAAGTAATGCCTTGTCTTGTAGTCGTCATTATGAAAACTAATGTTGAAAAATATCCAGTATTTTAGAAAATAAATTGTGGTGTGGTATATTTCACTAAATGGTTCGAATTTATTAATTTAGATTGGCGCAGACTGCACACTAAAATTTAATATTTTGTAATGCTGATAGCAAAACAGATCAGATTCATGAGACAATTTGTTGGAGGTCAAACGAAACGTCCCAACGGATAAGTTAGGTTTTAAATAATTATTTTCTCATTCTCATTCGAGCTAATATCTTGGAAACCAGCAAAGAATACAGAAAGCAGTTGTCGAAACAGCATTTCTATCAGACCCCTTATGTGTTCCTTATAGATTCACCGATTTTCAGGCCTAGAAGCCAGTTTGGTGTCGGGGGTTTATTTCTGGCTAGAGATGATAAAACTCAAAATCTTCATTGTGGATGTATTTATTTGAGCAAAAGGCAAATCCATCACTGACTATATCCGTTTTAAAAAACGAAATATATATAAACTCAACACCTGGTGTTAACTATGTCCTGATCTGATGAGGGATATAGGGGAAGGTGAAGCGTCTAAAAGACCTACTGTAAGTTTACATGATCAGGCTTTTCTGGAAAATACTCCATTTTTTTACTTTTCCACTTATAAATGATGACGTTGGAAAAAGCTTGACCATGTTACATTAACTTATTTCCTGTTTTCAAAATTATTAGGTTTTTTTTACAAGCAAACACTTCCAGTGCACTAAAATTAATAAAAGAAAAAAAAAAATTGGTCAAGCAATATGATACTGATAATTGATGATTTTTGGTATTTTTGGTAATTGTAGTAAATTTTCTGGTAAGTAATGAACAGTAACCAATAAAAAAAATTGAATATTTATTTTATTCTCATATATTAATATGTTGAATAAACAAACAATCGGTGGATTTTTATCTTTTGAAGATATATGGGAATAAGTAATGAGATGAGCTTTCAGCTTTCAACCTTAATTTTGCTGCTGCCACATTCGTGATGTCTGCGAAAGCAGACAGCAGCAGACCAGCTCAATACAATTGGTTTTGAGACGATTTTGAGATGTTTGTGCGCAGTATGCCCCACCCTCTAACGTCAAAATTGGAAATATTTGATGCCTTTTGTAATTTAAAACTACAACGCATGCCACTATTGGTTTGCCCGGCTTTGCTTTAACCTGGACGGATATTTTGATTGGGTCAATTTATCTTGCCCCGCCGATTTCTATATTCTATATCAATTTATGAAACATTTAACCGCACTTCGGCACGCTACCTTGTGGCCTGTGTGAAAGTTGAGTTAAGTTGAAAAGCTAACGGTGACGCCAACGACAATCGAGCAGAAGCAGACAGCATCCCGTGTATACCAGTTGGGAGCAATTATAAGGTCAGTTGGCGTTGGCATTTTCTTTTTCTCATACATCGTATAAAATCAATAAGTTGGCGCTTTTATCGTCAGTAACAACAGCCTTAGAAGCCATTAAGTGAGTTGAGTGAAAATTGAATTTAGTGTTGAAAAGAACACAAGAAAAAAACAGAAAACAAAAAAAAAAAAAAAAAAACAAGAAAAACAAATAAAATACAAAATAATAATAAAAAAAACAATTTTTAAAAAACAATACCTTTATTTTATTAACTAGCAATAAAAGTAAGAAATAATTTTTTTTACTTTAGCACTATAAAGTAGAAATTTTCTACTGCATTATAAAGTAGAAATTTTCTACTGCACTATAAAGTAGAAATTTTCTACTGCACTATAAAGTAGAAATTTTCTACTGCACTAAAAAGTAGTCTCTCATTTCTTGATGACAGAAGGTATGTGGCAAATATTTAAATAAACAACTTGCAATGTCACATACTTTCTGTTTATCAAGAAATAATTTTCTTTTCTCATTTCTTGATGACAGAAGTTATGTGGCAAATATTTAAATAAACAACTTGCAATGCCACATACTTTCTGTTTAACCAGGAAATTAGAGAAGAAAAAATATTATCTTCTACTAGTGCTGAAAAAAAAATTATTTTTTACTTTTATTGTAGTTATAAAATTAGTGTTAATAGAAGGTATGTTTCTTAAAAATGTTTTTTAAATTTAATTTATAATTATCTGTAGCTGTCAACTGTTATATGCAAATTGCATTTCATTTGCATATGCAATAATCGCAAACAAAGTGGCACAATATTTTCGCCATATTATTTTGGTACAGTATATTAATATTAATTTTTTTATTATTTATTATTATTTATGGCCATGGCTATTTCCACACAATGTGTGGAAATAACACAGTGGCTATTCCCACACATTGTGTGGAAATAGACATGTCTATTCCCACACAATGTGTGGAAATAGACACTGCGATTATTTATTATTTTATTATAATCGTGTATCTGCGGGACTGAAATGTGGTCATTTTTGATTTTTTCCCTCACTTTTTGATTCAGAAAATCGCGTTTTTGATAAACTTATGATCCAAATGGGCTGAAATTTGAACACATTGCATTGTCATCACAGATGAACATGTGTGTCAAATTTCAACTCATTTGGTCCATAAAAAGTGGATCAGGTTTGGTGACAAACCTACACAAATATTAAAAAAATTTTTTTAAAAAAAAATTCAAATTGAAATCTAACGTTAAGAACCTTTAAATGTTTTTATGCACGATGTCACAAATGACTTCATCATGTCATTTTAGTGCTACAAGCTCGTAAAAGTAATATTGGAATTTTATAGATGAGTTTAAGTGGAATTTTCAACGAGTCATCGAAATTATACTTAGATTTTTTTTTTTGAGATGTGAAATTTACTGATATACCGGGTGCAAAATTGTCAGATTGTCCCAATGCAAAGTCCATTTTGTGATAAAAAAAAAAGGTTTTTTTATATCCAGAATAGATGGGTTTGATCTATTCTTGATAAATTCAACCATCTGCTCATAAATATCATATTACTTAGCTAAAAAAAATTATTTGAGCTTATTCAATATTTAAAACATTTATAAATGTTGAGTTTGGTCAGTGCGCATACGGTAGTTTTATCAGAAGTACTTCTGGTTTTATTTATGCATTTAACCACATCGTGATGAAGTATCATTTATATGTATTTATATTGTGGAATAACACATGAATAATCACAACGTTCGAATAATCCCTCTGTATTATAGAAACCACATAGCGTGTAAATAACGCCAAATGTGACACGATACTATCAAATAATTTCGTATTTCAGTTGTGGAAATTAATACAGTTTTCGCCTGATATGATAAAACAAAAGGCTTTAGGTTTCTGTAACTGATGAGACAAAACTCTTAAATCGTCTAGGTTAAAACAATAGTTTAGATGAATCCTGAAACTTAAATTTTATGTTGTAATATGGTAATATTATTAAACGATAACTATCTACATCTACTATACTATACGTATGCATCTTTACGTTTTTAATTTTCTCGTGTGTTACTGACGACAGAAAAAAGCAGCAATCTGGTCGTGAATGGAATTAATAATAGATTTTCAGAATTCTTGGAAGATGATTTTTTTTTTCATATTTGAGAAATATGATGACTGATGAGTTCATCAATGCTCTTCTGGAAGAAGTGACAATTACATTGTTGGAGTTTTTGCAAACGATGAAAATTGAAGAAAAAAAATCGGAATGGAAAAATGCTAAAACTGAACATATTTTTGAGTTTATATTTTTCTAATGTAGCTGTTATTATAATTATATCTATTAAAAAATTTAATGAAGTAATATAAAAAAAAAATTGTGCTCAGATTCTTTAAATTACTCGCGGAGAAATGCTGAAAATGTTTGGGGAAAAAATAGTTAGCTTTAAAATTTAATTATGTAGCAAAACGAGATAAACTCTTATCACTTCATTGAATTCAATTAAAAATATATATATATAAAAAAAAATTAAAAAAACAATATAAATTAGCTGTTTTCATTCTCTATGTAAAAGGCTGCAGAATGGTGAAAACAACACAAATAAGTAAATCAATATTTCCTCTCTCGCTCTCGCTCTCTCTCTCTCCTCACATACAAAGGAATGTTTAACGCATTCATTGGATGATGCAATTAAAACTTCTCTGATTGATTGATTAGTGTGATAAGTTGTAAGTTTCGCAACTTTTTGTACGAAGTTGTAGGTCGTATTGTACACTTCAAATATTATCGTTTTAGAGCTATACGTACAATTTATTATGGTTATAAATGTTAGATTTTGAGTGTGAATTATGCACCAATTTATTCAGCAAAGCTGTTTAGCAAGTAATTTAGTGTTGGGTGTTACAATTTCACTTTATCATAAATGAGAAATGTTTTTTTTCTTTTTTTTCTCGTAATCATTTGTGCAATATTGTGAAAGAAAGATATGAGAAATTCACATTTGTTATCCACAAACTGTAATAAATGAGTTTTTCTTTTTTGACAGTACCATATTTATTGATGACAGTAAAATTGTTTTATAACTTTCTGAATTGATTGATTTGCTAGAGAGTTGTCAAAGTATTCGCAGTGTCATCCATGCAGCTGTATAAAATAGTTATGATTAAAGGCGTAAAAATTATGACCATCTTATGATGGACAGAGGTTTCGGTGAATATGCATACCACTAATTGCAGGGCCGGGTTCAAATTTGCGCGGCCCAAATTTGCGCGTGTTAAATCCGCTCGTCGCAATTTTGTGGGTTGCAAATTTGCTCGGTTTCAAATTTGCGCAATTTTCATTTTTTATTATGTTTTATTAATTTTTAATTCAGCGCGGATTTGAAACTTTGAAAATTTCGCGCATATTTGATCCGCGCAAATTTGACTCGGGCCGTAATTGCATTACAGTAATTGTTGAACAAACTTTTATTACAGTTTACGGGCAAAAATGCAATTATGCTTAGTTCCCACTTGGCAGAAATTCCGACAGAAAATTTTCTGCTGCAGAAAATTTTGAGTGTAGAAAGCAGCAGTGTTTACAAATTCCCTTCCTTAGCTGGCATCTATTTTTAAATTCTACTTTTCTGCACTTTTTTGCCCAATTTTCAGTCCGCAGGTGGGAAACAACGACAGGAAAACATACTTTTCTGCACAACAGAAAATTTTCTGTCGGAATTGCTGCCAAGTGGGAACTAAGCATTGGTCTGAAATTATCTGCTTTTATTATTTAATAAAGAAGATAATTTATTAAAAGTGCCTTTGGTTTTCGAACTTATCAACTATAATCTATCTCAATCGATCTATCGGAAATCCTGTAGACGGATTTGTAAAACTCGATAAAAAGTTAACAACAAGCTAAAAAGACTAACAAGAGTTTACAATGAATTGTTCTATGCATTTCTTTGAAAATACAATTTAAAAAAATTGTTGAAATCAAAATGGTAGCTGTTTCTTTTTTTGTGCAATGACAATTCAATATTAGAAAGTGAAATCAAGCCTAAAGAAATGGCTTAATACCGCCAATACGCCCTAAAGAACAGCAGCTGTTCAAAAGAAAAAAAATAAATAAAAGGAAAAAGGAAAGAAATCTTGAAAATGGTCTTCCAATTGAAATGGAAGCACCTGATGAAGGTTTCTTATCTGTCCTCCCACAGTTCAGTTTGCGCTCTTTTTTTATATATATATATTTTTTTTTACATTCGTGTGAAGTTTCCACCAATGTGAGCACATGACTGCTACTTTTCTGCATGTTTTAGGAATCCTCACAAGCCAGCGACAAAAAGCTATACGGGCTGTCAGAGTTATGTGAATAGAAGAAGAGAATTCTTGACATTTTCCGGAAATAAGGAAACCCGTTTCAGTTACTTTTTCTAACATGATAAAATGGGTCGGAAGGAATAAAGACATGCTGTGAATAATGACAAAGTTTCTCAGGATTCTTACTAATCTTTTAGTTTTTATCTTGTATTTGGTTTAGTAAACTGACATACCGTATTTTGTCGATTAAAGGCCGCGGCCTTTATTACAAATTGCGGCCGAGGGGTGCGGCCATAATTCGAGGGCGGCCGTAATTCGAGGGCGGCGTTTAATTCGTTTGGTCATAAATTGCCTTGCATGTACGCAACTTTTTAAATTGTAAAACGTGTGTTTAATCGATTTTAATGTATTTAATACGTGCAAACGTATTAAAAACGTATTAAAATCGTTTGAACACATGTTTTACAACTTAATAAGTTGCATACATGCAACGCAATTTAGACAAAACGATTTAATTAAACCGTAAACATTTCGAATAATGGCCGCGGCCGTAATTCGAGTGCGGCGTTTATTTCGAATTACAGCCGAGGGGCGCGGCCATAATTCGAGGGCGGCCTTTAATCGACAAAATACGGTATTTGTTTTGAACTTATCATACAATGAAATTGTGATAAATTAATGGCGCCAACAAGTTATATCTCTTTGAATAATACGATGTATAGTCTCCAAATATAATGCAAAATATTAATATGTGACATGAGATTGCACCCTCCCATCCATTTCTCAAGTGGCTTCACTTGCAAAGCATGTTGGATAGGATTTAGCAAATGTCATTTTGGAAGTAGCAAACATGTGACATTTTCCATTAATTTTGCCGCAAATGGTTTTGTTTGCCATTTCAACGAGATGTGTTGTAGTGCTAAACCTATTTCAGTACAGTAAGCGGGGCATGGCGCTCGCGATCGACTAGGGGCGCTGTGAGGGAGCCAGATGGGCGCACAACATAGGCAGAGGCTTTGCCTGCACATTCTACATTTTACTTGCTCTCGTCTAGTAATTGAGCAATACGTTGATATATCATTTGGCGCTTCATTCACTGCATGTATTCGTGTTTGGAATAATGAAATGGCGTGATTCGCTTTGTCAATTCACTGGAGTTATAAATAAATAGATCAATTTGGGTCGTGACGTTTACACTTAGATACAGTTGCTAGGTGTGGTGGAAAGTCTCGTTAGCTTTGTGTTTCCATGACAATTTAACAAAAACGCCTATAATTTCATGGTATCGGTTTGTTGATCGGAAGATAAGGGTTTTCAACCGTAAGTAGTACTAATTTTTTTAAAATTCGCACGTGGTAATGCTGGTAAAAGCCTGAAATAAAGGGAAATACGAGAAAAGATTACATGTCTGGTAAAGTAGATTAAAGTTTACTAAGTGGTAACTGGTGCATTAATGTTGAGCTTTATGTTTTGGTTAATTTTAAATGAATTTTTAGTTTTATTTGAAGAATTTCAATGTTTTGACCTTGAGTGTCCATGTGCGGATCAATATCCGAGTTATTCAAAGTTTATTTGTTTGTCTGACTAAATTCTTAACGGCTGGAAGAAAGATGGAAAATATCATCACTTTAGTGTGAGACTGGGGTGAACAAACAGTTTTACTCGTCGCGCAAAGGATAGGCTGTAATAACTTGCATACTATTCTTGACATCTCTTGTCCCTAGAGCTTTGCTGCGCGTCACTAACATATAAAATTTAACTTCTTAAAGAATAGATATTCAAATGGCTAAAACAAAAATAAAATAATTTTTTTAGTAAATAGAAATTATTTTTAATGAGAATAACAACTCTAAAATTTATCAACTTTATCAAATTTTATCAACTATAAAAACTAAATGAAGATGAACCAGAAAAGAGGAGTACGGTACAGGAAGTTATTATAAACAAACTGTGATACTTGTATTTTGTTACAATAAACAACTATCAAATTTCTAAGTAATTTTATTAAAGTGCAGATTTTAATCTGACACTTAAATTCCAGGAAAAAATTATTAAAAAAGATGTACAAAGAGTTGTCATTTGTTTATTTGAGTGTAGACATTTTTATTGCTCATAAAATGGAAATAATTGTGAAATTGCGTTGTTTTCCAATTACATTCATTTTTCCATTAAATTTCATGCGCGAGTGCATTACCAAATACCTTTGCAGAGATGATTTTCAATTGATTTTTCTTTTCTCTACAACATACAGCAAAGGGCAATGTCAGAAGTTAATGGTGATATCCACAACGACCATCAGACTCCGTCCCCCGACATGTCACAGGCATATGCGGCCAATTGCCAACGACATCGCAAGGGTATGTCCGTCGATGAAGTTATCCGCAGTTACACAACATGGGCAGACAAATATGATATGGTGAGATATTATTTTCTCCATATTTGTAATTTACACTAATGGCGCTTTTTCAGCTTTTTCAAACTTAGTTAGTGTATTTATTAAATGAAGGAAAAATGTTTATGAGAGATAAATTCTGAATTAAAGTTTGTCGTGGTTAAATTTGAAATATTCGCAAGTATTCGTCAATTATATATGTGTAGCTATGAGGGGGTTGCGGATTATTCTCCGCTGTTAAGATTATGAAAAGTGGGGAATTTTAATTAAAATTTAAGATAGGTTGCTGCATCATTTAGAGTCGGGCAGATGGGACCAATATTTAAATTTTGAGTTTTATATTACAGTACGCCAAGTGAAAAAACAATAAAATATTAGTTTACAAGTAGTCATTAACATTTCATAGCTTAAATTACACATGTGCTTATTTGCACATAAATTACAGGTAAACAGCAGCAGCGAATAATAAAGTCACTTACAGTAATTTTGTAGACATTTGGGACTTTACTTTTGTTTTTTGAATTAAAATCAGATCTAATATTGAAGGATGAAAGTGGTAAACGTTGTCCGAATGACTACTTGACCCTATTATTAGATCTGTCACGTGTTTGCTGATTCAATCTAAGATACAGTCGTCACGTATTTCGAAAATACTTTGGGCTTTATATTTTTCTTCGCACATATTTGAACTTTGACATCTAAGAACAAACGAATTGTGAAGAAAATTCGGTCAGTTTTAATTACACACAATGGACTGGTGTTGGGGTTTCTTATTCAAACCAACCATCAACCACATAGGTAGGTAGTTATTTAGTTTTTTTCGAGTTGGATAAGACTGAGTTTTAAGATTTTTTTTTCCCATTCTAAGAAAAAAAAATCTTTATTTGTTAGCTCTTCTATTGCGTCGCAAAAAAAAAAACAAACATTTTTTTGTTTTACGTACTTTAGGTCTAGTGCACAGTCGTATTTTATTTTCTTCATACGACAATAAGTCTGTTGAGTGGATATACCGTTCGATTTTTATGTCATTTTACTTTTCTACTGGAAGAGGTTGTGCAGTTGTGTTTTACATTTCATAATTTAAAAGAAAGCAAACAACTTCTAAATTTAGATAATAAATAAACATTTAAGTTATGCAACATTTTTTTTTTTTAAATGTTCTTCTTGCTTTTGAAAAATATTGCAGAATGATAATAGTACGTACTCAAAATATCAAAATACCAGCATTTTACAACTAAAGAAATTATTTATAGTATTTTTTTTTTTTTTACTTGTTTGAAATGCAAGAAATAAAACCTGTTACATCAAGGCATTGCAGCAAAAAAGTTTACATCAGCTATTCTTGACTGAACTTGGAATAATATTGTATAAAAAAAATATTTTTTTTTACTGATTTCAACTTTTTGGTTCCTTTCACCGATTCCTTTAATATATTTTGGTTCTGATTTTTTTATCACATGATGTGCAGTAATACATCTTCCTCCTTTTAAAAAGAGATTTGAAAATTGATCTCCCATATGAATTTGTTCAAAGTGAATTACGATAACTGATTACGATCTTGCTTGCTTGCTTGCACATATATATACTTAATAAAGGTTGCTAAACCATAGCTGATTAATTTTGCTTATCTTCAGGACTTGTGCCCAGGTCGATACAATGGACCCCAAATTGCTGCCAAATTCCTGGAGCAATATTATCCAGAAAATGAACGACCCAACGTCAGACTTATTGACATAGCTGCTGGAACTGGTAGAGTTGGTAGAGAGGTACTTTAAACTAATACATTTCTCTTTTTCTTTCGAACATCTTCATCTTGTGAAGAATCAAATTAAAGAACCTTATTCTTTTTACTTTTTCATTTGGGAGGTTTTGCAAAGGGCTTTTTTCTTACAGTTGATTAATGAAAACACACTTGGGGGAATTCGTTGGCAGTATTTGTCTTGTAAGTTTTCAATAATTTCACAGTTCAGTGTTTCTAATGACTGAGCACTGAGGAAAAATCTCTAGTTCTTACAGAAAAATCATTCTTGTTATGTTTAAATTAACACAAAATTAAAAGATATTTTTATAAGGGAATTTATAGTTCTGTTTATTGCAACTAGTGCAACTTTAAACAAAGAATTTGACATTTCTTCTATGAAAATAAATGTGAAGTTTTGACATTTCATTTTTCAATATAGTTCTATTTAGTTTTTATTTTAAAATATTATTCAATCGAATAACCGCGAGTGGGGGAAGGAAAACTTGTGATATTTATATTGATTTCTTTACAGCTCCTTGATTTGGGCTTTCACAAAATTGATGCCTTAGAACCATCTGATGGAATGTTGCAAATTGCGAAACAGCAACAACTTTACCAAGAGTATTATTTAGAGTCAATAGGTACTACAAAAACTAGTATTAGCGATGGTAAGGAAAATATATAAAATTTAACTAGATTTGGCATTTGTTTTTATTTTTTTTTCTTTCCAATAAACCGTCAGATGTTTATGATTGCCTTGTGATTTCTGGAGGAATGGGAGAGGGACACATTCCAACCAAAGCACTTAATGAAATGATTCGCATCGTTAAACCAGGTATGTTGTGTTAATTGCAGTGTGTAAATGGCGGTGATTATTGAGAACTCGTTACAAAATTTTGTCTGAAAATTTACATAAAATATGATTGAAATTAATAGCAATAATTATTAATGATAAAATTATTATTAATTTTTCACGTCCATCTGGCTGAAAGAATAAATTTATGTAGATTTTATTATTAATTTGTGATTTATACAAAAAAGAAAAGATTGGTTAGATTATTTTAAAAAATTTATAACTTTATCCTTTTTAAATAAATCTTAAAATTCAATCTTATTATCCGTATTTGGAGATGATGCGTTTCTTTGATCCGCCCGCCATCTCCATCTGTTAGCAAAACCTGACATTAATCTGACAATGCAGACATTTTTTGTTCAATGCAATTGGATAAACAAAACAAAAACAATACATATAATTGATATTGTTTGATTTATTGATTTTCTGATGTTGAATTAATCCAAATTAATTGTTTGTTTTCTTACTAAACGTGTAAGTTGTTTTCTTTTTGCCAGGTGGTCTAATCTGCATTGTAATGAGAGAAGAATATTTAACAGTCGTTAGCGAATATGCGGGTAAGTTAGAAAACTACATGCACGATTTACAAGAACAACAACTTTGGGAGCAAATTTCACGTACAATTATTCCCAACTACTCTTTCCAAAAAAATGGAGTTGTTTTTATGTATAAGGTTTTGCCAACAAATTGAAAATTGAAATTTTTAAATTTGGAAATATGCAATTTGGAAGAATTTTAAATAATTCCATACAACGGACAATACATTTCAAATTTCATTGCACCGAAAATAAAAATGCATTGCTTTTACTGATTATTAAAAGTTGAAACTTGTTCATTAAATTTTTGCCTTGAATAAAAATTGCTGTTCGAATAGCGGTACGGTACATTTTATTACACAAATAAAAAAAAATAGAATATTGAATATATGAGCCTAGAGTTGTCTTTCTCGCTCTT
Organism: Strigamia maritima; assembly: GCA_000239455.1. Classification (NCBI taxonomy): domain Eukaryota; kingdom Metazoa; phylum Arthropoda; class Chilopoda; order Geophilomorpha; family Linotaeniidae; genus Strigamia; species Strigamia maritima. The sequence goes on from JH431307.1 coordinate 193,767, forward strand.
CCGTTATAATAACGCTGCTACGTCACACATTGCAATGATTGGGAACAATGATTTAAGTTACTTTGGGTTGAGTCGTTGCAATGAGGTGTGGGCTTACAATGAGGTTTGTGTGGATGTGGTTCCTCATTGTATATATCACATAATAATTACACTGTGTATTGTTCCCCCGACAATGGGACCAATGCTACTATGCAAATGGCACCCATTTACAACAGAAGACGAACAGAACAGAATTGCATTGTGGAAATGAAGAAAATGATATGGGGAAATTAAAGTCCGTCCTAGGACGCGGGGCTACCAACTAGTTGTTAAATAAAATAGTTTAGACCTTATTAGCGTTTTATATTACTGGATTAAGAAATATGAGAAGGTGACGGTGGCAGATTAAAATTTGAAAACAAGAATAAAGAAATTAGGGGATTGAAATGCTTAATTCGAGATTAGTCATGCACAAGTACTTGGCAAATTGTATTGAAGGAAAACAGGGAAAACTCCAATACAATTATGACGAATTACATACTAGAATTGAAGAAGACGAAAGCTGAAGTACGCATTTTAATTGGAGTTTGGTATTTAGAAAATATCTAGATATTTTCTAAATACCAAACTCCAATGAATAATGTGCATGACTAATCTCAAATTAAGCATTTCAATCCCCTAATTTTTTTATTAATGACAAAAAAAAAATTTAAACTCTTAGAAATACATAATTTTATAATATAATATAATATAATTTTTGTGAAATTGAATTTGCAGATTTAAAATGAAGGTTAACAAATAAAATACTTTTTCATTATAAATATGGTGTGTTTCTGATTAGCTTTGTTTCAAAAAATTAAATTTCTTTCAAAAAATAGGTGAAATCATTTATTAGAAAAATGCATATATTAGATTGAAACAAAAACAAATAATATCCGCAAAACTATTTTTAAAAAAGTGGCTTACTAATTACAGCAAAACATTGTAAATCATTTGATTTGAAAATAAAATGGTTAAAAATTAAAAAATATGTTCAGTATTTCATTTCAGAAACAGAAAAATAAAATAGCATTAACTGACTAAATATAGAATAATTTCAAACTGTGTCAAGGTAAATTATGTTAAAGTTATTTTCTTAATCTACTTCTTCAAGACCAGTCAATAGAAGGCAATTTACATTTTTTTTTATATAAACTGTCATTACGGCAGAACTCAGTATGGTATTTAGTTCATGGCAATAAATGACGTCACATCTTAAAACATAAAATTTGACAAACAATGAATATTAGGAACAGGTGAAACAAAATATTTACCTATGGTAGGTATATGCTTTAAGCGGGAGGTGGTGGAAGACAGTCTTTCTTGCATTTGTCATCTTTGCATGCTTTTTGACAAAGGCATACATTTTTGCTGGTGCCACATTGGTTATTGCAGATGGTGGCTTCTTTCTTTTCAATGGTCAAGCAAAAACCAGCGCAGACTGGAAGATTATTTTCGCAGTAGTTTTCTACAGCTCTATAACATTTTTCAATGCAAGGTCCGTCAGTTGCTTGACATTTAGTACTGCAGATGCAAATTCCGTTGTCTTCGTTGCAAATACTGCTGCAAGATGCCTCATTTTGACCACCGGCTTTACAATATTGTTTGCATTTGCCTAGCTCAGAATTGCACGCTTCTTCGGGATTCGGAGCTGCAAATGCTGAAACCCAAATCATGGTCGTAATGGTAAAGAAATAGAATGTGTTCATTTTCTATTCAGTCGTTAAAACTTCTATGAATTAGAAAAACGAGTTTAAGTATCATTAAGTGTAATTTACTTTAAATGATTGTTTTGATTTAGTATATAAAACCTAAATTTAAAATTATAATGTACGTTTAAGCTTAACAACATGTAATTAACAAGGAAGATTCTTTCATGCTTGGATATGTACTTACTGTGATAGTGTGGTCCGGTGTATTGTGTAAATCCTTATGGCAGGTTTTAATAAGGCCCATCTCACTTTTATAGTATCCACGTCGCTTTGCAATCAAGGAAAAGTGACAAGCATAAAGCAGGTCAAGGAGAACAATTTTATTATTCATTGAGCAATGAAATTACAATTTTTTCTATAATTTTTTAAAGAGAAAAAAATCTTAATTAGTTGTTTCGGAAGTTGTTTTTTTAAACAAAATATAAATACTGTAAAAATTATTGAATATAATTACTTTATGCAGATTAGGCAATTATTTTAAGCCTTCAATTTTTTTAAATTGTACCAGGTACTGAAAACATAATTCGCTCTTGCCTTGAATTGAAAAATAATATCTAGTATTGCAGGGTAGCCGACTGTTTTTAAATACCTGTAGACTGAAGATACGTTTGTGAGCTTTGGTGACAAACATTAGCCTTTACAACTCTTATGTAATTTCTATTTTTTAAGTCTTAAAAATATATGAATACCGTAAGTTCAATAAATGTATAAATTGGCACATTATTTTTGTTTGCTATCTTTTGATTCCCTGGACTCTAGTCACATTTTTCTGCTGCCCTCTTTGGTGATCTTATCTCATGCGTGTTTTCTTGATGGCCGTTTAATGTTCGCTGTTAAATGATTTGATTGTCTTACAAAAATTAAGTGACGAAAACAAAGGAGATAAGTGTTACTGTAGAACATATGTTATTTTTTAAATAGGTTATCAATTTTATAACTTATCCCAAAAAGTAGCATCGAGTCCGAGGTGTTTTTGATTGTCGGCCAGTGCTGCACGGCAGTGCTAAGTACGATGGCGGGGTAAATTAGATATGTAGTTTGTTTAAAAGGAATTTATTTTATGCAACCATTTAATTTTTAATTTTTTTAAAAAAAATTGAAGTCGATTTTATCATGTACTTTTGCACCGCTAGCGACCAGTTTGCTTCTGTTTTGGACAGGTATGTAGAGTTTAGGTTTTAAATTTGTTTTTTAGGTTTTAGGTTGATAGCACAAACCTTGTACTGTTTTTGACTTGACCTAGTAAATTAGTCATTTGGTGTTCAAACTATAAAATTGTAGATACCATACCGTATATCAAATTTTCTGATTCAGATTAAATTAAGCAAGTAATTGTGCGTTTTAAAGTCCTTGAATAGAAAATAAAGTATTTTACGCTGTACATACAAAATAGTGCATAAATTGCGCAATTTTTTTAACCTCATAAGATGAGCCTTTGATGCGGATAGTAACGTCAGCTCAGCTTCAGCGATGAGTCACCGTTTGTACAAGAGTTGACGAATTAGTTGTTTTTAATTATTACTTGATAAAATAGTAAAATAATTAATCATTTGAATAGTAGATAAAACCATCCTTTAATCAATCTTATCTTTATTTGTCATCTCTATTATGACAATACATAATAATAATCAATTAATGATTTATTTGTTCTTAAAGTTAACTTTTACCAAAAATTAATGCATTATAGATGCAACAGTTTTATCAAGAAGTAAAAGCAGGTTAAAATTCAGTAAAAAAATAAAATAGAGGTCAATAAACTCTATACCACAATATTTTTTGCCACAGGCAAAGAAAACATGAATTCATTTAAATCAAATTAAACTTTGTTTTGTAATTCATGTCGTAATCAGGCATTCATGCAATTTGTCACGCGACAACATATTATCGTTAACATAACTTAATCAGTAAAGAGTTCAAATTCCTCTTGCTATTAATAGTAATTTGTTCATTGACTAAAAAAACCTTTATACTACCCTAAGAAAAGAAAGAAAAGTTTTATTAGCTTGTAAAAGTTCAATTATTGAATTAGGTAATACAATAGCATTGATTGAAGAAGAATTCTTGAGTTAAATTTGACAAGTTTTATTTAACGCATTCCTCTCTGTCCAGTTCTTTCCAGTTAGAACTGCTGCTGTTAGAACCTAGCCCTAAATCAATTATATTCTTTTATGAAAGGGTGCGGTCCTTGAGTCCACAATATGCGATCACAAAGGCTATCACAATATAATCACAGAAAATATGATATTGACTGACGTCATTGCAATATCCGGGTTAGCTCTCAGATCCGATCAAGATCCGAGACATATCGTCAGCCATCGTCAATAGTACTTAAATTGCCTCTCGCCAGGCATCAGTGTTTTTTGTCTATTATTTGTCTTTGGTTTAAAAGCAACGGCATCTATTTTAGTCTTCAATTTAGTTTTGGACTTTGTCGTGATCATGACACGAAACTCATAAGACTACAGCCATCGTCACGTGCAGCAAGTTGAAATTAAGAGTGCGACGAACGGGAAAGCACATGAAAGTTTTGAATGCTTCATCAAGATACACATATTCATACAAGTTGTAACTTAGGATTTTTAATTTACTTGTGCCAAATAAGCTATGCATTGGACTATGTTTTTGAGAACTTTAATGCTCGTTTGCTTGTCATCCGTTAGTTTAAAGGTAATATGTTGCTCTATTTCTCATAATTTTGTTGCGTGTTACTTTTACAAACGTGTGGCTGAAAGTGAATTAGAGTTTTCCCTTTTGTATATGAATGTATATTAAACTTCCCGTAAGTAAATTACGTAAATACGAACAATTCTAGACGTAAAAAGTAAAATTTGAATATCAAAATGGGCTAACGTAAACAAGAAAAATCTGTTTTGTGTTCTAGGTGTGTAAATATTGATATAAGTTTTGGATATTTAACATTTAAAATTTATATCCGTGTTTGTGTTAAATGTTTAGTTATATTTTATCACAAATTTCTATCGAATTTACGTTTAGGAAAACATGCCTGTCTTGCATGTGATGACGCGAGGGAAAGGCGCATTTAGTTTTATTTTAATACCTATATCACCAGATGAATCTGATTTTTTTGATTTACGCAGCCCAACATAATAGTAGAATACGAAAGAAATAGATTTTAAAATTGATTGTAAATGATGGTTTTGATTAAATAAAGCCTTCTATTCAATGAGAAAAATATGCATTGGTTATGCAGAAATCTGACGTTATGTAGTTTTTCAACTTTTTTTGAGAAAGGTACTTTGCCCATTTGACCCAAAAACACGAGCTGGTGAATCACTCAAACATGGCATACCAAACTTTTCCTCACATTTTTTTGAAAAAAAGTTTAGACGTGTACAAATACCGATGATTTTATTGTTAGCATACAAAAATCAAAATTTTAGATATAGAATTGGGTTAACTGAGTTTTATTTTATTTTTTCAAATAAATGTTTTGAAATATTTTATATAAAAATATTTGTGTCATTGTATGTCAATTTGAACTTTGTATGCTTCAACTTGACATTGAAACTTGAATTATTTAATTAATTTATTCGAATAAACTTAAGATGGTATCAAGAAAATGACTTAAAGATGAAAATTGATGCTGACATTACGTAAGATGACGTTCTAAAGATGTACGTTCTAAAGATTTAGTTTCCTTGATTGAAATGTAAAATCAACCCACATATGTTTACTTTAAGAATGATTCACGCTACTTGATTACGTATATATAATTTATTCAAAATATTATTTTTTTTAATAGGTGGCTGGGGAAGATACGTGCGTGTGGTATGGACAGTGCGATAAAAGCGACGAAAGTCATATTTTAAATTGCTTTTACAATGGACCACCAAAACCTTTTGATCCATCGGCTATTGACACACTAAAAGAAAATTGTCCCGAATTGGTGGATGCAAGTGGTAAATAACGCCATTTCATAAGTGCATATCAATTATTTGCGTCAAATTAAAAGAATTTTTGTATTTAGGAAAAGCACTTACATGTTGTGACTTGGATCAAGTAAATTCATTTGCAGCGAGTGTAGCAATAGCGAAAACGCTCTTGGCGAGATGTCCGTCATGTTGGCACAATTTTCGAAATTATTTATGCACCATGACCTGCGGTACGCAACAAAGTCGGTACTTGTACGCTCAAAAGACGAAGAAGGGAGATAAAGGTATAACTGATAAAAATATATATTTTTTCTTACCGATTTATTGTGAACTACATTTGAATTATTTCAGAACACAAGGATCAAAAAGCCATTGTAGAATTGGAGTATCTAGTCTCTGAGCAGTACACGGAGTCGTTTTTTGACTCTTGCAAAGATGTTTCAAATCCATTAATGGGAAATAAAGCTTTGGATATGTTATGCGGCCCTTGGGGAGCTGCATTGTGCACCGGCGATCGTTGGTTGACATACATGGGTGATGTCTCGAACGGCTTTGCACCGTTTTTAGTAAACGTCACATATTGGAAAGAGAAAACAGTAAATGAACATGGTAAAACATTCTATCCTCAGAATTATCCCATTGCTAAATGCAGTCAACAGATTGATGTAAATATTAAATTGGAAAATTTAAAAAATCTGAAATGGAATTATATTTTGATTCAATTTTCAGAATCAAAGTGCGTGCAGTTGTGTAGATTGCGAAGAATCTTGCCCAGTTCCGCCGCCTTATCCACCAGAACCGCAACAGTTTAAAATATTTGGTTACGATGGAGTTCTAGAAATATCTGTTCTCGTATTTGTTGCATTCTCTCTTCCATTTATCGTAATTAGTTTCTTCGTTTTTAAGAGAATGGAGAAAAATCGAGGTATTATTTTTAATGTAGACATGGTTTAACATATTGATGTTCAATGGTCAGCTCATATTCTAATCTATCCTTTTTTATACGCATTTTTCATAATTTCTTCAAAAAATAATATTAACAATAGATGATGCCTTGACTACTACACTGATAAGTGATAATAGGTTGGATTCTGGCGACAAAGAATTTGTATGTGACGAAATAATTCCTTTCGCTACACTTTCAAGGCAAAGTAGGTTTGACCGAAGGCTTATTTTTTCTGGTGCGGGGAAGCAAATTTGCACCAAATTGGCACGTTTTCTGAAATAATTCTTTTCTCTGGGTTCTTTTACAATCATCTTCAATTGGCTTTTCTAATGTTTTTCCCTATATGCTATCCCTCTCTATATACTAATATACTATATATATATATATATACTTATACTAAAATATACTAAAATAATATAATAATAATAATAATAATAATAATAATAATAATCTGAAATTATTATTTCGAATCCAACCTATTGTTTGTTTATGTAATCAATTAACTCTTCAATACATCACATACAAATCCTATTTTTACTTTTACGGTATTGGCTACTGGCTACTGTGGAACTATTAAAATACTAACCAATTTCTTAACAAAAACCTAATTTAGTTCCAATATTTAGTATTTTGAGTTTTTATGTAGCGGAAAACACCAAGCCCTCACTATCATCATCAGAATCCCATCATAAACCATTGAAAAAAGGTCTGTGCTCGTATCACTCGTCACATTATTTTTTAAAAATATTTAATCTTCATAATATCAGAAAAGATGTACCGTATTTAATTGTTCCACAGTAACCTATTACAATGTACAATAATTTTTGTAACGTAACCAATCTAAAAGTTAATTTTTCTTGTTTTCCAGCACGCATAGCGGATAAAGCAGATACAACCACAGTAACATCAGAGCTACCCATAAACAACGTTGATGAAATGGTTGGATGTTATACAAGATTCGGCGCAGCTTTTGAATCATCCATTCATCGATTTTTTACATCGTGGGGAAAATTTTGCGCGACCCACACATTTCTCGTTTTATTTTGCGGTTTGGCGGTAGCCGCTGCTTTGACCAGTGGAGTTATATATTTCAAGGTTATCACCGACCCAATTGAATTATGGGCAATGCCTACCAGTCGTGCGCGGGTCGAAAGGAAATATTTTGATAAACATTTTGAACCGTTTTATCGAACCGAGCAACTAATCATAACGCCAACTGATGATTCAAAGTTTATTCCACCCGGGAAAGATACATCTTACGGACCGGTGTTTAGGCTTAATTTTCTGTTGCAGGTATTTTTGTATTTTTTTAAATTAACAGTAATAAATGTAATTTTCTATAATTATTTTGTTTATAGATTTTAGATTTACAGTTAAAGATCGAAGGACTAACTGCTGAATGGGATAACGAGACAGTTACTCTCAAAGACATTTGTTTTGCACCTTTATCTCCCGATAATAACGAATGCACTGTACAGAGTGTGCCAAATTACTTCCAAAATAATCAAACATTAATGGAAAAACCGAATTATTTGGATGTTTTGCGAGATTGTTTTCGGTATTATTTTTGTTATTGATGATTTTTTTTTTAATGATATATTTTTTTTGCAGAAATCCAACTAGTCCTACATGTTTGGGAACTTATGGTGGACCTGTTTTTCCTTACGTGGCACTTGGTGGTTTTGAAGGAAAAGATTATTTTAATGCGACAGCTATGGTTCTCACATTTCTAAACAATAACTATTACAACAGTTCTCAAAAACTGGGAAAAGCAATGGCTTGGGAAAAAGTGTGAGTATCTAACGAGATTTTTCGTTAGTAATTATTATAGTATTTTAAACAATTTTTATTACATAGGTATGTTCAATTTATGAAGGATTATAAAAACCCAAATATGACAATTGCATTTACATCTGAGGCATGTAAAATAATGTGAAATTGTAGATTTCATTTTTAATTTTGTAAATTTTTAATTCCAGCGATCCATACAAGACGAATTAGATCGTGAAAGTAAATCTGACGTTAGCACAATACTCATTAGTTATCTTATCATGTTCGCGTATATTTCTATTGCTCTGGGGCAAGCAAATCACTTTAATCGTCTGCTGGTAAATTAAACTTAAATTTTTGTTTGTCATAACATTATTAATATTTTTGCAGATTGATTCGAAAATTACATTGGGCATTAGTGGAGTTTTAATCGTTTTACTCTCAGTTGGTGCTTCAATTGGGTTTTTTGGTTACGTCGGTTTAGCTGGAACTTTAATCATCATTGAAGTCATACCATTCCTTGTATTAGCTGTTGGTGTAGATAATATTTTCATACTAGTGCAAACGTTTCAGGTTAAAACTTCAAAATTTACATAATGGTAAAAAAAAAATCATTAAATTAATTTAAAAAATAGAGAGATCAACGCCAGCCAACTGAATCGAGAGAAGAACAGATTGGTCGAATTGTCGGCGAAGTTGCTCCGAGCATGTTTTTGTCAAGTTTTTCCGAATCGTGTTGTTTTTTCTTGGGTGGATTATCAGCAATGCCTGCTGTTAAAACATTTGCTTTATATGCCGGCTTGGCATTATTTATTGATTTTGTTTTACAAATTACATGTTTTGTTAGTTTATTATCAATGGATATTCGAAGGCAGGAAGTATGTTTTATTATTCTAACTTGTTTATAGCAGACATGACATTTAAGATCTTTGCAGAACAACAGATTAGACATATGTTGTTGTATAAAGAGTTCAAAAACAGATGCGTCTGACCACAGTGAAAGTCTGCTGTTCAAGATATTCAAAAATGTTTATGCTCCATTTTTATTGAAGCCAGCTGTGCGGGTTGGAGTGGTAATTAATTTTCATTTCTAAATTTCTAATTGTAAATTTAAAATTTTTATTACTTTTTAGATTGTAATTTTTTTCGGTTGGTTGTGTAGTTCAGCAGCCGTCATTAGTAAGATTGAGATTGGGCTCGATCAAGAATTATCTATGCCTGAAGTAAGTACAATAAAAGAATAAGAAAATGTAAATTAATTGTTTTTTTAAAAATATTTCATGAAGGATTCTTTTGTTCTTAATTATTTCGAGTCGCTTAAAAAGTACCTAGCAGTCGGTCCACCCGTTTATTTTGTAGTAGAGGGCGGATATAACTATTCCTGGTATAATGCTCAAGATCAGCTTTGCAGTGGTTTAGGATGTGGAGTGGACTCGTTGTTAATGGAAATACGTTTTGCCGCTAAACAATCGAAAAAGTTAGATAATTTTGATTAATTTCCGATTGATATAAATTTAAACAAAAATTATTTCCAGAACTTACATTGCACAGGAATCACAATCGTGGCTAGATAGCTACGAAGCTTGGGGAACGGAGGGTGATTGTTGTTGGCAGAAAACGCCTACAGGAGGAGGATATTGTCCTGAAAAGAAATCTCCCCCTTGTTATGCTTGTAACATTCAAACTGAGTTGCATAATAATGCCACGCGTATTCGTTCAGATAACTTTGAGAAATACTTACCGATTTATTTGGAAGAAAATCCACCGAAGGATGCAGATGCAAAATGCATAGGGTAGTTTTTATTGTAGAAAATGAATTGCAAAAAAATTAACTTCTCTCGGTTAATAGTGGCCATGCTGCGTTTGCAAGTGGAGTTGAGTTGCTAGATGACAAGACGGAGATAGGAGGTAGTAGTTTGTACTTTTATCATGACATGTGTTTTTTATATTGAGAATATCTTTTTAGCTACATATTTTATGACGTATCATACAATTTTGAAATCGTCTAAAGATTATTTTAGTGCACTGAAATGGGCACGTTACTTAGCTGAAAGAATAACAACAACAATTAACAAGAATCTTGATAAAGGAAACGATACAAAAACATATTCAGTTTTTCCATATAGGTACAATAAGGAATTACGAGAGTAAACTTCTTATTTATTTGTTTATTTTATTTTTTAGTGTTTTTTATGTATTTTACGAGCAATATTTGACCATGTGGGAGGATACTCTTCAAAATTTAGCCATTTCTATTGGAGCCATATTCATCGTGTCTTTTGTTTTATTAGGCTTTGATATTTTTTCTGCACTTATAATTATCGCCACTATTTCGATGATTATTATGAATTTAATGGGGCTCATGTACTGGTGGCACATTCAGTTAAATGCCGTTTCATTAGTTAATCTTGTCATGGTAAGTAAATCAATGAGCAAATTGTAGTAGATTGATTTATTTTATCTTTTATTTTGTTACAGGCTGTTGGCATTGCAGTCGAGTTTTGTTCTCATATAACGCGAGCGTATGCTGTGAGTGTCCAGGATTCACGATTATTACGAACCAAAGAATCCATAGTCAATATGGGATCATCAGTTAAAAATAATGATTACATTATGAGTATCGTTACTAATTTTTTTTTCTAAAGGTTTTGTCTGGTATCACATTAACAAAGTTTGGAGGAATTATCGTTTTGGCATTTGCAAAGTCACAAATTTTTCGAGTATTTTATTTTCGAATGTACTTGGGAATTGTTCTAATTGGTGCTTCACACGGTTTAATATTTTTACCAGTTTTACTCAGTTATATAGGTAAGAATCTCTATTTATTTTGAAATCAAAATTTGAAGTTTTACAAAACCAAAATCTCAATATTTGAAACTTTGTAGGGGTACTGATGTCTTTTCTTTTTATTACATACAAAAAAAAATAATTGGCAATAAATTTCAAAATTTGAGGTTTTACTTTGGACTTTAAATTTGGGCAAAGGGGAAGCCAAATAATTCAGAATATTATAAAAATTATTTATTATCCATATTGTTTGTGCATGAAATTGCTTGTTTACGGTAGTAATTGATCATATGATTTTTTTGCTTTCTAGTACGTACAATTTGATAGGAGATTTTTTTTCTTTTAGACACTTGTTTGTTTTGTTTTTGTTCCTGGTAATTTATTACATTAGATATTTGTTATTATTTTATTGATTCGACGTAGTCTAGGATGCTCAGATATAGTTTTGATTTTATTTGCTATATTTTCTGCACAAACTTGCTTGAGAAGTGTAATATTAGATATTGATTAGTCATTGAGAATATAGTTTTAGGTGGTCCCGAGTCGATATTCCTGCGTTTTACTATTTACATTGCCCTTTTGATGTAGGTCCTCCAGTGAACAAGAAGAGATATCTTGAACATCAACAAGTTTTATTAAGGCAGTCATATCACAGCGTAGACTCTGACAGCAGTTCGTAAAGTGAAAAAGCCCCAAGTAGGACTCACGTTTAATATACTTAAAAAAAAATTAAAGAAAATATAATTTTTAAATTATATGTTTTGGCTCAAAATATTTATTTAATTTTATTTTTTGACAATAAATATATTATATAATTTTAACTTGCATCTCAAATTGTATAAAAATAAAATAAAAGATACAACATGTTTTTAAAAATATATTCTTATCTAATAATTGTGTTTATTTTTAGTTTAGCTTTTATTTTTTTTGTTTTTCCTATCCCCACTTAAATAATACTATTTTTATCCTCTTATTAATTTTTTTTATTTATCTTTATTTCTTATATAATTTTTCACATTATAGAAGAGGTTCCTTTTGCTGTGTTCGGCTTATTTAATTAAAACACTTCCTTTATTTCGGATGTTTTATTTGTTCCTTCACTAAGATTTTCATATCTGGTGCAGTTTAACATCCTTTTTTGTCTAGTTTTCCAGTTGTAAAAATTGCTTACTCTTAATTTTTTTTTTAACATTTACAGGTGGTCCAGGAAGAAGAAAACAAGTGTCTAGAAAGACAAAACCTAGTAATACAGTACAAATTGATTCAAAGCAAATGAACTCTGGGATCAGAAATACCGCCTCTTCTCATCTATAATATAAATCAACACCTTTTATTGGCACTCGTGGGGCATTTTACTCATTCTCATCATCCACTTATCTTCCAAATAGAATTGAGTGCTTTGAATTTTGTATAAAAATTTAATGAATTTTTACTCAATTTTGTATAACTACATTCCGTTTGTTTTTGTTTGGATAACACTGCAATCTCAAAGCTTTTGGTACTTTAATGTAATAATGGGATTTTTTTCCCTTAATTTTTTTTCTTTGCACCAAAAACCGCCTGCCTTTTGTACTATTTACGTTATTTTGCGAACCTACTGTTACTATTAAATTCTTATTGATATCTGATAGTTTATGATGTTTTCAATTACAAGTTAATTTGTTGCAATAAAAAATATTGTTGATTTAAGTTGGGATTCATCAGTTATGATATAAATAAACAGCATCCTGGACCTGAAAGAAATGATTGACATTGAAACAAATTATAATTTCTCTCACCTGATGTCGCTGCCAAAAAATGTTTATTCTTTCATTACGTACTACTGGTATTATACCTTACTCGGACGAATTACAAGATTATACTTAAGATAAATTGCCTTCACTGTGGCTGTTTTAATGTTTATTTTAAACGTAACGTGGCAGTTGACTTCTTGATACCATACCTTGAAACAACACAAATCTGGAAATGAAAACAAGCGACTCAATACATTAAGCTGGGTAAGTAGTAGTTGTCCCGTTGCTTAGAAACACATGGCGTCGTTATTTTAATTAGCATTGCTCACATTCCATCTACACTGTTGTTTAGTAAATGGCTTTATGTCGTGATTTCTATTATGGGTTGTCATTTTTTTTGTGCCAATACCGGAAACAAATATTCAAAAAAAATTTAAGCCAATTAGTTCTGCTACGACTGTAATCCTCTGATGATGTCATGCCAGCATAAACTTACTTGATTGTCTGGACTCGAGATGGTTAAATCAAAATCACGCGGAGATTTTTTTTTCTAGCATTTTTGCTTGATTAAAAAAATTGTTTATCAACCAAAATCATATGATATTTGTTCAGTGCTAAGATATTAATTTAGCAATTTTTTCGCCTTCTGTTATTTAAATTAATCTAAATGTTAATGTTAAGTTGAAATATGAGACATTTAAATGCCATTAAAAATCTAATAATAACAACTATAATTAATCTATACAAAGACAGGTTGCGCTCATCCTGTATTCTAATGAAATGTTATTAATTTCTGCTTAAAAAGTGATCTGAAAGTATTGTAATCGAAATTGCAGCATTTTCTACTAAAAATTGATTTTACCTTTGTTCTACAGGTTACTTCACACTAGACTGGACAATACTTTTCTTCATCATGCACTAAATGACTTCTGAGCAAACCCAAGTAACTCATGATCAGGTTGTAGTTTCAAGCTCCATTTCATTTATCCAAATCAGAATGACTCACTTAATTTTGATTAAAAAAGAGATTAAGTGATCCACTCGTTTCCAAGGTCATAGTTCTTTTTTTATGTATTTGATAATTTTTATAAATATCTTTTATGTTGTTAGCAGGTTGAATCATAAAAAGAAATTAATGAATCTTTTTTATATGACGGTCTAGATAAGCTTTGGAAGGGTTAAAGTAGGTATTGATTTTAGCCTTGTGACCTTAGTGATTTCGCTTGCAAAATGAAAGTGCAATCACATTTTCCATGCGTGAAACTGATTCTGTGCGAGAAAAATCTTGCGGGAATTTATACTTCAACTAAAAATAGATGCAAATTTGCAACATCTACACTTTTGTAATTCGTCACATGTTTTCAATACGGATATAGATCTTAAGTGTTCATTTTGAACACTTATTACATATTACATCCTTATTACATTTGAAAAACTTGTCAGTAACAATTACCAATTCTGTCATTAGAAATTGAAATTAATTCTACATTTTCATCGAAAAACTTTTGAAAAACTTGTATAAAATATGGGAAAAATTTCTGAAATTTTTTTTTTTCATTAGAAAATGCGAAAAATCCGCATTCTCACTTCATTTCATGCCTGCACGCATGTTGTTGTTGTTTTTACAGCCGACACGAAACGTCACGCAAACTTTACATAAGTGGTAATACTAAGTATGTTTGATGAATAAACTGACAGTGGGGGGGGCTAGCGGAAAGCAATATAAATACCAGATGTAAGCAACATTCTGAGAGAGTAAAAATAAAGTAACAACAAAACATGTGCGTTTCTCTTTCTCTCTCTACTTCAAAATACTCTTGTGATTAAAATTTTTGAAGTCTTATAAATGATCAACAAAAAAAGGAGAAAAAAACATGTTGAGCAACATGTTTTTCATGTTAAAGAAAATGATACAGTAATAATCCAGTGATTCATGTTCTGTTTATATGTTCGATATTAATTCAATTAATGTATTAAATGAAGCATCAGTAGTAGTTGATCGATTCGAAAATTGGTTAGGGGAATTAATTGACCTTATTTTCTAACACAATCAACCTTCCGAACCGAGTGCATTATTTACCGCTACTGAACTGGCAAAACACATTTATTATTTCCAACAATAAGAAATCGCTGTTGTTTTTTTTGGTGGTGTATTTTAACATGCCGCTCTCGTTTTTCGAATCGAATTCGCTGGTCATTTGATGACTTACGTAATAAATGTGATTTGCCATTTTCCGCTCGCGACCGGTTTAGAAAAAATAAGTTGCTAAGCAACAACATCCGGGTATTTGTTACTTGCAGACTGGAGCAGCAGCCCAGGGAGCAATGGAAGCTGGAGGTGCTACCGCGGTAAATGCGAATTTCGACGATTTTTTACAAACTGGACGGACGGGACGACGAAATGCCATGCCGCACATAATGACCGAAGGTGCGGCTGTAGGCACTGGAGATTTACCCTGTGAAATGGGAAAGCTTTCATGTTCAGGTACGGAATTGTTTTCTACCAAAATGTATTCATTACTCATTGGGAATCCTCAAAATCGAACTGAATCCTAGTGCAACTTAATTTAAATTTATTTGATGTTTAGTAAGAGTTAATTAAGCTTAATGAGGTTCTTAACTAGCGCCGATGTTATTTTTATTACTTTACAAACAAATAGAGACTGTTTAACCAGGTGATGCTATTTATTGTACCGTGCGAACGAGTTGTGCCCAAACTTGTGCAATGTTTGGGGTGAATGAACTTTGTAAGGAGTAATTTTTCTCCAGTTTCAATCGATAAATCTTGTAAAGAATGACTTCACAAAAGGAAGCGCGGTGTAATTTTTCTTGGTATTAATTATTAATGAAGAAAAAGTAAAATGAATGTATCGAAATGTGGCAAAATGTTGTTTTGGCTTAAGAAAGAAAGTGATTTTGGGAGTACACTGAAGTAATAAAACGAATTTGAGGGGGGGATGAAAAGCTGTTTGGGGTGTAATTTACTGATAAATCTAATTTGGATAAACATAATCGATCGTTTGCATAGCAGTGTCTATCTTATTCAAAAGTGCATCTAATTTTAACAAATAATTGTTGGAAGGAAATCAATTTTCTGCTGCGCTTTTTTGTTTGTTTATTTTTATTTACTCGAAAAAAAAAAATGAATTGCTTTAGACATTTATCATCTTTTGGTATCTATCGATTGGATCAATCAATTTTATTTCACTTGACGTTGAAGTGAATTTGATTTTTATGGCAAAATCAAATTTATAGCCGAGTCATTAGAAAAATAAACGTTTCAGTAGTTTTAAAAAAATATCAATTTTGTAAAAATAGAACATGTAGGTAATGGCTAATGCCAACATCAAAAATCACTCTTTATAGCCTTTAAGCAATTATTATTTACGAAAAAAAAAAATCAAATGCTACTGCTTGCTGAAGGGTTGATTTTGAAATGCACAATTAAACTGGAGTTTGGATATGTGGGTGTGTCACTACGTGGAAGCATTTTAGTCCACCGATCGAATTCAGAAAGACGGTTACTTACGGTTACTAAGTAACCGTCTTTCTACCTAGAAATCTACAGTATACTGTATATATGAAATGTGAGTTGTGACCAGCAAACGATATGAGGTCAGTGGTTTCAGCACACACTCGCTGAAAGAATGAATAAATAAATAAAATATTATTTTAATAAATTTTGTTTTGAACACACGGGCACTCAAGTTACATTAAAAATCGTAATTTAATTTCTGAAGCACTCAATGACTCAAATAAATTGTTGAGATTAATTAATTTCGGAGAAAAGGTTATTTATAATTCTTTTCTGTCATTAGATTCTTCATCGGGTACGGGCGAAGCAAGTGGGAGTACACAAACAGGTTCGATGCCTGCAAATGGAGAAGCAGAAACACCTCAAGCTTAAACTCAAGATGAATTGACTTTTCTTCGTTAAGTGAAGCGAGTAAACTTTTTTAAATACCGAAGAAGAAAAAAAATCTACCACAAAATGTATGCAAATGAATTTTTTAAGTGTGCCCAGAGGATGTGTACATACACGTACGGGTTTTTTATATGAAATTGTTGAAAGAAATTGAGATTTGATTTTGAATCTTATACTGTAGAAGTGAATTGTTGTTGCTTTCTATTTGTTTTATTTATATTTTCCCCCTTTTTTTGTCGCCATTTGGTGAAATTTCCTAGGACAGCTTTTTCGAGTATTTTTTTTCAATTTTTTTTGTATTTTACTATTTAGTTTTAACTGTGTGCTGTCGAACATTGTGACTTTTGCGTAATCGTACTTAGTTGTTTACGATTTTAGAAAACCCGAATCCTATTTACACAATTGAAAGAACTTAGTTTAACTAATTTTTAACGATATTACGTTTTGTACAATTGGTGTACTTAGGATCTGAACTCTATACTCTCTATTTATTTCAATAATTTAAACAGCTTACTTTGTCGAGCATCTATTCACGATAACGAAAGCATAATTCATGTTTAGCGATTTTTAATAAAGCAAGAAAAATAAGAAAAAAATTAATTAATTGGTGGCTCCTATATGGCAGATCGCACCACTGTAAACGATTTAAATGTGATGAATATTTTTGTTTATTGTATCCATAAAGTATTTGAAATACTTAAGAGAAAATTTCAAATAAAAAAACTGTTTTAATCAATTATTTGGATTTCGATTTTTTGTGTTTGTGATGTTTGCGATGGTGCTTGTGATGCTCCTCTTCGCGTCTGCGAAAAAGAAATTTAAAGTAAACAACTTCGTGTTTACAAGACTTACGGTAATACTTACTTTTCACGTTTGTGTTTGCGATGATGTGAAGATTCGTGTGTCCTCTTGTCATCGTGAGAGCGTTTACTAGACCGGGACCTTTCATCTCTGTCTCTGCCTCTTTCTTGTCTGTAATATTATAAATAAGTCAATATTTGAATTGTTGTTTTAAATTTTTGTACAACCTATACGATCTGCTTTTATTGTTATCAGATTTTTCAGATTTTATGGCGAGTTCCTTAGTATCTTCTCTTCTTCTTGTTTCGTCTACACTTTCTGAGAGAACATCCATTTGATTTTGAATTACTTCTCGCATTACCTTAATACAATGATAATTTTATTTAGTTTCTAGTTAATATTTAAACAATTATTACTTACATCCGTATACGACTTCTTGGTAATGTGGACATTTTTAGCACGATAAGATTGCCGCCGACGCTTGTAATCGCGGTGTTCCGCTATCATCTCAAGCTCACTTTTAGGTTTCCCATCACCAGTATCTATTGAACAAAATTATTGATAAAATAGATTTAAAATAGTTTGAAAACTGAATAAATTACCCTTTTTTGTTTCTATCGTATACTGCAAATCCTCTAATTTAACGAGAGATTCCTTCTTTATTTGCTTCATTTTATCAATTACAAATTCATAAATACAGAGTCTTTCCCTCGGAGTAAACTCTGTAATAACACGATCCATTGTACGAGGCACACTTCGATCAGCAAACGCTATATAATTGAAAATGACCAAATATTAGTTTGAATTATTCATTTACAATATTCATTTCTCTTCTATTTTTTCGTATTTCCAAGGATACAATTAGCTTTCAATCATTTTAACCCCAAAAGGATATTTTTAGTTCATCTATAATTATTTAACCCAAAAGGATATATCCATATGAAGATTTAAAAAAATTAATTAACGCTTTCGATTTAATAATTTCAAACAAAGGATATTATTTGGATGTCAGTATAATTGTGTAACTAATGGCACAGAAATTTCACTCACCATCACTGCAAAAAATAATTGAATTAAAATTAACATCACGTGTCAATTACCTAAGTTCAAAACTTGGATATGTATGCCAGTATAAAAAAACAATTGTTTAGAATGTTTTAATTTTTAATATTTGCTTACCAAACGACTGATCACCGGAATGCATCGCTGCGTCAGTAAGTATTTTCGATTGCATAGCTTTGTCGATTAAAACGGGAACAACTGACGTTGAGTTTTGATAGAAAAAATGAGAACTTGGTAATGCTTTCTCCTGGAATTAAAAGAGATTAATAATTTATTTTGCACTAGCTTATTTATAAGTTAAATTAAATATACAATTTCCTCTTTCGAATAACCCTCATTTTTCCAAGCGCAGATTTCTTTGTGTTTCTCCAACGAAGCAGCTGGCATCACATGGCCTGGATTAAACGGGCATCGCACTTTGACTAAAGATAAATCCTGCAATATATTCAAAATTTTGGTAAACAAAAATCCAAGCAGCCTCGTAACTGATTACCTTGCACAAACTTTCTTTAGTCCATCCGAATTTATCGATAAAACTGTCGATGGATTGCTTAGCTGAACTTATATATTCGTCCAAATTATCAGCAAATGCTTGCCGATCGTCTGTTTCCATTTTATTCACCACGTTTTCGTTCGTGATAAATGCGGACTTCTATGTCTCGTGCCCTTGTAGAGCCGCCATTTTATTTCCGTAAACAAAACCATAGCATGCTATGACAAAACGTAGTTCCCAAAAATATAGTCGATAAAATCATCGCGCATCACTAAACACCGCGTAGGTAAACACTCATTGGTAATGACGTCAGTAAACTCCGATCCTTGTATGTTAATCATTCGGATCCAAAATGGCTCGAACAAGCTCGTTTTATATAAAAAAAGGTAACTAAAATTATGTTTTACACATTTTAACTTTTTGTTGTATTAGTTTTAATATTTAACTAAATTTAATTTTAAATTTCTAATAATAATAAATTTAGAAAGTTATTTGTATACACACATATAATTTATTCTTATGTAGATATATTTGGCCGTGGTCAAAGTGAGGCGTTATGGAGGAGTTACTGATTCCGGTTGACATTATATTGCGTTACGATAGGAGCTAATTTGAGAGGTAAACGGTTTTATTTCAGCCAGTTTGAAAGTTCGAATAAAATTAGACATATTTTAAGAGGTTATCGTGCCTATAAGACGTTTTCTATCCCATCTTGGAGTTACTAACCGGGCACCACAAACTGATGACCTTGCGAAATCTTAATTCTTGCCAAGAAAAAAAATATTACCTTCGGAAAATTACAGAATTTATTATTTGTAACAGAAAGTCTACCAAAACTACCACTTGTCTTAAATCATTAATATTAGGGAAGGAAATCCAAAATCAGAAATATGATTAGGAAATAAATCCAAGTTTATTTTTATTAGGAAAAAATTAATGATTGATATATTTTTGCAGATTTCAAGTAAAGTGTGCTTCCATTTGAAATGTCGACACCAGTTGTTGCAGGTAGACGTAGAACTACGTCTAAATTGCATTCAGCTGCCGAAGATCAAGCATTGGATATTGTAGCTAAAGAGGTGTGTATTGAAAAGCTGTGTTAATATTCATTTTCAGAAAATATGAAAATGCACAATTTTTAACTAATTGTTGTTGTTTACGATTTTAAAATAGTTTTTGTGATTTCCTCAAAAGCAGGAAAAGATAGTAATGTTACTACAAATCAGTATACAAATTGTTTGGTGTATAATTGGCTCGTTAGAGGACGCTAGTCGTTTTATGGTATGGCTGTTTACCAATAGTTGGCGCAACAGTTGTGTGAACTGACTAAAGCACTTAAAATGCAGCTATTATGGTAATAATTAAAAAAAACTTTTTTTGATTTTTATTTTAAAAATGTATGCCGTATATTTTACATACATGTTTTTAATTTTTGGTTTTACGTACGTGCCATATTTTTTGTCTTCTTATTATAAGTTTTTTTAAATCTTCTTTCAATTCTTTTGTTATTAAATAGTCAATGCAATCAAGTTAGGAAAAAAAAAAACGATTTTTTTTTTTGCATATTGTAAACTTAACTCTTAATTGAACAATTTGTCCAATCGTTAGTTGCTGCTGATAGCTAAAGAAATATTTCGAGCGCATAAAATGTTGGCAATCTAACCAAACGGTGTTGTGATGTAATAAACAACAAAAACACTCTTCATTTGGAGTTAAATGTTTCCAAATTAACCGGAAACCTTTAGCACCTTACAAAGGAGATTATCTTTGGTCAACAAAATGCCAGGTTTGTTGGCAAATTCAACTTCGTTAGTTCTTATCCATATATTTTAATAGTTTTTTTATCCTGAAATAAAACTTGTCAGTTTGTGGTTTCATAAATTTAAGCTAGTGCATCCCCTAATAAGACACTGCTGGTGCATGGTAGGAGGGATGAATGTGTTAATTAGCAAAAAACAATGGGATAAGTTAGAAAAACTGAATTCTAAATCACAAATTGTTATAATGTTAGGAAATCAGTGTACTGCTAATTAAAACTATAAAATCAAAAGAATTTGTATAAATAATCTCATAATTTTAGTAAAATCAAAATGAAAACTCACTGTCAGTTGTATTCGTGTGCAGTCACGTTTTCCATTTGATTTTTTACCTGCAAGGTTCTAAATTTAGATAGTAATATTGGGCGAATGAAAGTAGTGTTGGTGTTGCCTTGATATGTTGCTTCAAGTGATTTGTTAGCGCGCCGCAAGGTTGCAACTTGCTAGGAAGCAGAGCGAAGAAGAGCTGCGTGAATCACTAAAAGGAATTCACCCACTTAGGAAATACTTTCTTGTTGACATAGAACTAACAGACGTGTGCAGATGAGAGCAAGTGACTAGAACTTTGTTGCTTATCATTCCCAATGGTGAAAAACTCGATGATTGATGCAAAAATGGATCAGTTGATTCCAGCCTTGTTGTACATAAAAAATTATAGAGGCACTCGTTTCCGGTCATCAGATTCGGTTTCTGTAAGTCTAGAATTCTGCTTTACATTTCGTCTCTTTTTTCCCCCCCGCTCTCCCACACAGTTGGGGAAAAAATTAATGTCGTTATTATTTTGTTATAAATAGTAATGGAATTCAGTGGAAAATGTTCTATATTATTATTTTATTTTTTTATTGAAAATTTCTATGTATAAAATCGTCAAAATGTACAATTGTTAAAATTGGAATTTTTGACTTAAGATGAAACATGATCAAGTGCAATGGATGATAAATGGTTGGCAAAGGAAATATATCACAGCTTTAAGAGTTAAGAAATAAAGAGGTTGCAGTCACTCGGTTATTTCTGACTGTCGTGGAATAGGGAAGGGTAATTTGGCATTCTGAATTTTTTATATTCTTCTTTTAGTCGGGTTAGTCGCATTCCATTCGTTGTGCCAAGACATTTCATGTGAATGCAAGACAGTGTCAAACATTGGCACCTGCTGAAAGAAATCATTAAGAGTTAAGACAGCGGTTGCAAACGTTGTAAAAATTGGTTCGATTGAGTTATTGATCTATTAAATTGAAGAATGTGGTCAACGACTCGCAAACGAGGTCAAATAAATGAATTTTACGATTTTACAGGAAAATTAATCTGTTAGAACACCCACAAAAATTTAAAGTAAATAAACTGTAAAGTTTTAATGCACTTTGGTTAAAATTCGTTTTAAAAAAAATTTCTGTTACATATTTATCACTCTTGATTGAGCTGTTTTACATGCTTTTGGTTCATTGCCAACTCATTCAAGATTGAGAGAAGAATGTTTTGATACGGATTTTGCTTTGCTTTAACATTAATAGATTGCAAAGTGTGTCAGTGTATTGCGCTCAATTATGATTAGGTAAATGTATTTTTTATTATTTTTTTGTAAATAGGCTGAAACTCGTTTAGCAGCGAGGAGAGCAGCCAGAGCTGAAGCTAGGGATATTCGTATGAGAGAGCTCGAAAAACAACAAAAAGAGGTAAAATATGATTAATAAATTATGTAATCAATTGTTCCGAGTTAATCATCGGTGAAAAATGTGACAACTGATAAAATATCAGTTGAAATTTATTATCAATGTCGATGTCGATGGAAGAATTTTTGCTTGTACGTGAAATTCTTTTATGAACATGAAGTTTAATGTTTTAAGTTTGAAAATTTTTATGAATTTGTAGGCTGACGAACAGAGCGATCGGCATTATGATCTGTTTCGAGATCCTGTTCAATCTGTGCGACAGGTAAAAGAAACTAAATTTTGAAATCTAAAATTGATATAAAGTTGAGCTATTAATATGCACATTAATTTAATTGTTTTATGACAACATAAATGTAATGCATATTTGTTTTAATGATATTAATAGGATAAATGTTAATTAATTGTTAGGCTTCTACAAGATCTGGTTCTCAAGGCGGGTCTTCGTACGCAGGTTCTAGAAGAAGTAGTGAAGATTCGACGGAAATGGATGGCCGAGACTTTAGGGTTTGTAGTGATATAAAATTGTGTTAAAAAAGTAATTTTTGCGGATTTTGTTTTTAAATTTTTTAGCATCAGTTGAATGATTTGGAGGAGAAGTTTCGGAAAGCAATGATCAGCAATGCGCAGATGGATAATGAAAAATCCACATTGGCGTATCAGGTTGATGTGTTGAAAGATGAGTTTGAAGAGTTGGAAGAGAATTATTTAGATCTTCAAAGAGAGCATAAATTAAAATGCAGAGTAAGTGAGATGTCATTTCTTATATATATTTTATTGTAAATTATTATTTTTTTATATAGGATCATGACAAATTTAAAAGAGACTTAGCTAGAATTCAAAAAGAAAACGAATCGCTTCAATTTCAAGTCGAGCAGAGAGATAAACTAATTGAGGTTTAGTTTGAAATTACTTTTTTATTTTTTATTTTACGTTTTTTTGAACTTATTTTTGTAAATTGTAGGAACACGGTCTAGTTCTAGTTACCGAAGATGGCGACGATGACGTGAGGCCTTGTAATTCTGCCAATCATGCAGTTTCATCAATGAAAGTAGCACTAGTATCCCAAGAATCCGCACACTTGCTCGAGCAAGCTGGGGAAGGTTCTTTAGGTTACTTCATTAAATGTTAAATTTCAAATGTGTATTATTACAACACTGGTAAAATTGCAGATGTTAGACTAAAACGATTTGCGGAAGAAAAACAAGACCTTATTGACGAGGTAATATTTATTTTTTTGTACATTAAAATGTGTGCTGGACTCGTTTATACCTTTGTACCGGGTTTGGGAAGTGTTTAACATTTTTCATAAGCAGATATTCTCTTTATAGCTTCTTTTGTGTTACCATTTTGCCTATTTATTAAATGCAATCGAGAGTAGCATGCAGGTAAAACATGGGGGACTTTTTTAATTGAAATTCTTGCTACTTTTTCTACGGTTTCTTGGTGGTTAGAGCGGATTTTTGAGGAATTTTATGGAATTTTCTGTTGATTTATTCATTTGTTATAATTTAAATGAAATTTAATTTTGAGAAAATGTTTTATTTTTTTTTCCAGATAAGAAGGTTGAAAATTGATTTAGAAGACGAACGGCATAAGAACAGTAAAATTGAAAAACTTAGTTCTCAGGGTCACCATACGAATGGACCTGATCTGAAATTTTTAGAAATGCAAAGTAACTTGATTGGTAGATTGAGTTGTATTAGAAAAAATAGTAACTAGTTTTTTTTATGTTTTAGGAGAAGCTAATAAGCTAGTTAGTGATTATAAATTTCGTTTACAAAAAACTGAACAGGAAGTAACCACATTGCAGGGCAGTGTAAGTTTTTACAACCATTTTTACCTTTTAAAAGGTTGTTTGTTAATATTTATTTTATGTAGGTGGCGCGTCTGGAAAGTCAAGTTACTAGATTTAAAAGTGCCGCTGAAGCTTCTGAAAAAGTCGAAGACGAATTAAAAGCTGATAAACGCAAATTTCAGCGCGAAGTCAGTTATTTAATTTCATTTTTTGAATTCTTTTATTAACATAAACCATTTTCTTTTTTTTTTAAGTTACGAGAAGCTCAATCTCGAATCGAAGAACTGGAAACGTCAAACAACCATTTGCAAAAACGTATTGATAAATTGAAATCTGTGAGGAATACATTTGTAAAATAGGATTTGGTGTGGCGTTTTTAGTTTTGTTCGCTTTGAATTTTTCGTTTGATCATTTTGTCTATTCAGTATTTGATGAAACATCAAGAGCTCGGTAATAGCTAAACAATTGCCAGTGGCATTATGCGTGTTCAGGCACTAAAACCTTTTATTTAATGCATAATATCCAAGTGCCAAACTTAAATTTTTTTTTCTTTAGTTTCGAACTTAGATTGTAAATGATTTACGATCAATTCTGTAAAAGCATTTTAGTGCCATGTCATTTTTTTTGTTGCTTTTGTTATATTTTTATTGCATTTGGGTTAAATTTGTGGTCAGTTGACGTCAATGAATGGTTATTTTGTTTGTTTATATACCAAACGACATAGTGCTTTTACAAATGGTGCTTTTAATTTAATTACCGAAATGTGTTTTCTTTTTTAATTTAAAACTTTTTTTGGACAGAAACATATCAATGACACACTGCGTTTGATCTGTTTTCTTTCTTACTCTCTTTCTTTTCTTACTCTTTTTTTTCTTCTAATAATTACATTTTTGTTTGTTTATAGTAAACTTCTAACCTGACATATCCTTTCTTCAGCATGCTTTTCCACTCTACTGAAATGTAATTCTACGCAAACCAAATAAATTAAAATATAATTTTAAATTCTCTTGCAGTAAACTAACTTGGCAAAAACATAATTAGTGAATTATGTTAAAATGACAAATTTCAAATGTAAATAGAATTGGGTTTTTGCTGAATGTAGTTGTATATTACATGTATATACCTATCTATTAGTACAGTAAACAAAATGCGTTTTCGTTGCTAGGTGTTTGATTTTAAACATTTTTGGTGGATTAAATATTGCTAAAGACTTAAGTGATTTGAAAATGCGAGTGTAGATTTTGACTCTTTCAGTTACATCCAAATACGTGAAGATTTGGTGTGCTTGACAAATGACAATAGAATTGTGTGAGGTATCTTCCAAACTTTTAGAATTTGTACATTTGTTTTATATTTTAAATTCTTATTTATGCTTTTAAAAAAATGTATACATTTTTGCCAGAAACCAAAGCAAAAAGAATCAAAAGTTTAATGAAATGGTCGAGATTTGGTTTTTATTTTTACGGTTTCTGGTCAGTATTTATCCATTTCTGTAAAACAACTTGGGATGATTTAATTTTTTTTTCCCCCGAGTTTAAAAACGAAATTGTAAATTGATTCTTGTAGAATCTGATATAATTTACTTTTTACCTTTAGTTCTTTCATTTTCTGAACTACGCATAAATTTACACACTTTAAAGAAACTTAATTAAATTTGATAAATGCCACTGGGTTTAAAATTTAACTCAATTACGGTGACAGTTTTATTTAAAAAGAAGTGCCTATTCTTGCTTTTTTTATTCAGCATTTCTAGAAAGAAAATATTTTTAAAAATGCATGCGTTGACGGTGATTGTTTGCATATATATATATATATTTTTTTTTTTTTTTCAAAAAAATGACTTTTTAATATATGTTTTTATTTTCCCGTTTGTAAACATTTGCAATCGAGCAAATTTTAATAGAATGACTTAAAGTAATATAATTTTTTTTGAAAGATCTTTTTTATTGATTGTAATAAATATTACATCATTTGGGATTTAGATTTTAATTTGTCAGGAAATCACAAATTTATACATTTTATTAAATTTGTACATATTACCAGCAATTTGTTTTCGTGACATAAATTACATTTTTGAGGGGGGATTTATCCAGACAGACAAAAAAAAAAAAAGTTAAAACTGGTTCGATCATTTCGAACGATTTGTTCGAAATAGTCGTTTATCGCCTTCTTTTGAGAGACGGACCATTTCCTGGAAAACAGTTAGATTCGTCCACCGATCTTTGGGTCGTAGCACGGGAATTTCTTCTACCGATAAAGAAGCTGGTCTAAATGTAAAAATCCGAGGTGTAATAATTTACAGATTTAAAGTTGTCCTAAAATCGCCCCAAAAATTTTAGTAAATTTCTTTGAGTGGGAAAATTTGCGGTGTGCCAACCCCGCAATTTGGGGTGGTACCCTTTGCGTTGCCCATTGAATCAGTTTCAAGGGTACCCCCAATTTACAAAGTACTCATTTGGCTGAAATTGATGCACAATTGGGAACCTCAGTTAAGATATGACTACTCAAATTACTCATACATTTTCTTTTATCTTTTCAGACGAGCTCTTCATGTCCAATGGAGTAACTGGATTTACTGAATATTTATGATAAAAGTTAGAACACTTTTATATTAAGAGTTTTGTAACCTGCCAACATTAAAGCACATCTAACTTGCAGCTTGTTAAAATTCTAACTACAAGTTATATGAGTATAATAATAAGTAGTTGGCAGGTTTTTCACTAACTTACTTGACGTAGAATTATTGTCGGTTTCTGTTTCACCACAAAACATATCTTTGAATGGATGACTATCATCAGTTGATTTAAAAGACTGAAATGATAATTTAAATACATGTCCGGTATTTTTATATTTATGCAATGCTTTACCCCAAAACTAGGTGGTGTAAGATTTATACTGTCATTTTTCTGAAATGATATTACATAATACTATAAATATAAATACAAACTGAAATATGTGAAATACTGGTATACGATTTAAGATGCGTACCAAATATGAGAAATTAAATTGCTCTGGTGATCCAGGTGGTGTTTCAAATAAATCGATCTCAGTAATTATTTCAGTCTTTACTGCTGAAAGGATCTGTTTGCTTCGGTATCCGTCAAAAGTTTTGGAATTTAACCAGTTAGTCTCAAAAGTTACCTCCAATCTCTCGTCGTCATCCTTTAATTAGATGAAACATTTTTCTGGATGAAATAATTAAAAACTTTACAAAAGTTAATCGATTTCTACCTGTGTTAAATCGATAACTTCAGGTTTTATTTTAAGTGATTCACTGGCATCAGAGATGGATTCAGCCTAAAACATTTTAGCAAAACTGGAATATTAGAAGGTTTTAGTTACTTTGATCTTGGACGAATACCTAGGTATTCGTCCAAGCTTTGAATAAATCTTGTTTTTTTTTTTTTTTTTTTTTTTTTTTAACNGTTTATTTTACTGATGAGTATTGGGC
>AFFK01018320.1:0-15898 GCA_000239455.1 Strigamia maritima
GTTAGCAATACTCTGGTCAAGTGACCAGAGTATCGAACGTCATCTGTCTGGGACATATTGTCACTCGGCAATGTCAGCCCAAACCTTGTGACGAATTCAGTTCTAAGTCAACCGTTAGTCGGATCGATCTTCCATCCTAATCCTGTTAGAACCACTCCAGACAAACCAGGAATGACAGATAGAGTTCCAGACCTAGACATAATCCAGATTCACCTTCATATATCTATATTATCATATTCTGTTCGATAGCATATTGTTCCTGGCTTTAGATTTGTATAAGTAATTGTTAGTCAGTGCTCTGTTAATAAATTCATATTGTTATGTTTTGATAAGTTATGTGTATATTTGCCCTCTGATTTTCCATACAATTTCCACACACCAAGTTATCACTTCCGAATCTCGCGTAGTTGTAAGTGATTTAGTCGGTATTTCGAGATTATTATCACTTGGTAATTTCCCCGAATATCGGATCGTCACAGATGTACGAGTGGTTTTACCAATGAGTAAAAAAATGAATGGTTGCAGGCTGTTTCGACAATCACTAGCGCGAGTAGTATTCGGGAAGAGAATCTAACAAGAAAAACTACAACAACATCAAATCTACATCTATATTTCTCAAAGGACTTCACGAGATTTCCCGAGATTCTACCGGATTTCATGGGATTCTACGAGATTTCGCAAGATTTCACAGAATTCCACAAAATTTCACGAGATTTTACGTGATTTAATGAGATTCCGCGAGATTTCACGGGATTCTACGAGATTCACGGGATTTTAACAAAATACCTGACCGAATGTAAATCCTGTAGAATCCCGTAAAATCTTGCGAAATCTCGTGAAATCTCGCGGAATCTCGTAAAATCTCGAGAAATCTCGTAAAATCTCGTGAAATCTTGTGGAATCTTGTGAAATCCCGTGAAACATCGCCATTTTGGGATTGGTGTGAAGTGGCTCGCTCTGCCTGCTAATTGTTTCAGAAGCGAATAAAACAAATTTATTTTCGGATATTTTGCATGGTGCTCAGTAATCAAAACAATAGGCGCACCGACCAATGAGATTCGACCAAAAATTCGAATTCAACGAATCTGCGCGTAAGCTCTCGTCGATAGTTTTTACGAGTTAGATTCTCTAATTAAACAATTAATTAATATGCTAATTTTTCAACATAATTTAGTTGTTTACATGTTTAAAAAAGTATTTAAGTTGGTTATCACTCGGTTGGTCAGTACGTTTAAAAAGAATTCAATTTTCGATTGTAAGAGTTGATATGTGGTGGAGCAATAAACTTGTACAACTTGTTGGTTTGGTTTGCATAAGACACTGACTTTATCTCCAAAAGTTATATGATCAGGTCAGATGGGTCCAACTTCAAGGAATGTTATGGTGGGCTCATTAGGATTAGGGTCAGTGTGAGGGGTAAGTACGAGTTGAATTTGTGGTGACGGTGGACAGGGAGGAGCTAACAGTGGTCTTCTATCGATATTAATATCGCGTATTTTGGTAATTAATATCGAAATATCGAAATGTTAAAAAATATTTTCAAGGATAATATTTCTCATAAGAAATATCGAAATAGGTAATTGACTCAATATCGAAAATATCGAAATAGTAAAATATCAAATTTTTAAAATATCAAAATATCAAATTTTTAAAATATCAAAATATCAAATTTTTAAAATATCAAAATATCAAATTTTTAAAATATCAAAATATCAAATTTTTAAAATATCAAAATATCAAAATATCAGTTTTTTAAACTACCTTAATATTGAAATATCATAATATCAAAATATCAATATCGGCCCGATATTGTGACCCCTAAATCTGACTAATATAAATCTGACATAAACAAACACATTTGACCATTGATAAACACTACATTCGTACATTCTATTTCAGAATGGAATGAAGCATTACATTATCAAAAAATGGTCAAAAACACAGACAAAAGCCACAGAAGAGAAAGCAGAGCAAAAAAAAGGAGATAGATAACCAGAGGACCCATTAGCACCACTGCAGCGGAAAACCAAAGTGCTGCAATGGAGTACCCAGGGGAGGCCACAAGGAGGCTGGTCTTGGAAGTTTTCTCCCCCAATACCAAGTGATAATGTCAAGACAATCAGATAGTGGAAAGAAAAATCAAAGAAGTTGTGATACCCGATAAGAACATTAAGGATGATCCAGATAGATAGATAGATAGAATTGAGTTTATAGACGCAAGCGACGACTTAGGCCATACACGTCTTTCAATCTGACATACTGAAACTGACTTACTAAATCTGACCAATATAAATCTGACACATACAAACACATTTGACCATTGATAAACACTACCTTCGTACATTCCATTGCAGAATGGAATGAAGTCTTACATTATCAAAAAATTGGTCAAAAACAGAGACACAAGCCACAGAAGAGAAAGCGCAGCAAAAAAAGGAGATAGATTACCAGAGAGGACCCATTAGCACCACTGCAGTGGAAAAACAAAGTGCTGCAATGGAGTACCCAGGGGAGGCCACAAGGAGGCTGGGGTTGGAAGTTTTCTCCCCCGGATGATCCAGATCAAGTATTGTTGTGGCATCTGCGATATAGTCATTACAATCTGAGTGATTTGAAGAAAACATCAAGAAATGATGCAGTTATGGGAATGCCAAAGTTGGAGGGTATGCCTGACCGATGTGATGCATGTGCTCTAGCTAAGGCAAGATCAAAGTCTTATCCATCACTACCTGGCATAAGATCAACAAAGCCATTACAGCTCATACATACTGATGTCTGTGGACCTTTGAAGACACCATCTATGAACGGTTGCATATATTTTGTGACATTTACCGATGATTATTCACGGTATAGAACAGTTGTTGGGATGAAGAGGGAAAATGAAGTACTCAAGCATTTCAAAATATACTTGGCAAGAATGGAACGACAGACCGGTTATCAAGTTATGAGTGTACGCAGTGACAATGGACTAGAATTTTGTAACAAAGAAATGACTGCATTACTTGAAGAACAGAGAATCAAACGTGAACGGACAAATATATACACTCCTCAAATGAACGGAGTTGCTGAAAGATTTAATCAAACTCTTTTGATAGATAGATAGAGAGAGAGAGAGAGAGAGAGAATAGGGTTATAGACGCAAGCGGCGACTTAGGCCATACACGTCTTTTAATCTGACATACTGAAACTGACTTACTAAATCTGACCAATATAAATCTGACACAGACAAACACATTTGACCATTGATAAACACTACATTCGTACATTCCATTGCAGAATGGAATGCAGTCTTACATTATCAAAGAAT
The DNA here is from genome assembly GCA_000239455.1 of Strigamia maritima. NCBI lineage: Eukaryota > Metazoa > Arthropoda > Chilopoda > Geophilomorpha > Linotaeniidae > Strigamia > Strigamia maritima. The sequence goes on from AFFK01018320.1 coordinate 3,308, forward strand.
TAGTCAAAAACAAAGACAAAAGCCACAGAAGAGAAAGAGGAGAATAGATAGATAGAATTGGGTTTATAGACTTAAGCGGCGACTCGGGCCATACAAAACTCTTTTGAATGGAGCTCGTTGTTTGGATTATGCAAAACTGGATAATACGTTTTGGGAAGAAACAGTTTATACTGTATGCCAAACCATGAATAGGATCTCACGTAGAGATGTGGGGAAGACACCATTTGAACTATTTCATGGGAATAAACCATCAGTTAAACATTTACGTGTATTTGGATGCCTAGCTTATGCGAAAATTGCACAGAAAACATCTAAACTGGAAATAGAGCTAAAGCTGGGATTCTAGTTGGATATTCTACTAAAACTCGAGGATACCGTACATACATTCCTGAAGAAAAGAAAATATGGGATACCTCGAATGTAGTATTTGAAGAACAGAAGATTGGCAGTGTACGCGTACTGGACCCAATGATTTCAAAGGAACCAGATTTTGCTAGATTTGATATAAACAGCGATGAGGATGAGGATTATTACGATGAATTACCACCTTGGGTGCATTCGCAATTTGATGTGAAGTGTGCATATTTATATGCGAAGTCAAAGGAGACTATCTACATTAGACAACCGAAGGGTTTTTATTGGCATACTGTAACTCAACATGTCCAATGTGTGTGCCGTGAGCACCTAGAGAGGTCGAGTTGACCAAAAGTTGCTCATAGGTATTTTTTAGTTTGAGTCAAGATCACCTTTTAGTGTTTGCACAGGTTATAAACAAGTCATTATAATTTGTGCAATTTATTTAGGCTGTATATGTTGTATCAGGTTGTCCACAGGACATGTGATAAGTTGTTGTAATTATTTATATTTATTTCACAGCCTAAGGTAATCATTTATTAGTGTTTGTTTACCTTAAGGTTGTTGGAAATTGTATGATTTTATTGGTTTCCAGGGTGTCTGTGATCAATATAGATGTACACAGCCATCCTGAGTCTTATTTTATATAATAAGATCACAAACTATGACCAGTTTGTGATCTCTAGTCTTGTGAGCTATTTTTAGCCCACATGTCATAGTCTGGCTCCAGTCTGAGCACTTAGCTATGACATCTGGGTTCCATGCTGTATGTTTGAGTTTCCTGTCCAAGATGGCTGCAAATAAAGTGCTTCACCTCTTTGTATGGTTTTTAGGACTATTAAACCATATACGTGAGTTCATTTTATATTAAGAACACATAAAATCAAGTGATATGACAAGCAACAAGCAGTTGCAGCAGCCAAGGCAAATGTCAAGGCAAATTTTCCCACTTTATGCGATTGTTTCATGCATCAAGGACAAACCAGTTGAGTGAAAATTCCCAAATTAAGGTCAGGGACCAAGTAAAGGGCGCTGAACAAGATAGGCTATACGGCGGAATCCTCAGACCAATATTTAGAGCCGACTTTTTGGAGTGCGGGAATCGCTCATACTTTTAGCCGCAGCCGGGCCACCGACTCCCGCCGGACGAACTCGGATTTCCCATCGAAAATCCAAAAGTGGGAAAAAGCCATTTTTCAACTTTTGGAAGTTTTACCTTTGGTCCATTACACTGCGCGGACCATTTTAGGCCTTTGCCACCACAAGACCTCAAGAACTGGTAGCAGAGGGTGGTTATAGCTTAGGCCTAAGCAAGGAAAATTGCCCAAAATACAACTTTGGGCAATGAACCAAATTTCTCATTTTTGGACCGATTCTGCCGCTCTATTTTGTTTTCCAGGTTATTCCAGCCTCATGCCAGATAAAGACGTCACCAAGTCAGCCACTGCAGGCGTGACAAAGCTGGATAGGTCAATTACATCCAGTGGGCAATAGATGTTCAACTTTTGCTGGAAGAAAAGGGATTATGGCCATCTGTGACAGGAAAACAAGTCAAGCCCGATGTCATCGCTACACAGGATGCCAAGGACCGTTTTGACTGCAATAAGGCGGAATTTAAGTTTGAGAGAGTTACTAAAGCATTGCTTGCCGAAGCAAACCGCCGCAGGTTGGCTGCTGAGTCAGATAAAGCCATGGAGTCAATAGTGAACTACTGCATGCACCAGAAATCGTCATTCAGCCAGCAGAATGCGAGCCAGAGCAGTAGCTCCAAACCAAACTCAGAGTCCCTAGTTTGTTTCAACTGGGGCGGGCTAGGCCATTATGCACGCGACTGTACAGCACCCAAGGTGCCTAGAGGAGGCCAACAGTCAAGAGAACGTGGCAGAGGACGTGGCCGAGCAGGTCGAAGAGGACGACACCCAGCTCAAGCATCGCCAGAAAGCCAACTTTCCAAGCAAACGTGGTTTGCCAATGTATGCAGTGTTAAATTTGAATTCCCCTGACAGTGAGTGGTTCCTAGATTCGTGCGCCTCACATCACGTGTGCGGAAACCGTGATATGTTCTGTTATTTTTAAGAGCTCAAGCCCTTACGCTTCGAATTGGGCGAAGGATCCTCTAGTATCCCCGGTCGTGGTACCATAGAGCTCTCTGTATCTGTGAAAGGTGCAGTGAGTATCATCGAACTTAAAAACGTGTACTATGTGAAAGGTTTTAGAAGAAATTTAATTTCTATCGGCAAGATAGACAGTGCAAAGTGTCATATTGATATTTATAATAATTTAATGGGAATTTATGTAAATAATTCAAAGGTTTGCTCGCTGCTAGGTAAGCTAGAAGATAGCTTATATAAAGTAATTGGCCCAGTGAAGTGCAAAATGGCTAATGAGCATAGTTTAAATAACAGTTTAAATAATTTGCACCATGATAACACTTTGGCCAAAGCAGCATCCAAGCCTGAGAATTATAATGTGAGTGTAAATGTGTGGCATCACAGATATGCACACATGTACACCAAAGGCTTAAATTATTTAGCCAATGATAAAAACGTCAAAGGTATTGATTTTCATGGCAAAAAGATTAAAAATGACATTTGTGAAAACTGTGAAATTTCTAAATCTACACGTGCTGGTTTCCGATCAGAAAGCAGGCTCTTATCGAGTAAACCTCTCGAGCTACTGCACATGGACCTTTGGGGCCTTGCAGAACACCTTCTTTAGGTGGTGCTCATTATCTCTACTGCATAGTAGATGACTGTACTAGGTACACGTGGGTTTTCCCATGTCAAAAGACCAAGTGTTTAGCACTTATAGGAACTTTCACAACCGTGTTGAACAACTAAGTGGATTTAAAATTAAACATATACGCACTGACCGCGGGGGTGAGTTTACCTTAGGTGAATTTGAGCAATTTTTGCGTAACTTAGGTGTAGGTATTCAGCGCACTAATGCGTACTCCCCGAGATGAATGGAGTCGCAGAACGCGTAAACCGTACTATTTTGAATAGTGTGCGTGCTACCTTAGGTAGATAGAATTGAGTTTATAGACGCAAGCGGCGACTTAGGCCATACACGTCTTTTAATCTGACATACTAAATCTGACCAAAATAAATCTGACATAAACAAACACATTTGACCATTGATAATCACTACCTTCGTACATTCCATTGCAGAATGGAATGCAGCATTACATTATCAAAAAAAATGGTCAAAAACAGAGACAAAAACCACAGAAGAGAAAGCGGAGCCAAAAAAAGAGATAGATAACCAGAGGACCCATTAGCATCACTGCAGCAGAAAAACAAAGTACTGCAATGGAGTACCCAGGGGAGGCCACAAGGAGGCTGGGCTTGGAAGTTTTCTCCCCCCGCGTGCTACCTTACTCAGTGCAGGATTACCTAAGTGTTTATGGGCTGAATTGGTCATGACAGTCATTTATTTAAAGAACCGTTTTCCCCATGCGCGTTTAAACAATGAGATCCCTTATGTGTTATGGCGCAAGCACCCTCTTTCAGTAGCACACTTAAAGGTGCCAGGCAGCTTGGCATATGTGCATATTCCTAAAGCGCATAGGTGTAGTAAATTAGAGCCAAGAGCTTGGAAGGGAGTCTTAGTTGGGTACGCAATGGGCACCAGAGGATATAGGATCCAATTTCAGATGATGTCTATGAAAACAAGCATCTTAAGGTAGATGAAACCAAAGTTTATAAAGATGTTGTTGACACCTATTTAGGTGATGTCCCTTAGACATCTCCAATGGATCAGAAACTCAGTTTCAATCCCAATGAGTCAAGTGATGACTCTGATGATGATTCATCATCACAGCTTCTGTTAAAGCGCATATTATTTCTCCTGCAGCACCATTGACAACCCAAGCACCTTCAGGTATTACCACGCGCAAGAAGCCCACACAGCCTGTCCCAATTCCCCCATTTAAACCTAGATCAAAAGTAGAAAGGGCCCTCGTGCCAGGCAAATCTGGCAAATCGAGCAGGTTGAGCGCCAGTCAGGCGGAACCGCCGGTCAGTGGGATGTGTATTTCTGTCCGCCAGGTTAGCAAGTTAAGTTGCGTAGCAGACCTGAAGTACGCAGTGTGACGACCAAACATGGTCTTTCAGGAGAATCCTGAGTTGTCCAAAATACTCACTTTCCGTACTAAATTTTAAACATTCTGTTCTAATCTTTTAATCTAGAATCATTACACTGTAATTATAAACCGAATAAAAGAGCCGTTTTATTAAAATAGAATAATGATTTGTTTATTGTTTTTCCCCTCTTTTGAGGTTAATTAGTAAAACGGTTGGCACACTTCGCAGTGGCGGGCTACGCCCTTTAGGGGGTTGCCATGGATATGCTACCAGTTTTTGTCTGGTCCTCAGCATCTCGTCGTCGAGATGATGAGGCCTGGATCCTTTGTGTGTAATGTTTTAGCGCACTGCGCAAAGTCCTGCGCAGGTTTTTTGGCAATCTGTAAAGGGCCCGTTCTGCTGAGCGCGCCAGTCTAAATCTAACATCAAAACACATCACACCGTGCCATCCTTTCTATCAAGTATTCAGGCTGACCGTGAACCGTTTTGATACTTAGACCATTTCTGTGCTATCACTTGTACATCACAAGTGCCAGCATCTTATGCAAAAGTGCTTGCGCGCTATTTGCATTCCAATCAGTCATTTGGCGACTGAGTTACAGGGATTCTCCCTCCTCACCCGTTACCCCAACACGTTTCGACGCGGGGTCGTGATTGCAGGAGATTGCTGTTGTAGTCAGCTAGTTAACCCTAGACAACTAGCCATCCCCGAATATAAGTCTCTGTGTGAGCATTTCAATCGCGCCAACCAGAACCCGGCGCCAGTTAGAGTTTGAATTTAAGTGATCAAGACACGAGCGCGACACTTGGGGGCCCAGCCGGGATCGCTCAGTGTTATCAACATCTCTACATTATTTCCGATTCAACCAACTCGTATACGATGTCTGAAAGAAGTCAGAAAACAAAACGAACTCCGCAAAAAGAAGGAATTGCGACGCGCACCCGAGCGCAGTTGAACGAAGAAGAAAAGCGGGAATTCGAAGACCAACGTGATCATTCACCAGACACAAAGGATTCACCGCCACCATCTGCTGACGAAATGGCGGGAAAGGAACAAGGAGCGAATGCAACGCAGCCACTCCCAGCCGATCCCGTTATAGAGCCCGCGCAACCGGACGACGCCATTGCGCCACCACCATCAATCTCGACTCAAAGTGCATCGGAGATCGACTCGGCCGAAAAAACAAATTCGGATTCACCAGAAAACGCAAGTAGTTCGAGTATAAACCTGGAAAGACCCGCATCTGCCGCTGACCAAGTCATAAACGAAATCGAAATCGAAAAGCACAAGAGCAGAGCAATAAAGCTATCCAGGAGATGGAGGAACGCTCCAGAGAGAGAGAAGCGGAATATGCCAAGAGAGAGGAGGACGCGCGTGCAAATGAGGCCAGAAGAATAAGAGAAATACGAGAAGAGCAGTCGCAAGCTATTCAACGAATGAGGGATGAACTGGACCAAAAATGGAAAGCGAAAGAGGAGGAAGAGAAAGCTAAGCTAGCGGAAATTGAACGGAAAAGAATCCAGGAAGAAAATGACCGCTATGAAAAATTGATGCAAAGTAATGCCGAGTTATCAAGGAAAAGCGCGAGGTGGCGCGAAAGCAAGAAGAAGAAAAACGCACCATCGAAGAAAGGGAACGAAAAAAGGAAATGGAATTGGTCAAACTCCGTCAGGAACATTTGGACGCAACTGATGAACTGAATACCACGAAAGAGAGGTTGAAAGACATTCGAAACGCCCAACGTGGAACCACAATGACGTACAAGAAATGCCAAAAGCTGACCGACATCAATACGCAATTTTTTGACACCAAAGAGAATGCCTTCTATCAAAGTTGCTTGGATTATCAAGCCCACGAGGATGAAGACAGAAGAAGAGCTACACAATTACAAAAGATAGCTATACGGTGCGGACACACCCCAAATATCAAAACGCTCCAGATCCAACGGATTCGGATGCATCAACCAACTCAACGGCTCAACGACAGTCACGAGCGCGTTACAAGCGAGTTCATGATCAAGGCGGTCCTCCCCAAAGTCAAAATGGATCCAGCATTCTTGTAACCGACAACTCACCTCCAAATGGAGTCAAACCTGTCACTGGACCAAGCTGGAAGACCGTACAAACAACTTCTGTCGATCAACTCATCGCTGCAAAAAATCAAGAACGCGAACAGACGTTGATTTCCCCTAAACCCCCTGAAAAAAATGATCCAGAGGAAAATCCTCTTAAAAGATCTAAAGTCGAATCGCCTAGAAATGATTCCTCTGTACAAAACAGTACACCCTCTTTCCAACATCCTTTCAATTCAAGTACTCCACCTCCTGACCCGACATCTGCCGGACAGTTGGGTGGAAACCCAAGAATAACCTACACCCCACCTCAAACTAGTACTTCGGCAACTAATAATTCGAACCCTCCACCCACCAGTTCATCTCTGACCCCTGATCAAATATTAAAAATGATCAATGATGCAATCACCAACAAAATAAGCAGCAGTGGGAAAGCCAATTTAGACGATATTGCGCTGAACAAACAAATAGCCAAATATTGTGCAAGAAATTGGACACACGCCACATCATCCAATCGAGATTTTATTAAATGGGATAAAATCTACCCCGACACATTCGATGGTTCATGGCAAGGGGGAACCCGAGTCATAGAAAACATTATCCGTGAAGCTCAATTCCACAGTATTGACTCAGAATCCGCTTTACGACGACTAGTACCTAAAGTATTAATAAAACGTGCATCAGATTGGTATTTTGAACAAAACTTTGTCGACTGGGATGCATTTGTCAGGAGTTTCCTGCTCGAGTATGGAGAAACAACCGAAGTCCTGCTCAAGCAATGGGATGATCTAAAGCAATGCAAAGGAGAAGATTTGCGCTCCTACCTACGCCGATTTGAAGAATTAATTGCCAAACTTCCTTACAACATGGGCGATGCTGCAACGGATCGTCAATTCAGAAAGCAGATGACTGGCTACTCAAAAACTGTATTACTAGGCGTCAGTGCACCAAACGCAGGGTCGTTTGCACAACTAGCACAATTCCTAAGAACCAATCAAGTGCAGATTGATAATAGGTTCAAAGCTTTCCAACCAGATGAAGATCGCATAATTGCTCAAAAGAGACAGCAAAACGTATGGAGAACAACAGGGGCAATGTAAAGACGATACAGCCCTACAGTGATGACGAATTGGAGGATATTCCTCCGAAGTTTGATAAAACAAGAAAGTAGCCAGTATCCCCAATCCTTTCCATCTTCCCAGAGTCCCGCGATCTCCCAACACTAAACCAGCTGCGCGGACAGCTAATGTGACTGAAGAAAGCGAACCCATGGCTGAAGAAGAAGAAGAGGTCGAACTAAATACCGACTTCTTAGCGGAAGTTCCAGAAGAAGTAGTGGTGGCCATGTTAGCCAAAAACAACCCCACTGCCCCAAAATTCAGATCACGAATGTTCCAGAAAAAGAATGTCTCGTTTGAGAATCGAGAACGAAGTAAATCGCCTGATTCAATTTTAAAGCGAACTACCAGTCCCCGACCCGTGTCCAAATCTCCTGAAAAACCAGCTCAAGCCGAAAATACGGAGAAACCAAAATTTGTCCCAGGTCCTTGTTATGGCTGCGGCAAAGAGGGTCATTTAATTCGAGAATGCCCCGATAAGAAAGAGAGCCAAGCTGTATTGCGCAAATCTTTCGAAGAATTAATCGAACTCATTCAAAAAAACTTGATTATGGAGTCTGCGCCAATCTCAAAATCGGAAATAAGAGATATAAATCAAATTGATTGGGAAAATTATAATTGGGAGCCTCCCATCCCCTATGTAAACAAAAATGAATTAAAATTTCCTATAACCTACTTTACCCTTTATTAATCAAATTAAAGAAATAAGTAAAGATTATTTTAAAGATAATGTGTTAAACGTGTTGAAAGAATATCCCACCATTAATGAGAATAATTTTAAAGCCTTTTGGGGCTTGGTTCACCCACTAGAACCAAATATAATTAATTTACACGATAGCATTGAGATGCTAGAAAAGTTATGTATAACGGAGGATCCGTTGTTCGCAGAACTACCCCTCACTAATGACATCACAAAACCTATGTTACGATGTATGAACTGCGATGTGCATACCCTGAAAGAAATTAAGGAATTCTGCACGATGGATCTACGAACACAACACGGAACTATCACCGGCATGTTGGACTCCGGTGCTAACCGTTGCTTTATTTCCAAATCCATAATAAGAGGATTAAATTTGGAAAATTTAGTCAAAACAACTGGAAAAAATCTCAGCGTATCAACGGATGGTGAAGATGTGCAACCAATCGGAACTATAATGATTCCATTTCGATGGACACACGGCATTGGACAGCAGCAGTTCATTGTCATGCCATCAGAAGAACCCATTTTGCTACTGGGCACTGATTTTATGCGTTCCCTAGGAATACAACCCAACTTTTTCACTTAGTCGTGAAATTTCATGGAGCCCATCGGAGAAACCGCCCCATATGACCCACAAGAGGTCCTCGACCGCTACAAGCTGAAAAAAGAAAACCCTGAAGCTTACTGGGACACATTTAAAAATAAGACCCACATTAATAACCTAAATGCAATGCTAAAAAAGCAAGACGCAATTGCCCATCTAATTGATGAAACAAATTTACAATTACCCGAAGCATTGAAGCTGGAAAAATTGCTTAAAAAATTTGAAAAAATTCTTACCAAGCAACCTGGTCGCACACACGTGTTAAAGCACGAAATTCATCTTGACACTGACAAACCTATCAGAGTCCCTCATAAAAGCTGCAATCCGCAAAAAAGAGAAATCTTAAAGCAGATGTGCATGGACATGTTGGAAAAAGGCATTGTTTCGCCCGCTGACGGCGATTTTGCTATGCGAATCGTTCTTGTCATGCGGCCTGGCTCAGATCCACGTTTGTGTATCGACTTTCGACCCGTAAATAAACATACAAAATACGACCCACCTCAAATGCCCACAATTGAGGAAATCCTAAGAGAACTTGGAGACTTTCAATGGGTTTCTACCATTGATTTATCCAAAGGCTATTGGCAAATAGAGCTGGCCGAGGAGGACCGCCATAAGACAGCTTTTTGGAGTCCTATCGGTCGCCTAATGTTCAATGTAATGCCATTCGGCTTAGTGAACGCCCCAACAACGTTTCAAAGACTTATCAGCAAAGTTTTGGGCGAATGTTACAGAAAATTCGCATGGGCATATTTAGACGACATCGTAATTGTCTCTAAAACTTTCAACGAGCACATTCAGCATATTGAGATCGTGCTCAGCAAGCTTAGTGCTGCTGGTCTCAATATAAACCCCGAAAAATCTAAATTTTGTCGTAAAGAGTTATCTTTTCTAGGATACACTCTAGGAGTAAAAGGAGTTAGTGTTGACCCTAAAAAAGTCAGCGCTATCCAGGAGTTTCATGCCCCTACTAATTTAAAGGAATTACAACGATTCCTGGGAATGATAAACTTTTTCCATCGTTTACTAAAAAATTTAGCATTGGTCTCACAACCACTACGACCATTGTTAAAGAAAGATATAGACTTCATATGGACAGACGAGCACCAAGAAGCCTTTGACGCCATTAAAACGTTATTAATGCCGAAACCATGTCTATTCCCAATTTAAACAAACCCTTCATCGTTCACTCAGACGCCAGCTACAAAGGCCTAGGTGCAGCCCTAATGCAGGAAAAGGAGATAAATGGGGAACTCATTGAAGTACCTTGTGTGTACGCAAGCCGAAGCCTTCAACAGGCTGAAAATAACTACAGCGCCACAGACTTAGAATGTTTGGCTGTGATTTGGGCTCTCAGTTCACCCATTTCCAATCCGACCATCAAGCCTTGAAATGGCTCATGAATCTCGAGGAACCAGCTGGTCGATTGGCCAGGTGGCAAATGAAGTTAATGAGCTTTAATTTCGATATTCACTATATCAAAGGCCCGCTCAACGTAGTAGCCGATGCACTATCTAGAGCTCCAATAAATCACCCACTTGAGTCTGCTGACTACGGAGAACATGACGAAAGTCATATGTATTGTCGAACTCCCAGACGTAAATGGAAAATTAAAAAATTTAATGAGTTACCAACTTCCAAACTCATAAAGGCAGATAAGGCAATCATATCATATTGGATCCGCCAGTATGACCCTTTCGCCGCCCGAGTAATCCCCTAAACACCGAAATTATTACGACTAATTTCACTCAGGAGGATCCTAAAAATTTAATGACGAAATTTCTTGCCAAAGTTGCCACAACAATCGAGTGCACACCACCAGACCGGGGAGAAATTATCCTAAAACAGAAAAATGATGAGTATTGCATGAAAATACGTTCATTTATTACGGACAATATTTACCCAACTGACGTCCTCACCACCAAACAAAAAAGAGTATTCAAAAGAATAGCCTCCACTTACAAAATTGATAATGACCTATTAATGAGGTTTCAACCCACCATGTCTGATGAATTAGGCGAGGAAAGACGAGCTTTCAAAGTTGTCATTCCGAAATCACTTGTTTTCCGAGTATTATGGATGATGCACGGTCACCCTCTGTCAAGTCATCATGGCATCGCCAGAACTCTGTTCAAAACCCAAAGAATATTCACCTGGATTGGGATAAAAAGAGACATTAATAAATTCATTAAACATTGCTCAAGGTGTCAGGCCTGTAAGCCACGAAATCAAAATAACCGAGCTAATCCAGTAGAAAGGGTTAATCGCAACCTAAAATACATAATTGCCATCTACACTGATATTCACAATCGATGGGACGAATATTTGCGTGAAATAGCTTTCAGCATTCGTACCACCGTCACTGAAGGTCGAGATTTTTCTCCAGGATTCTTAAATTTTATGCGAGAAATCAGAATACCGTGGAATCCCTGATTGCCCGACTCCATTCTGGTAATCGACCCCGAAAACCCTCACATTTATGTAAATAAATTGCAAAAAATTATCGCTGAAACCTATCAGCACATGATTTGTTTGATTTAAGACGTAGAGTGGAATTAAATCAGACAGGCAAAAAATTTAAAGATTTTCGCCAAAACGACTTAGTGTGGCGGGAGAATCATGCACTGTCAAAGGCAGCCGACGGATTCTCCGTTGCATTAGCCGACAAAAGAGCCGGTCCATATGTTATTGACGCTGTTCTGCAAGGAGGAGCCATGAAAATAAGACGATTAAGCGATAACAAAACTTACCCGGCAATAAATTCACGAGAATTATCGCCCTATTTCCCTTCCTTCAACCAAGAAATTTGGGACGAAGATCAGGAAGCTTCAAATCCCAAAAAACCGACAAAAAATTCGCTATTTGACGAACATTTTTCTGTATTCGAAAAAACTGAAAATACACCAAATATTAATCATCACGAAATTGAATTAAAAAATAAATTCAAAGACTTACCCATCCAATTCGATCCGCATGATTTTGAGCAATTACCAGATTCCACGGCATTTCTCAAAAGAGGGGAGAATAGGACAATTGAATTACGAAAAAACATTAAAAAATTTAAAAAATCATCGCACCCAGATGAAAAGAAGTTGGAACCTTCCAGAAAATACAAATACAATCTACGGGACAGATCGAGGCTAAAACCAAACTTCCGGTTTGGAGCAACGACTGTCATCCACCATAGACTTGTATGCTAACTAGTAGTTAGTATGACGTCACATTGTCTAAAAAAGACAATTGATGACGTCAAATTAATCACCAGCGAAGTCTTCGCTTTTGACAACCAATGAGAAGACAGCATTTTAGAAATAAAAATTTCTAAGTCCCTTGGGTTTCACTTTGCGAAAAGACAAGCACCAACAACGTCCACACGCAAACTTCTCTTGAAGAATCCAAATTTTTACAAGAAAAAACACTGCAAAATGGCCACGGCATACAAAAATAGCAGAGAACAAGATGGTGACGACGAAAAAAGACCGCCGCACCACGGCTTCAAAAAGGAAGAGCCGGCCGACACTCAAATGATTCTTGAATTGGAAGATTCGGCCGTAAGTAAAAAATTATAATGAAAAAAACACATTAATTTGAGGAGTATCCTCAGTTGACAACAAATTAATGCGTACAAAAAATGAACGATAGCAACAAAAATTCT
>AFFK01018321.1:0-53425 GCA_000239455.1 Strigamia maritima
TTCGGGTCAACATGGTTCAAACTGAAGTAAGCTCTCCGCCATCATTTTCTTGACTTGTAGCGCTTGTAGTGGCGAAATAAAAATCGGCGCGTAATTCTGAAAATCAAAAAAACATATTTATATTAATTTCTAAATTTATAAAATTTATAAAGAAATTAAAATTTTAAAATGTTTACTTCTTTTTTAAGGATCAGTACATTTATATTCACACGTGCTTAAGAGATCTATTAATGGGCAAAACAGCTTCAGATAGTAAGTCACCATGATATAAAAATTTAAAAAATAAATAAATTTACTTTTTTTCAGGCGAACCGTTGTATGCCAACATTTGTAAGGGTGTGGTAAACCAGGATAGTCAATTATAACGAATCCTTGAACGTGTATCTAGTCAAATTTAATTATTATTTGTAAATAATTTTGTATCCCGTACCAACTAATTAAAATCAAACATTTCATACCGAGTATAAACAAAACACACAACGGAACTTCCAAATACGAATTTATTGTACAGATTTAAACAACAAATTTTAAAACATGTGATCCTATGAAAATCCGACGGTCTTAATTAGATTTCTAATGTATTGACCACCTCAACCCTATTTGGTGGAAACAACCTTTATATATAAAGTAAGGTTTTTTTTAGCCCCGTGTGACGACACTGCCGCACCATGCAGTTCAATGGTTGTGTCGTTGCAATGAAGGCGTCACGCCTACGGCGCTGCCGCTAACAATTGTTGCAATTGTTGTTTCGCGCCGCTTCTTGGTGCTAGATGGCCGCTTCTTGGCGCTAGATGGCCGCTTCTTGGCGCTAGATGGCCGCTTCTTGGCGCTAGATGGCCGCTTCTTGGCGCTAGATGGCCGCTTCTTGGCGCTAGATGGCCGCATCCAAACCTCATTACAACAGCTCGTGTTGAACACGTTGTTTGGTGATTTTGTCACAACAGGATTCTTATTGTTTAAGTTCGCGGCAATTGTTTGAGTTGTGGCAACACAGCGTCACCGATGACAACCAAACTGAAAATATTTAGTCCTATCGGTTATGCTGGGCAGACATGCAGCAATTCGCATCACGCAGCGATTTTGTCCTCGATTCGCCTCCTGCTACAGCAGACTTGGTGCGAATTGATTGTTCCAAAACATTTGTTGCTATGACAAAATATAATGTTGTTCTAAATATTTGTTAATGGGTTTTATATTTTATTTGTTGCAATTTCCCGTGTTGTAATACTGATTGTCTTAATAAATAATAATTATTCAGCGGAATAGTCACCGTAATATATAATGTAAAAGTCAATTTATTCTATTTAATAACTGTTGCGCTCATTACAGTATGTTTAGTAAATGTACATAGTCGTAAGTACTTTATTTAACATCACACCCACTTGATCTCGATGTATGAGTATGATGTCGTCATGTGCATGTAGCAGGAATCAAAGTTTTGTGACACATTTTAGATCCAAGTTGAGATCCAATGCACTAATCATGTTATGACATGAATTCCAGAACAAGTTCTGAAATTCTCACTTTTTTAGTTGAACCCACTTCCTGTATATCTGCAATCCAAGATGAAGGCGAATAAAGGTGTTTTTGTTTTTTCCCAACTGCCTGGATGCGCAATTTGTGAGTTTTCTCGTTTATGGACAATTTTTCCGAGCTGGCACTATAAGCGACATTGTTCGCGGCCGTATTACGCACCAGAGACGGCTGGAATTCCGCAGGAGACCGTACTCAGCCACGCAGAAAAGCTCCGAGCCGGGACTTGCTCCAAATCGCTCTGTGACGGTCTAATTGATGGCCAGGCTCGATGCGAGAAGCTTTATCGATGCAATTAGCATCGAGTACTCGTGAAGAAACCCCGAACCCGTCCTCAAACACGTCGATATGCTGGAACGGTTTTTTTTCAAGCCGAATTTATATTCACCGGTAATCGCAGCATAATTCGGCGGCAATCGGGCCACCGGGTGCGGCACGGCGAATCTGGATTTCCCGTCGAATTACAAAATCGTGTAAAACGCGTATTAATCCGAGATGCCACTTTAAATAACAAAAATAAAAATTATCCCTCAAAAAAATTTTAAAAACGAATCGTGCGATCGGAAGAACCGTACCAATCGGCATTATGGCTTTGAGTACTCCAATATCCTCCATTAAACCAGCAATAAACCCATATTTATGACGTAATAAATTTAACGCAAAAATCCTACCAAGCAGTAATATGCGCAACAAATAATTATGAATTCCAAATACTGCATAAATTTTACGACATATATCTACAATATCTCCACATTCTAAAAAATATGAATAATGCCCAAAATTACCGAATTAACAATCAACCCATTTTTTTTACTACGATCAAATTTCTTCAACAAACCTCCAGCACTTGACAAATTCCACACAATTTTGCTATAAACTCAACAATTATCCTCTTTTCTCTTCTTAAACAAACAATGGACGTAAAATACGAAGTTAGAAGAAGGTTAGATATTGCCAACATTCCAAAAGCATGGTGAATTTGTTGATTCTCTTTATACTTAAACCGACACCCAAAAATGAAAATAAAATGCAGAATCGCGACTCCATGTGCAACCCGTATGACCACACCATAAATAATTTTCTTCCAACTTTTCGATTCGACATTCAATAAATCAACTTGCAATCCGTAAAATCCAAACAAAACGCGCCAAACTCGGATAACAAACCCCAAACCCAAATCGCCAATCGAATTATTAACTCAATCACCATTCTTCGCCATTATACGTCCACTGCAGTACAATTCTCCACAATCGACAGATGAATTCGCAACGTTGTTGTCATAGTACCTCAATAACAAACCTTGAATACACTTAATGAATGGTTCTACCACTAAATATGTGCAAATATTAACGTAACACTTATTAGATATCCATTATCAGCTTAAAAAAAAACAAAACAACATAAATCACTTATTAAATGACCATGTGTCATGTCGAATTTTAATCCTTTGGGTACCTAGAAGCATGTTAAACGCCTTTAACCGAGAGACGCCATGATATAATTCTTCTTATCAAAAGGGGGAGTGGTTTTCCTTCGAGTTGAACTTCAGCCTCTTGAAGGTAATGCTGAGTTTTTTATCTAACTTCCGGTTTTAATTATCCGTCGAGCAAAAGGAAGCAAAGTAGTCGTCATTCTGCTGGTTGAAGGAAATGAAGTAAATGAGGATTTTTTTTATTTATTTAAAACAAAAAGAAATGAGAGAAAATATGCAGTGAGATCGATTCGAAGTGTGTGGTTTACAACTTACTCATATTACAATAGTGGAAACTGAAGAACACCGTCCATATGACACTCTCGGCCATTTCCATGCTTATTCTCTGCACTTGTTGCTGCACATCTCAGGTATGTCGATGATTTTTAATTTGATTTTTCTTTTTTCTCAGAAATAAATCGAGAAATTGAAATTTATGTCTATTTTTATTGGTTAAAATGATTCCTGTGTAGTTATATCCTTTTTATTCTTAGTAGAACTCCACAAGGTTAAATAACAAATGTTTTGTGGCTCAAATAACCGCATAATTATTTATATTTTTCTTTTTTTTTAAAAGAAAAATAATTTCTAACGATTTTTTTTTTTGTTTATTAAATATCTCGTTTCGTATCAATGGAATCTCCGTCCGATTAGATTCCCTAAAAATAATTGTGAAGGAAAAATCAACTGATATAATTGTTTTTTTTTGTTTTTTTAATTTGTCACATTTTTTTCCATAGAATTTAATTTTTTTTTAATTACTCATAGGAAATTAACCTTTCTTATGGCCAGTTCCTGCCATCCACATTATTCATACAATTGTTTTTTATTTTTTTTGTAAAGATATCAAATTCAAAGTTCCTTCCTCAAATCACAATTTAAATTTAAATATAAAAAATTTCTTTCACAGGCTCAATTAAATACCAGGACCCCTGAACCAGATTTATTCAAAAATTTATTGTACAAAGATGAAGCGAATTCAAAACAACAACAATCCCGAGAACTTACACCTGTTTACGAGAAGCCAACGTCACAAGAGTACGATATCAGCGATTTAACCAGCGATGAAATGGAAAATTTACCTCACAACATATTCCACTCTATATACGAATCCGTTCTGTTTCCCGAAACCCCATTGGATGACCCAAATTCAGAAAAAACGCAAACAAATAAAGTTACAGACATAATACCTAAAAATTCGAGAATTACGAGACAAATTACGAGATTTGGAGAAAAACAACAAGGAACACTTCAACAAACTTCCAGCACAAAAAAATTAACGGAAACGTCATCAGTTCCTGGAAGTACCAAATCAAAAAGTGATAAACCTAAAACAACATCTACGCCAAAACAAATTCAAATTGGAACTGGTAAAACAGAAGAAAGTCATGTTGAGTCAACCACTATCTTAAAGATATCAGAGACCCCGATTAACCCAACAAATATATCAACATCTGATACGATTGCTGCTCCTAATGCTACTACAGAAGTCATCACTAGTGAACAAGATACATCAACAGCCACTCTGAACTTGACTTCTAGTGAAACAGCAATTACGTCTGTTCAAACGCCCATTAATGGGTCAACAAGTGCAAGAACTACAAGAAGTGAAAGTCATACTACTGCCGAAGCTATCACTATTGATCAAAACGCATCAACAGCCACTCCGAACTTGACTTCTAGTGAAACACCAAATACTGCTCATGTGTCAACACCTGTCATAACTACAACAACTACAAGACGTACGGGTCCTATTACTACCGAAGCCACTCCGAACTTGACTTCTAGTGAAACATCAAATACATCTGCTAATGGGGCAACAAGTGTCAGATCTACAACAACTACAAGAAGTACGGGTCCTATTACTACCATCACTAGTTCTGAAAACGCATTAACAGTCACTCCGAACTTGAGTTCTAGTGAAACATCAAATACATCTGCTAATGGGGCAACAAGTGTCAGAACTACAACAACTACAAGAAGTACGGGTCCTATTACTACCATCACTAGTTCTGAAAACGCATTAACAGTCACTCCGAACTTGAGTTCTAGTGAAACATCAAATACATCTGCTAATGGGGCAACAAGTGTCCGATCTACAACAACTACAGGAAGTACGGGTACTATTGATCAAAACGCATCAACAGCCACTTCGAACTTGACTTCTAGTGAAACATCAAATACATCTGCTCAAACGTCCATTAATGTGTCAAGTACAAGATCTATAAGAAGTACGAGTCCAACAACATCAGAATGCGTGCCAGCAGGTTTTAATGCAATTACGATGCAAATTGATCAAATTATATTATTTTTTTATTGTTTTTGTAGTGATCGAAGAAATATATTCAGTCTCAGATGATACTAGCATCTATTTTAATTTTACAGCAAACCAATTCGTTGAAAACTGGTTAGCAAAAATTTATTATTCAAAAAGAGATAAATAATTAGTTTGGTAATGACTCATCCAGAAGTATGACACTTCCAATTTTAATGGTTTTATTTCATGGGATGAGAAAATCAAGAAGTAAAACAATGTCAAACTCATTTATCTCTTTTTACATGCAAATTTTATTTCAAATTTTCAATTTGCTTTAATCATTTAGGTCTGCTAGTGTGGATAATTCTAAATTAGAGCTAATATGTGATAAAAATTACAATTTTTGTGAGATAAGTAGCTTGGATCAATGCACTCAGTACTTAATACAATTGGAAGTTACTTCCTGTAACGTCACTCACACCAAAAATAAAACAATTCAAACTAAAATAGGAGGTAAAGAAATAAGAAAACTGTAACTGAAAAATCAACTTGTATTATAAAACTATTTCAAATTTTATTATTTTTTAGTTGTTCCACAAGCTGAAAATTTCCAAATAATAACTTATGCAGAATCCAAAGTGAAGTTGTTGTGGGAAGAACCCTCAAACAACACCTGCAATGCAAATATTTCATATACTCTCAGGTAAACAAAATATTTTTTCAAAATTAATTTAAAAAATATTACAGTAATTGAATCATATTCTAATCCAGGTGGCAAGAAATTGATGGAGAAACAGAAAAAAATGAAACTACAGAAGAAAAAAATTTGATTTTCATATCAGAAAATTTTTATAAACTATTTAATGTTTGTATTGTTACCAATCTTCGAGACAATACATCCAAATTATACCAAAGCGAACCATTATGCAACATTTCCAGCTATTCGAGTCCTGGACGTAAGTTAACAACAACAAAAATTAGTAATAATTACTTGTAAACAGTTAAGATTTGATTTACAGCTCCATCCAAACCAACAATTTACAATAACTTCACGTATGAAAATGAGGTTTTTATACAGTATCAACTACCCGAAACACCAAATGGAAATATTGATTATATGGAATACAGGTTCAGTTGCTTTATAATATCAACTTTGTTGTGCAGCAGGCACAAATCTAGGAGTGCTCTGAGCGACCTCTTTTTGAAAAATTTTAGACACGCGCTTGTTGTATAGTTACTTTTCCCTTGAAAATGGTGATAGCAGTCAAGATTTGTTGTTTTTTTTGTGTAATGCAAAACTACCAAATTTTTTAATTATTGCATAAAACTTTAGTCATCCAAAATCTCGTATCATTGGATGTCGACTGGTTGTCCCTAATTTACTCACTGGCTTCTTTAATTTATCCTGTGATCTATGCTAAAGGTTCCGGATTTTAACATCCTAGGGATGTCATATTGCTATTTTGTTCAGAAGTAGACATCCAGGCATCTAGCTAATGACTGGATTTGAGTTTGTCATACAGTCCAAATGTGTACCATAAATGGACATTTGGTAGTCAACTACCAATGAGTAGATAAAAGGATGTCTTACCACATACCACATAATAATGAATCTTTTTTTGTCTTAATTTACAGTTTAAGTAAATCAGAGTGTACAAATCCTCAAGAATGGACAAGACTTGAAGAGATATCTGGTGATTTATCAGTTAACAATAATCTAACTAGTTGCACAGTTTATTGCATCCAACTAAGAGCAGTAAACATGGACATTGATGGAACTGAATTAAATGGCACATCATTCGAATTTAAATTCACTACAGAAGCAGAAAGTAACCAACCAAATATCAAGCCTAAATTGAAAATAATTCATTTAATATTGCAGTTCTACCATCTCCCACAAACTTCTCCATTTCTGACAAAAATAGCACACAATTCAATCTCATGTGGAATGACATAACCACAAACTGTCCTCATGGCTACATAATCTATATACAGAGCATCAGCAATTGTTATACCAATAACTCTTTTTTCACAACTAACCAAACTAATTTATTAATTGAAAACCTGACCCCATACACCACATTCAAAATATCAATTGCCACGGTAACTAAAGCAGACATTGGAGAAGCAAGTGAATTTAACCACACAACAGATTATTCAAGTAAACAACAATTTTTCTAATAAAAAATAACAAATTTCTTTATTTTCATTTTTACTTCAGGGCCTCCAAAAACTTTCAGCACTGATCCATCATGTGACAGCCATAAATGCCATTTTGTCATATTGGTTCCTCCTAACTTAACAGGTCCAACCAAATATGAAGTTCAAGTTGATGGTAAACCAGTATTCACTACAAATAAACCACTGGAAATCTGCGATTCACCAAACATAGAAGTATCCGTACCAAATCTAAACCCATACACCAAATACACTATTGCAATTATTGCATCAGTTGAAAATATGACTGAAACAACTGAAACAATCATAATAACAAAACCTTCAGGTATAAATTACCAACAAAAAAAATCTTGATGTTTATGTCATTGTTCGTGATCCTACTAAACAGAGCCTGGACCACCAGAATCATTAAAAGTAAACTGTGACTTTACTCCCTCTGAAGGAGTTTTAGATTGGGAGAAACCTGATGAAGTTAATGGCAAACTCGAAGCATTTTTTTAAGTTATGAAGGTTCCAGAGTAAGCAAATGCTACAGCATCCCCATACAACCTTTGTTTTAAATTGTACATTCATTTTCAGGAAGGCAAACGTAAACACATTTCAGATAATGTCAAAATTAAAGCTCATAATGACTTGAATGACTTGCCATACTCGAAAATACTCGCCTTATGGCCTGACTACAATTACACTTTTAGAGTAAGAGGGAAAACTCAAGATGTCAAAGACCCAGGACTTGAAGTAGAAACACATTGCTTCAAACAAGCAGCTTTGGGTAAGTACTATGTAGCCCATAAATGGAGTGGACAACCTCTGGCCTATAAGTACAACATCTTTTCTGATTTTAAGCGGATTCAATTTCTTTTTAGCTCCAGAAGTTAATAATGAGAAATTTAAAGAGTCTCAAATAATTACTGATAACTCTACTGCAATCAGCATTTTTATCAATAATGATTTATTCTCGGATCAGAATGGAGTAATAATAAACTACTCAATTATTGTGTATCAACAACAAGGTGCAAACTGAAAATGCCATTCAAAAAGCATTAACAATTAACATATCTCATTTAACGTTTTTTTTAAGACAATAAAATGCATTCAAGTCGTTTAGAAAATTTAGATAATTCACTTTTTTGGAGCGACATAAAAAATGCAAATATAATCCTTCCTTATAGAACAACGCCCAACCACTGGAATCCTCTAAAAAGTGAGCACCGTATATACTCGCGTATATAAGTCGAGGATTTTTGGAACACATCTTGGTCTTACTGTATGTATATACTATATACTGTATATACTGTATATACTCGAGCCGTTTTAAGTGGGGGCAACTTATACATATATAGTCAACCCCCACTTAAAACGAGTCAAGTATATAAAACTCGGATTGGACAAAAAAGATCAAGATATGTTCCAAAAATCCTCGACTTATAGGCGAGTATATACGGTAATTGTAATAAAATTTAATAACAAGAAAAAAAATATATATTTTTAATTTCTCTAGATGGAGATAACTCAGACATGTGTTGTGAAAAAAATCAAACAGGTGTCTTATGCCAAATTGGCTGCAACTCAAACTGTTCTCAAGTTGTTGGTCCATGCAATGGGCCTTTAAGGAGTAATACTCATTACCAGTAATCATAAATGTTGCATAAATTATATTAATTTAATCAATAATTAATTATTTATTGTAGAGTTTTCATTAAAGCCTACACAACTGCAGGTTTTAGTCAGACACGGGCAATAGATTTTACAACAGGTACCAATAATTTCTCTCATATGTGTATATATGTATATATATATATATCACAATAACATTACCATATTATTACTGCAGCTAAATTAAATGCAGCAAAAAATTCAAGCAATGGTTTAGTCATTGCATTAGGTGTATCAACACCAATCTTGATCATCTTAGTGTGTGTTTTACTAGTAATGATTTACCGGAAAGAAGAAGTCAATAAGTAAGAGTTTTAAATTTCTAACTTGAATTGATTTATATTTTTGGGTGATTTTATAGACTCATTTACCGGATCAGACATAACAGGAGAATAAGTTCTGTTTTTGCTACAACATCAACTGAACAAATTGTGATTGAGAACCAATCCAGTACAAGGTTTGAAAAACTTTTTTATCTTTACAAATTCAAATTTCTTTCTATTTATCACATCATCACATGGTTTAGACTTCCCAACATGCAGAGCCAAATTACTAATTATATTTGATAAGTCTTTGTGTTCAATTTAGACCGGTCCAGCTTGATGCTTTCTTCAGACACTACCACCTCATGAATAAAGATTCAGGACTTAAGTTTTCTCAAGAATTTGAAGAGATAAAAGCCATCAGTCCATCTTTTCCAATGGTTGCAGCACATTTAAGTGAAAATAAACAAAAAACCGATGGGTAAATATTTTGCCATGTAAGAAATATCTAAAAATTAAGTTAATTTATGATTATTAATAACTATTTTGCTCATTTCCGCAGTTGATCATTCAAGGGTCAAGATATTACCAATATCTGATGACATAACAACAGATTATATTAATGCTTGCTACATCCCTGTAAGTGATAATCTGAATTGAAAAGCTAAAATATGTTTTAAGTACAATTTGTATTCAAGGGTTTCAATTCCCAACGTGAGTATATAGCAACTCAAGGACCCTTACCAGCGACCAAGGATGATTTTTGGAGAATGGTTTGGGAACAATCGTGTCAAATGATTGTAATGGTGACACAGTGTGTGGAAAGAGGGAAAGTAATTATTATATACCTAAAATATTGTTTTAAAAAAATATCTAATTTTGGATATTTTCATAGAGAAAATGTGAAGTTTATTGGCCCGAAGACAGAGAAGTTCATTACTATGGCGATTTAGCCATTCAGTTACGATCTGAGTCAATACTTAGTAATTTCACAATTCGACTATTTGATTTGTTTATGGTAATTAAGTAGATTACGGCTTTGTTATTTTTTTAAATTGACAATAAACGATTTCTTTGTTTAGGGTACAAAAACGCTCGAAGTTAAACAAATGCACTTTACAAAATGGCCGGATTTCGGTTGCCCCGAAAATACCAGCTTACTCATTAATTTTGTACAAGCTGTAAGAGAACACACCCCACATGGTTTCATAGGCCCCTTCGTAATTCACTGCAGGTAAATCGAAAGCCGATTAATAACGGTTGAAAAATTTAGACTTAATACTGGTACCGTAACGGTCTTTTTATTCCCTAAATTAGTGCTGGAGTAGGTAGAACGGGTACTTACATTTCTGTAGATCGCTTGATGCAGCATATTCAGCAACATCACTACGTTGATATCTATGGGCTCGTCTTGGAGATGAGGCAATTTCGGGTCAACATGGTTCAAACTGAAGTAAGCTCTCCGCCATCATTTTCTTGACTTGTGGCGCTTGTAGTGGCGAAATAAAAAATCGGCGCGTAATTCTGAAAATCAAAAAAACATATTTATATTAATTTCTAAATTTATAAAATTTATAAAGAAATTAAAATTTTAAAATGTTTATTTCTTTTTCAAGGATCAGTACATTTATATTCACTCGTGCGTAAGAGATCTATTAATGGGCAAAACAGCTTCAGATAGTAAGTCACTACGATATAAAAATTTAAAAAAATAAATAAATTTACCTTTTTTCAGGCGAACCGTTGTATGCCAACATTTGTAAGGGTGTGGTAAACCAGGATAGTCAATTATAACGAATCCTTGAACGTGTATCTAGTCAATTTTAATAATTATTTGTAAATAATTTTGTATACCGTACCAACTAATTAAAAATCAAAACATTTCATACTGAGTATAAACAAAACACACAACTGAACTTCCAAATACGAATTTATTGTACAGTTTTAAACAACAAATTTTAAAACATTTGATGCTATGTAAATCCTATGGGCCTTAATTTCATTTCTGATTTATTGACCACCTCGACCTTATTTGGTGGAAACAATATCACCATATCTTCATCCCCATTCAAATGACACGGTTGGCTCACATCATCGCTTAACCACCATCCACAATCAACTACATCCTTTCCAGACTTTCTATCGTATGTTTGAAATGGTTTTCCATTGATGGTTTCTATCCCAATATCTGTAAAAAAAAATGATATCATTAATTGCTTCAAAATCCCACAATAAATTATTTATTACCAACGTCACTATGAAAATAAAAAGCGTGCGCAGTAAAATTATTGGCTTCATCATCAATGGAGAAACTGTCAGACACAATAACCTTTGATTCTTCTCCTACTGTCAAATCAATTCTCATGGTAAGCCCATCACCAAAATTATGGATAAAATGATTGCCTATAAAACAACTTTTAATAACTGATTTAAAAATAATGAAATAAAAGACTAACCGAGCCAAAATTCACCGCACAAATTACCAAATCCTTCCCTATACGACACCCAACTGTTATCGAAATGGACTTTTCGTGTTAATGACTTATCCCTTCTTTGAAAAACCTACAAAATGTTCGAAAAATTAACAAAAAATATTTATAATTTAAATATTTATAATACTGTCCATCCGCCACCATCAGTTTCCATATCACAGTAAACTGAATAGAAAACTCTATTAGAAACGTCATTTTCGTATGATAATATATAAACTCCAGACTGTTTGCAACCTAAATAATAAAATAATAAAATTAAACCTCAAAAAAAAAAGAAAAAAAACAACAAATTTTACCCTTATTGTAGATCTCACTACAGTCCTTCAGTTGACTAGTGTCTATAGTACATTGCGCGGCAATGTTTTCAGTGCAAGATTGGAAATGTGCGGTTGAGATAATTCCTATTTCAGATACTCCATTATTGGCAAGACTTGACACTCCATCTCCTTCAGTACTGCTTTGTATTGTGGATTTTTTCAGACTTAGATTTTGAACTAAAGAATTAAAAATTGAATATTAAAACACGATAGCTATTCAAGAAGTCAACACTGACTTACTTTGCACAGTTTCAGATGATGGATAACCCAACACTTGGACTTCACATAGCTGTAACACATTTTTATCATCCTCATGTAATATTGGATTGTATCTTTTTTCAACTATTTGTATAGTGATAAAATTTCCTATTATGGGAAGTGTGCAAGGAAATTTATTAAAGCCTTCTGCGTATGTTTTATTATCAGATTTGAAGCAAAGCGCGTTATCAGTAAATGGTTCATCCAATCCAATGTCTGTTAGATCATTAAATCCGACTCTTATCTCAAAATCATGCAGTTTAACTAAAAAATAAAATTATTTTTTAACCAAACCAGTCTTAATGTTGTTTACACTTTAATTTACGATTGTGGCCATTTCCAGGTAATGTGATTCCAATACTTTGAACAAAAGATAAGTTTTTCAATTCAATTTGAAACCAAGGATAAATATTGATATCATCTAAATAAAATAAAACTAATTTAACCTATACTCTATTTATTATTTCGTACGCGAAACTCCCATTGGTTAATGACCTATATTGTTCTGAGAGTATGTATTGTGGCATCTTATTTTAATCTTCTAGTCGATCCGAGTCAAAAAATCATTGTTTCATAGCCAAAAATGTGCACAACAATACAAAAACCCAAATGTAAATAATTTTTTAAAAATATTTTACAAGCATTTTCATTTGTTAACAATGGCATGCACATTTTTGGACTACAAAACAATGATTTTTCGACTCAGCTCAACTAGAGGATTAAAATAAGATGCCACAATATATACTTTCGATACAATATAGGTTATTAACCAATGGGAGTTTCGCGCACGAAATGATAAATAGAATATAGAATATAGAATATATATTCAAAATCCAATACAATACCAGTTTCTGCACACTGCTCGACTACTTCCGTTTGAAAAATCATTGAAGGAAAAATACCATCAACAGTTAGCGAAGAATTTCCAATCACATAATCAATTCCTCGAGTCGCTGCGTGAAAAGCAATATTGACAACTGCAAAAAAAAATCCTATATTAAATCAAAATCAAACTAAATAACATTGTAAAATTAAAATTACGAGGTTTGATTTCGTGATAAAAATATCCCCAAACTTCAACCGTAGATGAAGAAACTACTATTCTTTCATAACCAGTGATGCAAGAAATCGTTGTGCAATTCTCCATCACCTGAAGAGATACATATCGTCCCACAAGTGGATGATGACATTTAAATGTGTTGACACCACTTTCCAGGTAACCATTAATCATTTGATAGCAAATCATGTTCTTTCTAAAAAATTCACTGATGTATTCTCCACTGATTTTTTCATTTCCAACCCGAATATCGAAAACTGGTGAATTACCTAAACTTAAATAAATAAAATTTAAAAAAAAAAAAATATATCAAGAAATAAATATTATTTTTTTACCATGTTCATCTTTCTCCACAACCAAAACAATTCTATCAACAACATGTTTGCTCGTTAAATCGATAAGTAGCCAAGGATGATCATCAGAATGAACGTCAACATGTCCATCTAGTAGTAATTCTGGTGTGATGCTAATGTCAACATCCAGACTATGCTGAACAGTTACATCCGAAGCAAGATTTTTCTCGATTAACGATTCCCTTACAATTACATCACCGTAAACTTCAACCTCGCATAAAGTAAGAATATTTCTTTCAGCAGCAGACCAATGACAGCTACTCAAACTGCAAAGTCTCACAATTTGAATACTGACAAATCGGCCAACTAAATCTTGAGGACATGTTATGATATTCGCTCCAGCCAAAAGAAATGAGTTAAAATTTGAGTAGCACAATGGATTGCTTCTAAATCGAAACTCCCCACTTTCAGCGTAGTCAACAACATCATGATTCCCAATCCGAACTTCGATGTCATGCAAACGAGCTGAGATAAAATAAAATCAAGTGAGCAATAATACACTAAACTTTATCCAACAATTCGTGCACGAAACTGAAAAGTAAACTTTTAAGCATTGTACTGAAAATATATATTGTGGTATCTTATTTTAATCCTTTAGTCAAGCTGAGTCGAAAAATCATTGTTTCGTAGCCAAAAAATGTGCGCAACAATATAAAAACTCAAATGTAAATAATTTTTTAAAATATTTTACAAGCGTTTTCGTTCGTTAACAATGGCACGCACATTTTTGGACTACGAAGCAATGATTTTTTGACTCAGCTCGACTAGAAGATTAAAATAAGATACCACAATATATACTTTCGGGTCAATGCATAAGTCATTAACCAATGGGAGTTTCGTGCACAAATTGTTAAATAGAGTTTAAACAAAAATAAAAATAAAATTACAATGTAATGTTTCCCCTCTATTGTAAATATAAACACTTGATATGATGTACTCCTGAAGTAAATCCACTCGCCACCACGGATATTCATCACCTCCTTCTATTATTGAAGATATATTTCGACAAAAAATTATAAAATATTATCAGATGTTTGCTTTACCAGTCGTATGTGTACACTGTGCAATCCATCGACCATAACCGGGATAAAACATTTGCGTTATTCGCCCATCAACTGCTAAATGTCCCCCTGCATTGTATTCTATGGAACTCTGATTAGTCGGTTTTCCAAGAGCCACGTTTACGCTGTCTATTTAATCAATATCAAATTATTACAACTAAAAATAAACATTAATTCAACATACCTGACTGGTCAACAGCTAAAACTTCCACCTCGCAAAGCGCGAGACTTCCACGATGATTTAAACGAATAAATGCACCACCCGAGTCCAGTTCCTTATTGCAAATAAATGTTAGAGCATCAGATTGCTGCTTCTCCGATGGATGACAAGCAGTTGAAAAAGGCGACATAGTAGACACCCCCAAATTGTCAATATCTAAAAATATATTTTTGTTAATATACAGAGTAAATGTAAACATCAATTTGTTAAACAAACTTGTTTCATTTGTGTAGATGTTTATTTGTGCAATTTTGAATGGTTTCGGCAACTTTAATATCCAAAGAGGACCAATTAGATTATCTAGAAAAAAAAAAAAATAACATGAAAACAATTTAGCGATATGTAGCACATCAAATGTAACTCACCTTTAACTACAATAGCACAAAGTGGCGTTTTTATTTCCATTGGCTCAATTTCGTAAATTCCATCTATGGCCAAACCGGCTGGTTTGACCGTTCCACTTTGTTTGACAATTGAATTTAATGCTATATTTGTTGCTGTAAATTATAATATATAACTAATATTTAAATTTACACAGCAAAATAATGTCTTTTTTATTGTACCATTCGTTTCATTAAACTCGTAATAATATCCTTGAACTTCAACTTCGCACAACGATAAGGGCAAATGACTTAAAGGACAAGTGTCCATCCCTTCGCAAGCCTGCAGTTTTTTTATTACCACGTAACGACCTATCATCGGTTCTTCGCAAACAATTTTGGTAATGGGTGGCCATGTGGGAAACATGTAATAAATGCTGCCTTCACATTCGTATTTAAACTCCATATCATCTGTTGTCGAAGCACCAATAAAATATGACGCCGCATGTTTATGAACTAAAAAAATATAAAAATGTATAAAAAAAATTGCAAATATAGTCAATATAAGGCTTAATTATTTACAATTCGCAACTTCATCGTTACTAATAATGTCAATTCCATCAATAACATAATCTCTACCCAAATCTACCTGCCACCATGGTTGCCGATCGACTTCAGTAACTAATAAAAATTTTTTTAAAAAAAAATTAAAAATTCTGATAATATTTTTTTAAAAAATTATGTACCGCTTGTCCGAGCACAAAGATCAATCTTGGTTCCACATTCTGCAAAGAAATTACGCAATTCTTATAAACCAATTTTTCTTTTTTGTTTACAGTCTTACCCAAATGAGAAATCCACTGAAAAGTAATTAGTAGATTAACATATAAAAATAAATACTTATTCATATTGAAAAATCACTAGAATAATGATTCAAAAGATGTGCAGACATAGTTAACCCTGACATTTGTTTATAATGCCAAAAATCAGTATTTCCTTAAGAAAAAGTGATAACAAATATCAAATTACAATTTCCTTCCAAAAGGTTTAAAAAGTTCTCCCTCTACATTTAGTTTATTAAATCACCAGTTTGAAAATGTAAAATAATTATCTGTTCTTAAAAAAAAAAAATTATAAAAAAAAAAAAAAAAAAATTAATCAATAAAATACTTTAAAATAGCCTCACTGCAATCACTGGTCCTAACATGTTGAACCAAAAAAACATACATAAACATCTCTGACGTCAAATTATCATCTGTTCCTTGTGCTAAAAAAATATAATTCAATTTACGATCAAACATCTGCACATCTATTCACCCACGATTCGGAAAAGGAAAATTCAGGATTAGCAGTAAAGTTTGCTTTCACCCATTCATGCTCCTCATAATGGCAAACAACATCGCCAATTCAGCATGTTAGCGCACATCAGGCAAGTTGGCAACATTATTGTCCCATACATATCGTGTCCTCAGCCCGATTTATTACATCATAGGTTTATATGCAACTAGTATTTTTATAATTATATTCAGTGTTCTTTTCACATTAAAAAACTTGTGATATCTAATGATCTTGCTTCGATACGCTGCATTCATTCGCACCTGCCACTTATATCCAGTTTTGTTATTTCAAAACCGACTTGTAGCTTCAATTGTTTCCAATGTAATTATTCCAGTAGGTTAAGGCCGGATTGTGTCACTAATTATCATGTATTTTCACATTTTGTTAAAAATTTCCAGACGTCCTTAAAATTGATCGCTTTAGGTCTATTTTCAGGTTAAAGCACTGCAAAATCCTTTGGCTTATTCTCTTTTTACCACTCAACGTGCTCACCGAAGCAGGCAAGTTCAAATAACAAATGAACGATACCATAACTAAATAAAAAATAAAAAAATTTCAAAGTGTAGATGTAAAAATTAAAAGAGATTTCTTTCATTTCGGAAAAATGGTATGGCAAGTTACCGGCAGAAATCCTTTGTATTTCACAAACTACGGCAACTACTGCGGCTTGGGTGGCGATGGTGATCCAGTAGATCCATTAGACCAGTAATTTTTTATAATAAAAAAAAAAAATAGTTATTATTATTTTATAATAAATAAATTCATGAAATATTTCAGGTGTTGCAAAGTTCATGACGCGTGTTACGGGTATGTGCAGAGTAAGAAATTTTGCTGGTCAAATACTTTAATGTCATTGATTACGGAGAAATATAAATATGAAATGGTCAACGATAGCATAATATGTTGTAAGTTAAGAAATATATTTATTTTTTCAAAAAATTAAAAATAATTTTTGTTTTTATGTTGATTTAGCAGCAGAAGAGAACGATGAGTGCAGTCAGATGGGATGCATATGTGATAGATCGTTGTGTGAATGTCTCAAAGAGTTTATTCATCTATATAATGCAACGAATCGCGGTTAGCACCGTTTTGAATTTTTTTTTCTTCAAGATTCATTGCTATTCTATAGATATAAATAAACAAAACATTAAAATCTGTCAATTTTTCATCATTTTGTAACATCTGGTGACACCTGACTATTTACAAATGAGGAAAAATTACAATAGTCAACGGTTCGCGCAGGTGTTGAAACTTGAAAGAGGAAGAGTAAACTATATTTAAAAAATTAATAAAACGCACAAATTGTGTATAAAAAAAAAATCAAAAAAATATGTAAAGTTTGTTAATATTGTGTATTAAAAGTGTAAAATAAAATTAAACTCATGATCACAAAATTTGTATTAAAAAAACGCACAAATTAACTTTTTATTTGTGTTTTACAAATATCGCTTCATGCTTGGAGTTTGGATTTGGTCGAGTAAGCAAAATACCAAACTAAAAGCAACGTAATTGAGACTACCAATTCGCTCTGCACCCACGGTCCATTATAAGTGCCCTAAATTTCAATTTAAAAAATAAATTTATGCTCAATATTCACGTTCTATAGTTATTTAATCAGTCAATTTACCGAATGGTTAACTGTCAACACAAATAAAGGTGTGACATTGGTTGTGTCTTCGCCATTCCGTTGTGCCTATTATTAATTTATAAAAAAAAATCCTCAGATATAAAGTATCGAGATTTTTTTTTTAATGTCTACTCACCTTTTTTAATGAAGAGAAACCATCTTCGTCATAAATTCTCACTAGATGATCACCAGATGATGCTTTTGCAATATCCTCAGTCCAGCTCACTTGATGTTTATTGCCTTCTTGAGTTTTGGTTACTGGTAGTAATTTACCACCGATGTCAGCGTGCAAATTGATGTTCTGTTTGAAATAAATTTTTATTTATTTAGAAATGTGAAGAAAAATAATGTTTTTTTTTTAAATTTTACCTGGACATTATTGGAACATGTAAAAGTGAATTCTGCAATGAAACCAATGCTAGAGACAACTGTTGCATCTGTTGTTGTGTATGATTGAAATTTCACTTCTGGAGATACACATTTATCAGCTGCAATTTGAAAATAAATAAATAAATTAAAACAATCTCAGAATAGTAACATCCACGTGTACACATTTGATAAATACCGGTAAATAAAATATAAACTTTATAAAATTTTGTTTTGTGTAATTTGCATTTAAAACGTGGTTTCAAATGCATTATTCACGCAATAATAAACTTAAAAAACATACACACCCGCAATTCCATAACTTATGAGGAGGAGAATTACACAGCGCGGAATTGTAAGCGCAGCCATTTTGCTTAAATAAGCCACTCACTTTACTTTTTTGCTGCAGTTCGCATGAAAATTGATAAAATATAGAAATTAACTTTTTTTATTTGTATTTGTATTAGTAATTATTCTTTTGCCACAAATAAAAAAATTAATATTTTTTATTTTGCTGTACAAGCGTTTCAAGATTTCTCACCAGTTGAAACATTTTTCTTAAAATGGCTACCAGACACCGATTGCTGTTGTGTAAAAACGCGTTGTTTAATATGAAATAATTTACAAAGAAAATCAAATCTGGCCAAATAATATTTTGTATGTAGATAATATTTTTTTTACCAAATTCATAAATTGTTTAATTAACGTGTTTTTACCAGCACTGATCGAAGCTGGAATGAAACTGAAGTCTTTGTTGCATTAATGACGATATTTACAGAAAACGATAGTTGAGATTACTTTATCCGAACTGATGAGATCAAGTTTTCAATCTAAAATGCACTGAACGGAGGTTTCTTAGCCAATGTCGATGATGAGTCAAAGGCGAATACGAATAGCTCGAGATCCCGATCTCGCTTTAATGTGTTAAAATGTATTTTCAAAACTCTGAGACAAACAATTTGTACGAAAAAAATATATTTTTTACTACAAGATGCAAATGACATGAAAAATAGGAGGAAATGAAACATATTGTAAAAATTAATGTTTAAATAAATCAAAATACTGTATCAATAATCTTGTGCCGATGTTATATCTCCAACATATTCACAAATCGAATCGTAGTCCAATTTAACGATTAATCGTTCACGTAGTAACTGAATAGAAGCGACGCACTTTGATTTGTCACGGTCCAAAATTTCACCCAACTGAAAAAAAAAAAAGTAATTTAAACTTTATATTTAATTTTGAATTCTCAGATTACTTACTTCTCCATTATATTTCCCAGAAATCACCATAACATATCCCGGCCTTTCTCTCGGCACAATTGTTTCCAGCCAATTTTGAGAAATACCATCTAAGTATCGACCATCGTCCATTTTACAACTGCACGAGTCGATCCCGGCCACATCATCAACAACCAACTAAAAATAAATAAAAAAATCAACATTTTATTATTCAAAAAGCACTGTAAAATAATAAAAACCTTCGTATTGAAATATTTTCCTTTTTTGAATTTTTTATCAATAAACCGAACTCTTAAAAATGGCCGTACCCATATCTTATTCGAATCTGATTGAGAATCGTCACTATCACTGCAAATAATTTTTTAAAAAAATAATAATAATTGCATAAATAAATCTTAATTTTTTATTACCTATCGCTAGATTCATATTTCCGTTTATTTTTCTTCTCCTTTTTCTCCGGTGTTTTACTCCGTGAACTTTTATTTCTGTGTGCGCTTTGTCTTTCGTGATGTTCTTCAATTTTCACTTCATTATCTGCAAATTAATTAATTAATTAATTAATTAAACAAAAAATATTTACACCGTTAAAAATGTTTATTCTACTTGTAGTTTTGGTTTTTTCTTTATACACAGCTGGAGAAACCCAAACGACAGCATACTCGCTTACTGACACACATTTTCCACCACCAGCCAATTGGACATTAAGCCTGGCATTATCCGTATCGAGACTTTCGATCTTCCCGTACAATCCTTTATGAGTACCAGATTGAATTTGGACAAATGATCCCTTAATTAAATTTTCATTCTCTTTATCCAGTTGTTCTTTCGCCTTTTTCTTCGCCTCGGTAACATCGGCGCCCAAACCCAATCCCTTCGGCCTGAAAACAGGATCTATAGGCTGAACTATCCTAAAACAAATTTAAAAAAAAAAAAATTAAATATAGAATTTAAAAAATTAAAATTTCAAATTTCCATACGCGTTATTTGTGCGTCCAATTCCATCGCCAGGTTTCCATCCCATACCCCGCAACATCGCCAACCCAAACTGCGTCACAGGAACATCATCGTAATCCGCTAATGTCGCCTATAAAACAAAAAAAATTCAAATTTTAAATTCAAAATTTATCATTTTGATATTTATTAAAAAATACCTCCTTGCCAAATGCTGAAAAATCCACTTTGCCCGCATGTATATTTTGATTGGATATCGATATAGATGTTGTTTGGTCGGTTATTTTTGGTTTAAATCGGTCATTCGCTTCCAAGGTTTCTAAAATTCATAAAAATTCTTCGTTACGATTTATTTTTACATTTTATTTTTATCGTTTTACCTTGAATGATTTCCCTGGCGGCTGCTGCTTCTAAGCTGTCGTCGCCGTCGTTGATTTTTATCGTTTTTTCCGGTTGTCTTAAATTAGTTCTCAAGACTAATGGGATTACTAATTCTTTTTTCTGGCCGGTGGGTAGTTTGTTGTAAAATCTTGGTAAAGAAACGTGTTATTTGAAATTTAGATCATTTTAGTTACAACTGTTGTTAATCTTCTTACCGGGTAATTTTCTTCTCTTCTGTCGGAGGTACGAAATCGGTTTCATCATCTTTGAATTTAGATTTATTCAACTTTTTATCGTGAGTTTTCGTGAAGCCGAAAGAAACGACCAGTTTGCCAGCCATTTTGGTTCGTTGATATGACGATTTATGACGTAATCATCAAGATCTTGTTCGCTCTGACGTAATCAAGTACCAGAACTTTTGTTCGGTCGATGAGCTAAAATAAAACATTTTTACCAAAAATTCTTTTTTATTCACTGTTTCACTAATAAATTTTATAATTTACAAAACATCTATGTAAAATAAAATAAAATAAAATAATTCAGCGAAATAATTATCAAAAGTTTAATTACATATTAACAAACAACAAAATATTTCACATCACAAAATTCTGTTCCACAATAGTTCGAGCAACATTATAGTTGTGACATTTTTCCGACAACTTAGTTATCGATTGTTTTAAAACACCGAGCCATTCATCGAGAGAAGACATCTTCTGAGCCTTCGAACCTAGTAATAAAAAAACACAAAATTTAAATGCGCTCTCAACATTTTTTGATCATAATTAAATACTTTCTTCAGTTAGATCCATAGCTGACTGTTTAAGCGAAGTCTCAAATACTTCATACGACTTTCTCAACTCTTTCGCCGCTGCAAAAATCTAAAAAACCAAAAATAAATTGATAAAAACGTACAAATGGTGATTAAAAACATTGATTACTTTCACAACTTCCTGCGCCAACTCATATAATTGACTCGTTTCTTCACCAAACGACGAAACTTGCTTCTGATTAATTTTTTTCCAACACACCATTGCCAATTTGTCATTAAAAATGTGATTAAATTCGTCTTCCATTAACAAAATGTCTTCAACCGTTGTCGTTAACTTGTCCAGCGCTGCTGTGACCATCGATTCATCCAAAGAACTAAAAGACTCCGCACGTTTCACTAAAAATTCCTCCTGGTGAAAATAATCCCACTCCAAAGATTGCAATTTCTTCTTCAATAAATCAACCTGCATCCCAACCGACAATTTTCTATAATAAAAAAAAAATGAATAAAAATTAGAAAAAGAAATCAAAATTAAACTAAAATTATAAACAAACTTATGTCCTTCCGGTTGCGTGATCCCCTGTTGCTCCAATTCCATTTCTATATCCTTAGGAACTCGTAAAACTCGCTCTTGAAACACATGAACTAATCGCCGACTCGCCAAACTGTCAATAAACTGCGTGTGGCGACTGTAATTGCGGGAAAATAATGAGTTTGAATTGCCCGTACCCATTACAAATGTTGCATCGCTGGACATGCTAAAATACAAAAAATTATTTTATTATTTTTTTACTCTTAAAAATAACTTAAAAAAATCAATTTTAATTACGATGACGTCTCGGACACATTCATCTCGTGTACATTCTCCTCTTCCACACGTTTTCTTGCCAACATTATGGTCAATAAAAAATTTAGAAAATTCAGTTGTTGAGGTTTTGGAACTCGTCCCTGCAAAAAAAAAAAAAATTTAAAATTTACTTTTTAAAATTAAAATAGATTTTCATTACTGTGATTAAACCTATGTCATCCGGAGAGCACAATTTCAGCTGGGAAAATATTCTGAGGATTTCTAAAAATGCAGAAAATATAAATTTAAAGAGTGTTTTGAAATAAATTGAACTTTACTTGTTGCTCTCAAATCTTTATTGCAATTTTTCAAACCTATTGTATCCAAAGAGTCCGACAAGTTTTCGTCGATCCTGACAATTAACGTCTTCTTTTTATTCATATATATTATTTACTTTATATTTAAAATTCATTGAATTTTACCCGGAGATGATCCATTGCAGAAATTTCAGTCTTAAATCGCCGGGGTTTAAGAGCGCTTCGATCGCATTCCATGGTTCCAATGATTTGGTCACGGGACAATTTAGATCCTACTTTAAAAGGAACAATAGTCTAAGTTATCGGGTTTTAGACGAAACGAACCTGAAGTTTGTCCCATAGCGACTGGACGTAATTCGGGAGCGGCTCAGACGCAAATTCGGCCATTGAACAGTGACGGTTTCCCGCTCTGACATTTCATCAAGGCAGCAAATACCGATGGTGGCGTCACTTGCTGGCGAAGATCATAACCACCTAAGATGACTCTTTCCGCGGGCTTTTCAAAAAAGCCAAAAATTTTAAGCAGATAATAAATTTAGAAAGAAATCAATATATTATAAGTTCACAACATCAAAATAACGAGATTTATGAAATATTTGAATTTGTACAACATTTCATACAATTTGTCCGTTTCCACTCTTGCAGCACTTCCATACTAAACGCAACTACGCTAACAAATACACCAATCATTAACAAGCGAAATGGTAAAGTCACTTGTCTCAACTTAAGCATCTGAAGAGTTAGTGGTTTGTTGCACAAAGGTCTTTCCACCGAGATGTGATTATCTATTTCTTTTGTTAAAATTCCTGTGGTCCTAATCAATATCAACCTGACACAATATAAAACAAATAAAGTATAGGTTATTAATGCGTTAAAGTTACTTAAAAAACATACCCTATTGAAAATGCTTCTTTGACGGACGATTTTTTTGGAAAAGCCATATTAGAACCTGATGGGAAATATTTAGTTGGCAGCAACTCCAGCTCGCACATAAATTTAATTCCATACATGGCATCGACTGAGTTCTCAATAAATGCGTAATTCTCAGTTAATGCTTTCTCATATCCGTCATAATGATCCAGAATGTATGGACTGTCTTTCAATACCTCGTATAATTTTATAAATGGCTGCTGCCGGCTAGTCTGCAATACAGCAATTAAAATTTTGTTTTAATCAATCGATAAGACTATATATTGTATACCTTCAGAATAAGATGGTAGTTTGACTGGTTTTCTATACAGAACTGAACATTATCTTGCAATAAATCTTCCAATGTTTCATATTGAAGTGTGTTTTCGTGCACTGTTGTTTTAGCAATTAATAAACTATTATAAACTGCCAATATAATAACTGTGTGGAAAAAATAAGTGGCAATCACAATCCTCATTGATACAGAACTACTTTGACTAAGTTTCAATTCTAAAAATAAAAACAAATTAAAATGTAGAATAAAAGAGCAATAAAAGAGCAATAAAAGACTTTGCTTCACCTTTAAGCAAGACAAGTTTCATTAAAACAGTGGCCACTTTATGCCACACAGATGTCTTTTCTTTAGTTGTGTCACAAATTGTTGAAAGAATACACGTTGTTAACCACAGTGTAACTAATGCCAACCAAACATTTAGTGGAAAGGAATCCGTATAATTTATCACTTTATGGTCATCTAGAGATGGCTGTCTTAAAACAACTGTCATGTAAAGGCCGTAAACGTTTGATGTTAAAAAATCAAAAATAATGTAATCGGCAGAGCCGGGAATAAAACCGACACCTTCAAGGTCAACTTCCTTTGTAGACAATATTTAAAACAGAATTATTAAGCGTGTTTGGCTCACTGCATCACTAGGTGCGTTCAATTTGATTTAGAGAAATTAACTTACTTGTAAGTTGACTTAAACTCATTACATGTGACGTTTTGGACGCCATAGTTATGGCAAATGACTTGCTTAAGGCAATTAATTTCACTTAAGTTGCGTTCAATATTGCCTGAATAAAATTCTTAAGCGTGTAGTTGACTTATGCTTGGTTCCCACTTGGCAGAAAATCTGACAGAAAATTTTCTGCTGCAGAAAATTTTGAGTGTAGAAAGCAGCAGTGTTTACAAATTGCCTTCCTTAGCTAGCATCCATTTTTAAATTCTACTTTTCTGCACTTTTTTGCCCACACGACATACTTTTCTGCACAGCAGAAAATTTTTTGTCTGAGTTTCTGCCAAGTGGGAATCTAGCATTAAAGTGGCAGGATACGATGTATTTGATGTATTCATCTGCAACCTCCTTCTTTGGACATCTTTACTTAAAATACGAGTTGGGTAACTTAAGTAAAGATGTTAAGTGAGATTATTTACCTTAAGCAAGTCATTTGCCATAACTATGACGTCCAAAACGTCACATGTAATGAGTTTAGGTCAACTTACAAGTAAGTTAATTTCTCTAAATCAAATTGAACGCACCTAATGTTTTTTACATTTTTTATTACACTATCCGCCAATTCGTCATATGCACCCAATGGAAAAATACGATATGTGTAGCTGTGATATTGATAATGTTGTATTAAGTTTCATGCTGCACACTGAAATTGAATGTCTGATTTGTATTTGCTGAAATTTACCTGAAGTTGAGCACTTGTGATAATAGTGTTAGTAATTCCACCATTAATCCTCCAGTTACTATATTGTTAACAACGTAAGTGTTTGGGGGAATCTAGAAATAACAGCAGTGTAAATAAATATAACTTACGGTATATATGAATGTTGATAGTAATCATACGTGAAGAATTCCAACAGTTAAGTTTTTGAGGATTGGAATCTCTCTTGAAATATTATTCATTATTATCGCGTTTTGCATATAAATTCAAAATATAATTAGTGTTGAGAAAACACTAATTCAGAACGTCAGAAGTAACTGTGATCATAAATGCCACGAAAGAACTGGTACTATAAACATTATTTTTTACACGAAACTATTAAGTTTAATATGACTTTTATGAGTTACAAGTGGTTTGTATAGTGGAGACAGTTTGCGTGTGGCCATAATTAGATTGTTTTTTGTTTTTTTTTAATTTCTAAGCTGCACCATACGATACGTGTACAAAGTTTATCTGATTAGAAAAATTTTAAAATTTTCTAGTCAATAATTCTCTTACAAAGTAGTGTGTTAGTATTGTGGTCTCATGAAATCATCTAATAGTCCCACAATTACACCATCACAATTAATTGGACAAGCATTGCTCAACTTCGTGCTTCATTTGGTCATCCGGCGTTGCACCCGTCACTTCCTCGCAAGAGCTGTGCAGCCTGCTTTTATTTCAGCCTCCATCCAAAAACCTTCACCTTCACCAAATGTTTTCCACAGTTGGTTAATGACCACTCTTGCAGCATTTCTATGCTAAATGCCACAATACTAACTAATATGCCAATCATTAACAAACGAAATGGCAAAGTCACTTGTCTCAACTTAAGTATTTGAAGAGTTTGTGGTTTGTTGCACAACGGCCTATCCAGCGAAACGTATTTTTCGGTTTCTTTTCTTAAAATTCCCGCAGTCCTAAACAGCAGAAATCTGCAACAAAATGAATTTAAAAAAAAATTGGACAATACTACAAGGCATATGCTATTCCTCCCTTATATAGTATATACGGTACATACACTATTGAAAATGGTTCCTTCACGAACGATTTTTTTGGAAAAGCCATATTAGAGCCCGATGGAAAATATTTAGTTGGCAGTAACTCTAACTCGCACAAAAATTTAATTCCATACATAGCATCGACTGAGTTCTCAATAAATGCAAAACTCTCAGTTATTGCTTTTTGATATCCGTCATCATGAGTTGTAATATGTGGACTGTCTTTTAACACTTGATTCAATTTTATAAATGGCTGCTGCTGGCTAGCCTGCAAAAAACTACTAGAATTTTGTTTTAAATAATCGACGAGGCGATACCTTAAGAATAGGGTTGTAGTTTGATTGGTTTTCTATACAGAACTTGACATTATCATGCAATAAATCTTCCAGAGTTTCATACTGATCATTATCTTCGTGCATTGCTATTGTGGCAATCAATAAACTGTTATAAATTGCTAATATAATAACTGTATAAAAAAAATAAGTGGCAATCACAATCCTCATTGATGCTGAAATACCTTTACTAGGTACCAGCTCTAGATATAAGAAATAAATTAATATATATAGTATCTAGAACCAAATAGACTCTGTTTTACCTTTTAGTAAGACAATTTTCATGAAAATAGAGGTCACTTTTTGCCACACAGATGTCTTTTCTTCAGTTGTGCAAATTGTAGAAAGAATACATGTCATTAACCACAATAGAAGTAATGCTAACCAAACACCTTGTGGAAAAGGATCCGTATAATTTAATTTAATGTCATCTTGAGGCGGCTGCCTTAAAATAACTGCCATGTAAACGTCAAAAATATTTGCTGTTAAGTAATCTAAACCTTCGTAATCGGCAGAGTCGGGAATGAAACCGATGCCTTCAAAATCGACCTCCTTGAACAAAATATATCAATGAATTTCCTTATAAGAAAACAGAAATTTTTTTTTTTTTTTTACATTCTTTATTATGCTGTCCCATAATTCGTCAAACGCACCCAATGGAAAAATACGAAATGTGTAGCTAAACATAATATTGTATTATTAGGTTTTATAATGTGTGAAGTCTAATTTTTGTTTCAAATATTACTTGAAGTTGAGCACTTGAGACAAAAGTTGTATTAACTCGACCATTAATCCTCCGGTAACTACATTGTTGATCACGTAACTGTTTGGAGGAATCTGAAAATATTACGGTAAGTTGAAATAAATATTGAATTTTTAAATGTTGGATAATACGTGAAGGACTCCAACAGTTAAATTTTTTAGAATATTGCTCATCTTTTTGGTTAATCTAGACTCTAGAAGAATAACGAATAATCGTAAAAAATAACTGAGCCCGTGTTACAGGTGTGTACTCTATTAGCCTGTACTGTTGTGTCTTTTACTCGTACATTAAAATGGACAAATAATATACTATAAAAGTTATTGTGTACATTTTTTTTTAAAAACCACAGAAACCAATTCTGCTTCTTGCCATCATTAAGCACACATGTCAGTAATGAAATTGAAATAAAGGAAATTACTTCTAATTTTCTCGTTATCTTATTTAGTCATCAAGCAAACTGTCTCCACATTAGATTATCTCATAAAAAATATCGATTCCAAAGAAGTTCGTGCGAATGAATGTTTTCATGCTGTTTTTGTTGTTTTGAGGTTGTATTGTGTTGTGTTTGGGTTTTGCTTGTGTTAGATGGGGGTTTTGTTCGTTTGGGGGTGGTTTACAAATCAAAAATACGAAGCGTCGATCTCTGAATTGAACACATACCGTAAAATTTAAAAAATTATATTTGTCAGCAAAATGGGGTTAGGCAAACTGGTTTACTTTTAAGCAAAGTAAAAATCAATTTTTAATACTCTGTCGTGACCTGACTTATTAGAAAGATAAGACTACTAAGCTAATGATTACTTTACCTGGAGTTATTATAATTAATATGAGAAGTAGTGAAATAATTAATACGCGAGAGTTCAAATCTGAATGTAGAATTTATTTAACGATTAAATTACACAGCCAAAGAATCGGGATCAAGATATCTCTCAATCTGGATTGCTCAGATAATAAGCGAAATGTAATAACTAAGGTTATCACGGGATCTTGGTTCAGTCGGTCTAGATTCGGATGCTGATTTCTAGGAAAGTAGAAATCAGGCCTATTCCTGGTCTTTGGTCGGTTGTCTAGGTATTTGGTGGTCAATGTGATCGCAGTGGTCGATTGCTTAACTTTACAAAGTTATTTGTCCTTTGACATAGCGACATAAGTGAGGTTGGCTAGGCCAGCACCCACGTGAATGTTCAACAAAGGGCTTTCCTTTTGTTAGTGTTGGGAGTTTGAGTAAGGTTCGTCAACGTAGTTATTCGTCTTTGTGACGCTGACTACAGCAGTCCGGTGAGATTTTCGATGTGTATCCGTGGCATCGGGTCCTCAATCAATCCCTGTATTTATACGTACCTGATCTGACGAGGAAGTTTGATGCTCTTGTGCACCTTGAGTTGTGTCCTGTGAATAATCTGCCTTGCTTCCTGTGGCAAGCTCTTTTATACTAGTTGATCATGTGACTGCGACAGGTGTTGAAACTGGGTCACTCCCCTCCTTGAGGTGCATCAACAACTAAGAGCAAAGTATGCTCGGCCCTCCTTCTCCTAGTGGAGAAAATGTGCGTGACAGTGAGGGCCAGTCCCCTACTGTGCACACAAGGATGTTTAATACAATAAAGAACATAGAAAATAATTTCAGGTTTAATTTCTTTATTAAAATCCAAGTCACCATAACTCCTTCACTTTCAGCATCACAATAATTATATCTTCAATTGTTTACACAAAACAACACGTACAAAACTCGTTTTTGACAAGTTTTAGTTCCTGAATGCACCTAATGTTGTGTGTGTTTTGTGTATGTGTATAATTCTGAGTGTGAAAATCTGAGGCATGTTTTAGCTAAGTTTTAGGCAAGTTTAGCTACGTTTTAGTTTCGTTTTAGCTTTGTTTTAGCTTCTATCACATGAATTGAAACAGTTATGTGACATCTAAAACAAATGGCACCATCTAACTCTACAACAGTAGGGTTAGATGCTGCACAGACAAGTGTGCAATTGTAAGACACAACTTGTGTCTCGGGAAATGCTGGAATTGTAGCGTTTCTTGGTTTAAACCTAAATGTTTCCGGAAATGACGGCACATTTCAGGAAACGAAACGAGGAAAACAACTGAAATATAAAAATGTTTTAGTTCCACTTAACCCTCAAAGCCCTGAAATTTTGGAGCAACGTAGAGCCCGATCCATAGGCACAATTGTGCCCATTTGGGGTCTCTACTTTGAAGCGCTTTAGTGCTGTTTCCATGGTTACGGTGTGGTTTCTCCAACCAACACTAGGTGTCACCGATTGTAACACGCAGTAAAAATGTCGCCGATTAAACAGCATGCAAGGTATGTTTGATTATTTATTAAAATATTTTTACTAATAATTGTATGGTAAATGTATGGGTTCATAAAACTTTCAAATAACCCAATTTTGGTTTTTGATATGTTCGCCTTGGGCCCCGGTCTGACCGTAATAATGTTTGATAATTGCCGTCGTACTTGATTATTGTTTTCACTGCTCCAAATCGTTTTATCTCGAGAAACATAATTTTCTGCATCATCCGATTCTCCATCATCTTCACTACTATCTTCTTGGATTTCAACATTATCGACTTCATCGTCACTTAACGAATCAACAGTAGAACATTCTTCTTCATCAGGATTATCGTCATCATCATCATCATATTCACTGTCAGAAAAATTAAAATTCGGTACCATTTTCCTTTGCATAATTCGTTCACTTCTTCTAGCCATTTTCGATAATTCTATTCTATGGTTTGTAATATTAATATGGTTTTAATGGTGGTTTTTATGGTATTTATAGTATAATGAACGAACTTCGTACGGAATGTATATTTAATATAACCAATAAAAGCTATATGCTGTATAATGAAACGTCATGTGTACATT
This sequence comes from Strigamia maritima, assembly GCA_000239455.1. Taxonomy (NCBI): domain Eukaryota; kingdom Metazoa; phylum Arthropoda; class Chilopoda; order Geophilomorpha; family Linotaeniidae; genus Strigamia; species Strigamia maritima. The sequence goes on from AFFK01018321.1 coordinate 30,815, forward strand.
TATTAAAAATAAAATTCGTTTTATGGACGTTGTTATGTGTTGTATGTTTTGTCGTCTGCTTTGTATGTTTATTTAGTTTATATATAGGGGACGCAATATTCTAAAAGCGCTCTTGCTAGAGTAAAATTTTGCAGTGAAAACAACAAAAAACTTAAGCTGGGAATTTAAGGGGATAATTTTTCTTTTGACAATAACTTTTTATTTTCTGTCTGCTTTTTATCAAATTAATTCAGAAAATGTAAATTCATATTCTTAACAGCTACTGTAATTTTCAGATTTTTAAAAAATTTTTAAAAAAAATTTTGTATTCACAACTGCAGCTGGGCACAATTGTGCCATAGGATGGGGCTTTGAGGGTTAATGTGTCTGCCAAACATCGCTCAATTTTAAGCCTTAAAAACATAACGTTTAATAACTGTCTTTTTATAGTAAACCATCATCCCAATATTGTTATTAAATGACCGCTGCTGCACAAAAATTTTATTCCGTGCATTGCATCTCTTGAGTTTTCAATGATTGCAAAATTTTCAGTTCTTGCAATCTGATAGCCAATCTCTTGTCTTGTAATCACTGGACTGTCTTTCAATATCTCATACAACTTTATAAATGGCTGCTGCCGGCTAGCCTGCAATACAAGAATTAAAATTTGGTTTTAATCAAATTGTGAAACTGTTATACAGTACCTTCAGAATAGGATTGTAGTTTGATTGGCTTTCTGTACAGAACTTGACATTATCATGCATTAAATCTTCCAGAGTTTCATACTGACCATAATCTTTGTGCATTGCTACTGTGGCAATCAATAAATAATAATAAATTGTTAATATAATAACAGTATAAAAAAAATAAGTGGCAATCAGGATCCTCATAGATGCTTTACTAGGTACCAGCTCTAGAAATAAGAAATAAATTAATATATATAGTATCTAGAAACAAATAGACTCTGTTTTACCAGCTCTAGAAATAAAAAAATAAATTAAGATATACAGTGTTTAGAATAAACTCTTTTTCACCTTTTAGTAAGACGATTTTCATGAAAATAGCAGTCACTTTTTGCCACACAGATGTCTTTTTTTCAGTTGTGCAAATTGTAGAAAGAATACATGTGATAAACCACAATAAAAGTAATGCTAACCAAACTTCTTGTGGAAAAGGACGCGTATAATTTAATTTATTGTCACCTTGAGGCGGCTGTCTTAAAATAACTGCCATGAAAACGTCAAAAATATTTGCTGTTAAATAATCTAAACCTTCATAATCGGCAGAGTCGGGAATGAAACCGATGCATTCAAAATCGACCTCCTTGAACAAAATATACCAATGAATTTCCTCATTAGAAAGCTGAATTGTTTGTTTTTTTTACATTTTTTATTATGCTGTCCCATAATTCGTCATATGTACCCGAAGGAAAAATACGAAATGAGTAGCTATATATGTTGGATTATTAAATTTCATGTTGTGTGATTAAAACCTATGTAATTATTATCTTGATTTTTGTTATAGATATTACCTGAAGTTAAGCACTTGTGATATACGTTTTATTAACTCTACCATTAATCCTCCGGTAACTACATTGTTGATCACGTAGCTGTTTGGAGGACTCTAATAAAAATACGTATTTAGTTAGCATAAATATCGAATTTTTGAATAATGTAGCATACATGAACGATTCCAACAGTTAATTTTTAAAACATTGATAATTTTTTGGTTAATCAGAGATACTCATCCAAGAAGAGAAGAATGTACACTGCAGTTGTGTTGGTAGGCTGTAAAATCCTTATAACAGCAGGTTGCCTATAGTGGTTAAACCCCATTCACGAAATCTTGACTTCTACATTAGATAATTTCTGCTAACTGAACTGTACATATAATGGTTGGTTCTCACTTTATTTCCACAACATCCGCCTGGATGTTTGAAATACGGATATTGTTGCAAAATCCGTGCGATTTATCCATAATCGATTCGCAGCCAATCCTGTTCTCAACAGCACTTCTCAAAACATGACAGCTGGATTTTAAGATTGCGGTTTCGCAGCAAATGTGAATCGTCCTTCGCACTTCACTAACTGTAAGTGGGAACCTTAGAAGTGAAGATAAAATCATTAGTATGGGTCTTGTATAAGAGTACCATACTACATATAGAACCATAAGACATGGGTTACTTGGATGAAGAAAAAAGGGCAAAACTGCGCTTAGTGGAAATGGTTAGAATAATAAAAAATAAAAGTGGAAAAAATATAAAATTTTTGTCGTGGTTACAAAATTTTATTTTTTGATAATAAACAACAAAGTATTCCATTACCATTAACCACATGCAATACAATTACCATATCTAAATTGAAAGTAAAGCCAATTACTCTTTACTTTTCCTCTGCTCTTTATTTAGTCATCACGCAAGCTGTCTCTACAAAAAATATACCTACCAATCACAATTAATTTTTTTTTAATTTGTCCATTACTCTTTTCAAAAATAATAAAAAGAGTCAAACATTAATCAATTCCAAAGATGTTTGTGCGAATAAATGCTATCATATTAAGTTTTTATGACGTTGATTGTCACTGAATATCCAATGCCAACCGTATAGGTAAGTAATTTCGGTAGATTCTACCATTCGTGCAATTTATGGGTCTGCAGCAAAATTATGACTTGCGGTTGCTAAAGAGGAAAAGATAAAGAGGAAAAAAAAAAAAAAATCCGAGAAATCCGATGAAGATTTCACCATATTGTTGTTAAGATTTTTATTTTTTTTAAAAATATTAATTAATAAACAAAGTAATAAATAAATAAAAATTAATATTAAAAAAAACAAAAAACAATAATAACAATATTATGGCGAAATTTTGATGAGAGAAATCGACGATATCGGGGAAATGTGAATGCGCATACTGTTACATTTACTAAGTTTACATGAACGCGCTTTTCTGGAAAATGACGTCATCATTTATCAAGTGAAAAAGTAAAAAAATGGAGTATTCACTCTAGAGTCCACTTTTCCACTTGACAAATAATGACGTCATTTTACAGAAAAGCGCGTTCATGTAAACTTAGTGAGTGATTTCTAATCTAATTTTATGCGTTTTCGTGTTATTTATTGCTTATAATAATAATAGATTTATTCCACATATTGTCAATATTTTGGAAGGGGGAACATAATACAATAATAATAATATAGTATCCCATTTATACACAATAGCCGCCAAAAAAACAACAAAAAAAACAAAATAAATAAAGGTTAATAAAAAACAAAATAATCAATGCTCTGCTGACTAACTTTGTCCTGCTTTTATCGCATCACATTTGAATCTAAAGACGAAAAACATTTTCAACAGATCCGTGTTGATATTTTCCGCCAGCAATTGCCTCCAATTCTTCCAAACCTCAGATGACGCTCTGGTCGTCAACAATAGTGGACAGCGTTCTACGATATGTGCTAACGTTTCACTTTCTCGTTTGCAAAGCCTACGGAGCTGGTCATCTTCACTCAGCCACTTTTTTCCACCTCGGTGTTCGTTGCCGCAACGCAAACGGGACCAAAGTTCTCTCTTATAAACAGGTGTATCATATACTCCAAGGTATTCTGCTGGTAAAAAAATCAGTCTTGATTTCTTGGTTAGTAATCACAATACGACGAGGCATCCACAAGGCTCCATCGGTGCTGAATGCCCTGTTCTATCTGCTTCTCTAAAGCCGCTCCATCATTAATTAAGCTATTTTCGATGACCTCATTGCGTATTGTATCTAACAATTCACTGCCACCCAGCTTGTTTATAAGAAGTTCCAAATCGGCCCACCACCTAAACTTTGGGTAACAATCCTTTCTTATCATTTCCTTGAAACAGATCTTAGGCCACCGTTTGTCCTCCATTTTCATTAGCTGTATAATGTATCGAAAAATACGTTTTAAAGCTGTACAGTCCATACTGTTTCTGCCTAGTTCCGTTTTCCAAAGATAATCTGGTGTATTCTGGTTCAAATTCAATATCATTTTCATGTACTTCCTGTGACTGGCTTCGATCGCCTCACACTGTCGTACCCCCCAAACTTCCACTCCGTACACCAGAACCGGTAGTATCAATGATTAAAATAAATAAATTTTCTGTTTTATTGAACTTATTCCCGCTCTCTTTGTTATACTCCAAGTAGTGTTGACAATTTTTTGTGCTCGTCCTCGGGTAATAGCCAAGTGTGGCTCATAGGAGTTTTTGGTTGAAAGCCAAACTCCCAGATACTTATATCTGTTAACAATCTTAATCTCCGATCCACCAAATCTCCACTTTTCATCTTTCGCTCTCCTACCACCTCGTCTGAATATCATAATCTTAGACTTCTGAACATTTAGGGTTAAGAAGTTTTCTTGTGTATTTTTCAAGTTCGATAATCATTTCTGTAAGGCCCTCTCGATCGGTTGCCATCGCTACAATATCGTCGGCGAATTTCAGAGTAAAAATCTTGTTTCTTCCAATTACCACTCCACCAATATTTTGCTGTATCCATCGTGCTTCCAAAAACTAAATAAAATCGGACTGAGTGGGCAGCCTTGCCGTACCTCTTCTGTCGTCCAAAAGACTTCGGATATTCCCAAATCTGTAGCAATCTTGTTTGCCGTGCCATAATAGATTGACTTTATCATCGCCAACATTCGTCCTCGAATACCCTGCTGCCATAACTTCTCAAACAGTCGCTCACGGTTAATTCGGTCGAATGCCACCTTAAAATCTATGAAGAAGGCAAAAAGCTTTCCTTCCTTTTTTCTTGTCCTACTGTCGATCAAGGAGCTCAGCGTAAACAGATTATCGCGTGTCCCATAGCCCGATCTAAATCCCGCCTGGTTTTCAGTAATCACATTCTCCTTTTTAGCCTAATCTTGCAGCCGCTTCGCCATCATCGTTGTAGTGATCTTGTATAGACTGTTTAGAAGAGTGATACCCCGATAGTTACCCACATCTCTAGTCTCACCCGCCTTGAATATTGGGATGATGACTCCAGTCCTCCATTTCTCCGGATATTCCTCTTTATGCCAAATATCATTTACGATCTTCAGAACTATTGACCTTGCTTCTCCTGACATGGCTCGGTAGAACTCGTTGATAATACCGTCTGGGCCCGCCGTCTTTCTCTTCTTTAACTGACTAATAGTTTTACGAAATTCGCCTTCCTCAAAATCCCTGTCTAAAAACTCGTGTTGTTTAGAAATCATTTTATCCGCCTCGACATGCGGGTTTGCACTAACTCTCGAGTCCCTTCCATTCAACACCCTCATGAAGTGATCCTTCCAGTCATCCAGTGGGATATCTTGCCCTTTTCTAGCCTTCTTCAGCTTAAACTTGTTGACTTCTTCCCAAAACTTGGTTGTGTTCTTACAGGTACTAATCGTATACCAAATCTTTTGTTCCCTTTCTTTCTTCTTAGATTGATACAACCTTCGTAAATTCTTTTTCGCCTTAGTATACGTTATACGATCACTAACATTCTTGGATCGTCTAAATTTGTATAAAAGTCTTCTAACATTGCGTTTGTCCTTCTTATAATCTCTGTCAAACCAGTGTTCTCTACTTTGGTTACCGTTATTTATTGCTTATAGAAACATGTAAATTAAAACTTAATAAATTTATTTACAATTTACATTTACAATTTTATCTTCTTTTTAAAAAAATTTTATCTTCTTTTTTAAAAAAAATTTTATCTTCTTTTTTTAAAAAAATATTTATTCTTTATACCACATTCTTCTAGGCAAGATGTAATGACATGACATTTTCTATAAGAGTCGTTAAAGCGACCTGATAATATCTCGAGTCAACATGCATCCTGCTATAAATTAAATGCAACCGATACGCCTCGAATACAATATTAATAACACCAACCATTAAAAAACCATCAAAATGAAACAAAAAGAAATTTATAGTCAATAATTCCCTCACATTTCTGCGCAGCCAACTAAACTGAAAGAAAAAAAATATCTCCAATGGCTTTGAGTATAAATCAGCCATCCAACCACACAATTAAAGTAGGCCTTATTCACGTAAGTGCAAAACTTTTACAATTAAACTCGATTAAACCGGTACCAAAACAAATACCATAAAAAATAATAAAACTTTATTACTTTAGCTACCCCCAGAAATGAAGTTATCCGGCCCTGATGACAACATTACACTCGGTGGGTATTTTGGAGAATTTTTTGAAATTCTCTTCGCTATATTAAACATCAGGTACCAAATATACCGTATATTGTATACACGACCTATAATTAAAGTTGATTTCAGTTATCAATACATAAGAATCCCAGAAAACCAATTCGGTTCACTAAACAAAAACAAAACGTGGAGTGGAATGATGAATTATCTAGTAGAGCACGTATTAATTGTATCAAACATTTTATCATCATCATCAATATATGACGTATTTATTGTTTATTCAGAAAATAGACATCGGAGCCAGTTTGACACAAACTAGGAAAAGACAAGACTATGTCAAGTTTTCACCAATTTTATACTCTTCTTCTTACCGACTCCTCTACAGACAACTCGATGACCCTGAATGGTCATATAACTTTTTCTTAAAACCATTTCAGACTGATGTATGGATTTGCGTCTTAATACTCAGCAGTGTTGTAATACTCTTTGCACACTACTACAAACGAAGAATTTTCTTCAAAACCGGTCATCTAAGAAACATCAGCAATCTTATTCATGATGTTTTCTTTCACTTCATTCTGTGCTGGCCAATTATCCTCCAGTCAGGTATAAAAAAGCTCCAATCACCAAGAAAAAACACAGAAATCTGTAAATTCTCTATTCCAGCTCATATGTCAGTAAATATCTCATCTTCAAGAATTATTTTTCTATGTTATTATGTATTTGTCCTTCTTACAATTGTAAGCTACAATAGTCATTTAACAGCAATGCTCACAGTATCAACATATACCATTCCTTTCCAATCAGTTGATGATATGATTTTAAAAACAAACTATTTTCCAGTCTTAGTAGAAGGAAGGAGTATAGAAGAAATGTTTTTGGTAACTAATAAATTAAACTTCAGTACTTTAAAACCCAATTAATTGTAGTAACTTTCAATAGAATGCGGAACAAGAACCGTGGAAAAGTGGATGGGGCAAAATACTGGCAAACCTGCCGAATTCGATGGTAGTAAACACCCAAAAAGGAATCGACATAGCTTATTCCACAAAGGCAGCTTTTATTACAACTTTAGAAGATTTGCAATCGATAAGAAACAACTGTAGTTTGAAATTAGCACCTGGCTCGTTTGGAAAATTAACCGATTCAATCGCTTACGCCGCCAATTTCCCTTACATCGAAATATTTAATACGGGGTATTAGACCAGTGCGCATTATACACTCTACAAGTAAAACATAACGGTAGAATAAGAGAAACATGCCATTAAAATTTAAAAATCACTTAAATCAAATTACACTGGCTATATACATTGACTTAATGTTTTTATAAGAGTGTACAAGTGTAGTTCAATGTCTTTATTTGACATTTCAAAGTTTCAACACTTGTTTTGCTAATTATATTGTTTTTCTATTTGGTCACAGAATACTTCGGATGAGAGAAGTTGGAATTATAAATAAATTAGCTCGCGACTATTACTTGGGTGAGACTGAGACATTATGTTCGAGTACAGCCCTGTTTAAATCAGTCGTTCTGCGTACAATTGTTGGTATAGTTCTTGCATACTTAGGCGGATTGATGTTATCATTACTAGTTTTCTTAGTAGAAATATTGTTAACTAATAAAATCGCTGTGATAGTGATGTAGAAGATAAAAAAGTGAAGATACAGCATCAATTTAATCAAGTATAGACTACCAGTACTGCATAATTGCAGTTAACTCTATAGTTAATTTTTGTTAATCACACGTTACACCAGTTCCGAGAAGTTCTATAACGAGTAGTTGTAACACTACTTCATTCAACCTCTCAAAATAAAATTAAAATGTGATTTACTGCACTCATAGAAAAAAAATCGCCATTTTACTCCATTTCTGGAGTTATGCGTTGTCCTGTGGCCAACTCCGTAATCAGAGTAAAGGTACTCCAAAACGAGAGTTTGGCATGTGAAAAACTACATTTTTGAAGTAACAGTACTTATTGAGATGGAATATCAAAACTCTGAAATAGAATATCAAAACTCTGAAATGGGATAATGAGACAAAATGGAGTAAAATGGAAACATTTTTTTCTATAAGTGTCAAGTAGAACTACCAATTCTTCAAAATCAAAAAGTGTTGTGCGTAGAAGAAAACATTTTCTATTGTTTTCTGATGACAGTTGGCTGCTCTTGCCTCACTTCTAAGCATAACACACAAATGCTGACTACTAAACCAACCATTAATATGAAAAATGGTAGCGTCACTTGTCTCAAATTAAATGCTTGGAGACTCGGACGTTGGTTGCATTCCGTTCTTTTTACCGAAACAAAATTTTCTGTTTCTTTATACAATACTCCCGTGACTCTAAACAAAATAAACCTATATAACAAAAAAATAAATAAAATAAAAAAAAAAAAAATAAAAAATAATAATGTTATAGTTTCATTTTTACAAATATATACATACAATCTTGAAAACGGTTCTTTCAAAGGCGATTTTTTTGGAAATGCCATATTAATACCCGATGGAAAATATTGAGTCGGCAACAATTCCAACTCGCACAAATGTTTTATCCCATGCATTGCATCAAATGAGTTCTCAATAAATGCATAATTCTCTTTTAACACTTTCCGATATCCGTCCTTAGGTTTCGAAATTTCAGTATTACCTTTCAATTTTTTAAACAGTTTAATAAATGGTTGCTGATTCATATCCTTCAATAAAACAATTAAACAAGAATTTAAATATATGCCAGGGTGGTGTACGGTACCTCAATAATAGGAATGTAGTTTGACTGAGCTTGGGTACAAAACTCAATCTCAGCACGCAATAAATCTTCTAATGTTTTATAATGTTTCATATTTTTGTAAACAGATACATTACTGATTAATAAACTGTCATAAATGTTTGATATAATAACTGTATAGAATAAATAAGTGGCGACCGCAATCCTCAATGATGCTAAACTGCTATTACTAAGCGTCACGTCTAAATATTTTAAATAAATTAATATGCAGAAAAAAACAAAGACATTTTTTTACCTTTTAGCATGACAATTTTCATGAAAATAGAAATCACTTTTTGCCGCAAACCCTTTTCTTCAATATCAGACAATGTAGTAAGAATGCACGTCGTTAACCACAGCATAAGTAATGCTAGCCAAACATTTCGTGGTAAGGGATCCGCATAATTTATCACATTACGATCAGTATGAGATGGTTGTTTTATAACAACTCCCATGTATAAGTTAAATAAGTTTGATGTTAAGTAATCTAAAGTTTCGTAATCGGCAGAGTCAGGAATGAAACCCATGCCTTCAAAATTAACCTCCTTTGTGTACAATATTAAAGAAATGAATAAATGCTCATTTGAATGCATCAATTTTTTTTACATGTTTTACTAAGGCCTCCCATAAGTCGTTAAATGCACCCAATGGAAATATACGAAATGAATATCTGTATTTATTGTATTATTAAATTCTATGTGTATTTATTATTGAAAATGTTAACCTGAAGTTGAGTATTTGTGATAGAAGTTTTATTAATTCCACCATAACTCCAGCAGATACTTCATTGTTGATTACAATAATTTTTGGAGGAACCTAGAAAAGAATTTTCTTGAATAAAATATTGGATTCATGATTATCATGAATGATGAACGTTGTGTAATACATGCACGACTCCAACAGTTAGGTTTTTCGGGATATTATTACTCATCTTTTTGGCCAAACCTACACGCAACAGTCAAATATAACAATAATATTGGTTGAACACTACTGTGGTTTGCTACACAAGGTGTTTAATATCTTGAGTTTTCTCAATTTTACTTACTAAATTATCCTGTAAAGTTGAAAAAGTATTAGTAAAAGTTTTTCAAGCGTGAAAGTGCCAGAAAATTTCATCTTACACCTGACCGAGTCAATTAAATAATAGAATAATGCTATACCGCAATAGAAATAAGTATTAAACAAATACAAAAGACGTTTGTACATGATATTATGATCCCAAAATATTATTTGAGAGTATAAATAAAAACAAATTCAGAAGTCTTTCTGAACACACTTGTTCATATTATAAACTACATATAATAAAACACCCCGAAATGTATCAAACTAATTAAACTTTATTTTATTACTACTATTTTGTGATGCGTGCAAGTTTTCAGCTCAGTAGTAAAATTTTGATTAAAATTGCTTTTTAGATATTTTCTATTAACTTCACTTGTCTTTGCACAATTTGAAAGTTTTGGCTAAATGTTTTGTGATTGGCTGATGATGACATCATCATTGCAAATGGAGCCCGATTTGACTACAGGTCTAATAAGCCTTTTCACCTATCGCCAGAGGGCGCGACCGAGCGCGCTCTGCGCATGCGCAGTTATGTCGGTGGTTGGCAAAAGTCAGAAATTTCAATGGGATTTTTGACATTTTCCCATTTATTGTCCGATTTTAATGCGGATTTTTGCAATACTCATCTGAATTAGGTAGTTCTCATCAAACTACTTGAATTTACATTTAAAAATTTTTATTTTTATTAAGTAATTTTTAAGTTTTGACCGATTTTTCAAAACTTAAAAATCCCATTTAAATCTCACAAATATGCATTTATTTACCAAAAATCGGTCAAAACTTAAAAATTACTTATTAAAAATAATTTTTTTATTGTAAATTCAAGTAGTTTGATGAAAACTACCTAATTCCGATGAGTACTGCAAAAATCCGCATTAAAATCGGACAATAAATGGGAAAATGTCAAAAATCCCATTGAAATTTCTGACTTTTGCCAACCACCGACATAACTGCGCATGCGCAGAGCGCGCTCGGTCGCGCCCTCTGGCGATAGGTGAAAAGGCTTATTGCCATGCAAATATTTGTTTTTGAAAAAATTGAATACTTTTTGTTGTTTTATACACCAGAAAAATGAGCGGTTCAAGCTCTACATCAAAAAATCGTTTTTTTACCGATTGAAAATCGGAAAAGTACTTTATCAATTCAATTTCACCGAGTGCACGCAATTGTCGCCATCTGGCATTGTCACTTCTCAAAATTTTGATCTTTTTACCTGTTAAAGTCTCGGCAGCAGTTTTATTAATTTTAAAAGCTCCGAAAGCAGCAGATTTGCACTTTAAAAAAAAAGTTTCGATGTATCGCAATTTATCGTTGATAAATCTGATAAAATATTTTGGGCCTCCGATTGAAGTATTCTTCATTGGTCCGCAAACGTCTGAGTGCACAATTCCTAGCAATTTTTCGGCTCTGTTTTCACTCTGTTGCGAGAAAGGAATCTGCGAATGCTTCTTCTTGATGCAAGCAATGCAAGTCGGCAATTTTTCATCCAAATTAATTTTCATATCGTGGATTAGGTCCGTTTTCGCCAGTTTCGTAAGATCCTTCATTCAGGTGTCCTGGTCTCTCCTGCCATATGATTAAGTTGGATTTCTTTTGCTTTTGAATTTTAACTGCATTTGTGCTTTTCTTGATTGCGTTGATGTAATATAAATTTCCTCTTCTTTCAGCAATTGTAGTGATTCTCCAATCTCGATCGCATATAGTTGCGCAGGTTTTGTCAAATAATATGCAAAATTTCTTGTCGGTAATCTTGCTTACGGAAATTAAATTCGACCTGCAATCGGAAACAAGTAAGATGTTGGTTAGATTCATAATGGTGCCCTCCTTTTGCTTGATCCGCATGGTGCCCGCTCCTTCAATTTTCGAGATTCGCTATACTCAAGGTCTGCCTCCATTTCGCATCCAGATCAATAAAAAGTTGCTGGTCGTTGCAAATAGAGGCGGCAAATAATGCTAGCCGGCGCCGCCGTGTAGCGGCAAGTCGAGTAGCCGTAGCCGCCGAGAGGTACACGTGGCTATTCGGCTAACATAATCAATGCAAAAAAATTTTTATGCTTTACGTCTTCGTAGACTAGGCCGGCAACCCACTCATATGGGTTTTGCATTCAAGTTATCGGGAGCCGACGTGTGTTCGAAAGCCAAGAAGCAGAAGACCGTCGCCACTGGAGTACAGAAGCCAAATGCATGGCGTTGACAGATGGCAGTTGAGAAGCAATTTATTTGGAAAAATTGGTGGAAAACCCAGTTCACCACTCTCGTACGAAACATATCAAAGTACGATGTCATTTTGTGCGTGAAGCACTTGAAAATGGTCTTATCGATGTTATACATTTGGATACCGACAAAATGATCGCAGATGTGTTTACAAACAAACTTTTTAAACCCAAACCCAAAAATTCACTAAGGAACTCAGACTGAAAGTGATAAATTAATGTTTTGCGGGGAAGTGTTGCATTTGTGATTATCTTACATATTTTACATATCAGTCCAAACTTTCCTTTGGCTATTGATTGTACATCTTAATCCCTTATTCTCCTAATCCCCTGTTACTGATAATAAAAAATAGTCAGTCTTGTTACTGTTACCAAACCAAGCACATTTAGTTCTGCTGTTGTAATAACGACATCGTGCAATTGGAAAAAAAAAAAAAAATATTTTATACTTTTTAGTGCATTTATGAAATTAGTGTTAATAGAAGATATGTTTTTTAAAAAATGATATTTTTATTTAATTTATTAATTAGAAATTTTTTCAAGGGGAAAAAAAAAGAAATTTGAACGTGTGCAAAGTTTGCAAACAATTTTGTACAAATGAACTTAATGTTGTACCAATATACGATATTGCATCCATAAAAAATTGTAGCCGATAATCAATGGGTTTTGACACGACTACAATATAATAAAAACGTATAATAAAAAAACAATTAACAATGTAACAAAAACAACTTCACTTAAGATAAAAAAAATTCTAGTCAATAATCTTCTTACAGTACTGCGTAGTTCGTTAAGTTGGATCAGATAAACCCTCTCCAATGGCTTGGATAAGTGGAAATCAAACATCCAACTATACAATTAAAATTGGTCTCATTAATGTAAGTACAATCTAGAGCTAGACCCTGATTGAAATAATATAAACAAAATAAATAAATAAATTAATTAAAAAATCAACTTCAGATATCTCCCGAAATGAAATTATCCGGTCCGGATAACAACATTACTCTTGGTGGATATTTTGGAGAATTTTTTGCCATTCTTTTCTCTTTAATAAACATCAGGTATATAGAGCAGCTCACTCTCTTACTACCACATCCCTAATCCCTCTTGCTAATAGACTCATATCTTAATATACCATACAACTCCGTGGCAATAAAATAGAATATATTGACCTATCCCCTGTGTGCCTTGTATTGAAATCACAAATTTGAAAAAGAAATATGTGCCTGTGAAAGTTGTGCTTTTAGGACTTTATTTTAGAATGATTAAGCTTCAAAATGATCAAAAATTGGCACCAATATCTTATTTTGTTAAAGTTTAAACAATAAATAACTGCGGACAAAAAAATGGAATATGTCAAATGCTGTGACACAAAAATGGAATATTCCAAGTAAATGACCGTAAACAATTTTTATTTTGATAATAACATAATGAAATCTTAATATTTGGTTGATCAACCCTTTGCTCGAATAGCTGCTTGAATTCTGAGAGGCATAGAACTACTCAACTTGGTGCATTCCTCTTGGGTATCATCTGCATCATTGTTCGGATAAAGTTGCTCCAATGATGGAATCAAATAATAATCGAGGAGTTTTTGATTTATAGTTCCAGTGACAAGTGCTAAACATCCTACATCACCAGCGCTCTTACATTCCACTCATCCCACATAACTTTCTTAGGGTCAATGGGTGGTAAGCCTCATCCTTTGTACCCCACACTATAGAATGTGGCATACAAAAGATGAGACTTAAGTTTTCTGGTAATGTGATGGTTTGGGGATGTATGAGCGCTGGTGGTGTAGGATGTTTAGCACTTGTCACTGGAACTATAAATGCAGCAGTTTATCAAAAACTCCTCAATTATTTGATTCCATCATTGGAGCAACTTTATCCAAACAATGATGCAGATGATTTCACTTTTAAACAGGTTTTGGCACTAGCACATGCAGCAAAAGCGACGCTGAATGTTTTAAGTCCCATAATATTAAAGCTTTACCATGGCCAGCTAATCTGCCTGACTTAAATTCCACCGAGCGTTTATGGGACATCATGAAAAAAAGGTTGACTCAAGAGAAACCAACAAAAACGAGGAGTTGAAAACTTAACTGAGGCTGGTATGGTCACAAGTTACCCAAGAGGAATGCATCAAGTTGAGTAGTTCTATGCCTCTCAGAATTCAAGCAGCTATTCGAGCAAAGGGTTGACCAACCAAATATTAATATTTTATTATGTTATTATCAAGTTATTTATTGTTTAAACTTTAACAAAATAAGATATTGGAGCGAATTTTTGATAATCATTCTAAAATAAAGCCCTAAAAGCACAACTTTCACAGGCACATATTTCTTTATCAAATTTGTGATTTAAATACAAGGCACACAGGGGTATAGGTTTTACTATATTCCATTTCATTGGCACGGAGTTGTATATACTCGCGTATAAGTCGACCCCCGTATAAGTTGACCTGACTTAAAACGGGTCAAAAACCATTGACGTACGTATAAAGCCTGGTTTACAATGCATGCGTAGCTTTCATGCAACGAGTCAAATGGAACCTTGAGTGTACTGGAGAAATAACATCCCATAAACAAAAAATGTCGAAACAACATTCAGACTATATTTTTTAATGTTGATGATTCAATATAATAAAGTCATTTTTATCAACATTTTTTCAACATTCAAACATAACAAAATGTTGATTTAACATTAAACGGATGTTGCGTATCAACAACCGACAATTCCATTGTTTATTGTTGAATCAAAATGATGTTGCATATCAACAACACCATATTTAACTGTTTAATTGTTGTTTCAGAATGTTGATTTAACATCTAACAGATGTTGTCTATGAACACAACATTCAAACATTCCAACAACATTCAAAAATGTTGATTTAACATTGGGTTGTTTCATGGGATATATGCACAATTATTATAAAGTGAATAAAGAATCATTCTAAGAAATGTTCTAAACGAGTCATTGTAATTCTTTGTTTGTTCACCTTGATATTCATACAGCCATTATCACAATTTGTTATACTAGTAGAGGATTTGCGCTGATCACAAAAACGTGTATATGCATGAACGTACAAACGTATAACTTTTTTATTTATACGTTTATACGTCCATGCGTACATAAGTTTGCCGTTGATACGTGATGAGTGTTTGCGCAAACAAAAAAATCATGTAACAACGTGGTGTCAATCGATCTAAAGCTGGTGTCACTCGGACCAAATTCAAATACCTATTGCAGACCCTATTGGTGGTGGTGTGTTGGTGCTGGTGGCGAAGATGGTTCGTTACTTTCACGTCCTCGGCCTCTAATACTGCTTCCTCAGCCTCTACCGCGTGCTCGGCCCGTCATTTTTGCAAATGGCGGCTTGCAAGAACGGAAGTGAGCCGGTTGCTTTGTTATGCACATGCGCATAACAATACGTTCACACGTTCATACGTTCAGGCGATGAACGTATGGACCAACGTAAGAATTCAATTGTTACGTTGATCTGTACGTTTTAACAATCAGGTATCAATGTATCTACGTATGAAACATACATTCATGCGTTGATACGTTTGTACAAATTTCAAGTGCGCAAATCGTCTATTAGAATCCTCTATTTGAATTTTTGTGATCAGCGCAAATCCTCTATTATGTTATTACCTACCGTACTAATTCAAGATTGATTTCAGGTATCAAAATATAAGAATTCCGGATAACAAATTCGGTTCAATAAACAAAAACAAAACTTGGAATGGAATGATGAAATACCTTGTAGATCATGTAAGTTAATGCCATTGCATCATCTTTTATCATCATCAACAAATGACGTATCTATTCAGAAAATAGACATTGGAGCCAGTTTGACCCAAACTAGAAAAAGACAAGACTATGTCAAGTTTTCACCAATTTTATACTCTTCTTCTTACCGACTCCTCTACCGACAACTTGATGACCCTGAATGGTCATATAACTTCTTTATTGAGCCATTTTATGTTGACACATGGATTTGTGTATTACTTCTCAGCAGTGTTGTAATACTGTTTGCACATTACTACAAGAGAAAAGTCTCTTTTAAAACTAGTTATTTAAAATACATTTGCAGTTTAATTCATGACATTTTCTTTCATTTCACTCTATGTTGGCCAATTGCTCTTCTGACAGGTAATAAATAAAAAATTCAATTAGTGAAAAAAGTAATAAAAACAATTCGATTTGTTATTTTTTATTACAGCGAATATGTCAACAAATACCACCTCTTCAAGAACAGTTTATCTTTCTTATTATTTATTTGTTATGCTTACAATTCTAAGCTATAATAGTCAGTTAACGGCAATGCTCACAATAGCAACATACCCAATTCCTTTCCAATCACTAGATGACATGATTATAGAAACTAAATATTTTCCAGTTGTGGTGAAAGGAAGGAGTATTGTAGAAATGTTTTCGGTAACTAATGAATTAAGCTTACGTACGTACGGTACTATAAAACCCAATTAATTATAATAAATAGATTGCGGAACAAGAACCGTGGAAGACAGGATGGGAGAAAATATTGAAAAATCGACCTAAATCTATGGTGAAGAACACTCAAGTAGGAATTAACACAGTTTATTCCACAAAAGCAGCTTTTATTACAACTTTGGAAAGTGTACAAACAATAAGAAGAAATTGCAGTTTTAATTTTGCACCGAACTCATTTGGCCAATTAACCGATTCTATCGCATATGCTATTAATTTCCCATACATCGAAACGTTTAATAAAAAGTAATACACATTTTTGTCTCTGAGATTTGTGCACTAATTTTTTCTTTTTTTGATGAACAGAATAATTCAGTTGCGAGAAGTTGGAATTCTAGATAATTTAGCTCGGCGCTTTTACATCAGTGAGCCATTATGTTCGACTTCAGCGAAGAAAAAACTACTTCCAGTTTATATGCAAAAAATGGTCGGAATAATTCTTGCTTACACAGTAGGACTGTTGTTATCATTAATAGTTGGTTTGATAGAAATATTCCTCACTAAAACTAATAATTTTATTTAAAAAAACCCACGTAGCACCAAACAAAACGAAATGAATTTTGTCAAGAAGACAATACTAATTTCCATATTGCACGGTTGTAAGTAGAAATTATAATTCAATTCGTAGTGGTCTAATTTTTTTGGTGAAAGAATTTCGCATAATCAATTTTTTGCCTGTCATGGAAATAAGGGAAGGAATATCAGCTGTCTAAACAGACATTTAAAATGTCTTAAGAATTTATTATTAATTTCAAGTTGATGGTAATAAATAACATTCTATGACATCATTCATTAATCATCATTTCTGCTCAGCTTCCGCACTCAATTGATTGTCATCACATTAAATTATTTCAAAGCTGACATTATGTTATCAGATCACGAAAGATGAAATAATTATTAGATATTAGTCAATTAAAGATATTTGATTATCACAAATTAATTATCAATATTCAGCTATTTGAATCCTAAATATTAAAATTTGATTTGAAATATCAAATAATCCGTTGATATAATCAAGGAAATAATATCTTGTATACACTATATAAAGTCATTTTTTATTCACATCTGCCTAAAAAAGAATAAACAGTTTTATATTTATAGGATCAATAAACTGTACACAGACTGCAGCATTACCAGTATGTGAAATAAAACTGACCATACATAGCATAATTACTAAATCAATAAGACATTATTGCACCTCACCTTGGCAACTCTCTTCACAAAATACCTGTTTAGATATACTTGTATTAAACAATTCACAATTTCAATTAAAAATGTATCAGAAATTACCCTCGTTTAAAATTAAACACCCACTATAGAACGTCCGATGTTATTTAATTTCGAGTCTTGCAACACTTTTTAAAAATAAATAAAAAAAATAAAATTACAATTTAGGTCTTTATTTAAATATGTACACAGTACATATTTAAATAAAGACCTAAACAGTACTGATGGTACTTACTAAACAAATCAAAAGAATTTAAAATAATGCAATATGAGTTCAAACACTAAACAAAACAGACCTACTAAAATTCCAGCAAAAACCAATACCAAAGGTCCTATTATTTGACCCAAACGAATAGAATAAAATGAATTCTCATCTGAACACATTATTACCGCATCCGCGAAATTAGATGTATAGATACGAGGTAAAATTCCACATTCTTTTAGCAAAACTATCCTAGTTTGAAAACAAAACGATAAAATAATTAACCAATAGAAAAGTTAACATTAAAAAAATCACTTGTTGTTAAAGTACTCCACATAAGCAAACTTCTTTGAATAAGCTAAAGAATTGCTATCCTTACTAGTATATTGAGGCGCTATACTCAAACTGCAATTATTCGAAATCAGATCGGTGAGACCAATAAGCGGATAATTAAATGCTGCTTTCCTGCTATACACTGCAGCAATGGCATCATTAATATTCTTAACTTTTATAAGCCGATGTATATATGATAATTTCTAAGTAAATAAAATAGATTAGAAATTTATTTTTCTAATTTAAACTTTTGTGCTAATTTACCGTCAAATATGATTCTACTTTTGATCCATTTATAACCACAGCTAAATAATTTGTATTTGTCAGCATATCATCCAAAGACGTAAAAGGAATCTCCATTTTGTTTGTTGAGAATAAAGATGTTAATGTTGAAGTGTAACAATTCCACATCAACATCGAAAAAATGATATAAACTTCCAAACAAAGTTTAACTGAGTAAAATAATGAAAATTTCCCTAAACAAACAAACAATAATCAAAAAACAAAAACAATAACAAATGAATTCAATTCATTACCAGAAATGACAATGGGCCAACAAAGCAAAAACTGATTGACGGAATCATTGATGAATCCTGTTAGTGTCAGTGATTTGATGCCGCATTTTGAGAATGCATTAATTAGGATAAATATCAAAGTGATACTAAATATGGAAAACCATACGTCCATCTTAAATGGCTTTAAAAAGAAAAAATAATCGTGTTGATAGGTATGAGCTTTTCTGTACAAAACATCAAATTGCAATGAATATAATTGTGGAGAGGTTTTTACAAAATCCCTTCTTTGCCTGGTCACAACAATACCAGCTGATATATCAGCAATCTGAAACAAGTTAATTACTAGTATCGCTAATGCTGGGCGCAGACATGCAGCGATTTCGCATCGCCTAGCGTTTTCGTCCGACGATTCGCGACAGTAATTGCCTCTGCTACATCAGACTTGGCGCGAATCAGTTGTTCCAAAATATATAACACAACTTTGACACCTGTTGTTTCAAATATTTGTTAAATATGGTTAATATATTATTAACAACATATGACAACATAACAACACATCAATAATTGATATATATGTTGACACCTGTTGATATGACATCATATCAACGTAACAAACAACTTCGACACTAGCGCCACCCTCGCGTGATAAAAAACAAACAAAATGGAGCAATTAGAACATGTGATACAATACTCGCATCCCATTGGATGCGATTTGCATCGCCTGGTGAAAAAGTACACAAATAGATTCCTCGATCGCGCAACGGAAGTGACGTTTTCTGCGCATGCGCAAATAAACCATCAGCAATTGCGAATCGCTGCAGTCTGCGCCCAGCATAAGTGATATTGTTAGATACACCTACTCCATATACAAGATCGCTCATCATTCCAGTCCAGTTTCCCTTTAAAGCTCCAAATTGGTTATCTTTGGAATGTGTTATTTGAATGCTAATACATTAAAAAGTTCATAAGTCAACGACTAAAACTGTATTTAATATTTACCTAATGTTGAAGTCAGTGCTGAAAATTGTAAATAATTCACCAAAATAACCTCGTATTGTTGTTGTACCATTTACTTTATGTAATTCACTTCTGAACTTCAACTGTAAAATAATTTTTATTCATTTTATCAGCTGCTGCAGTTAGAAAACAACAATAAACATACATTTAGAGCGGTTACTTTGACAGGAGTGTGCAAATTGATGATAGCTATTTGACTTCTATATTGATTATTAAGTTCAGCACAATTTTCCCATAATACATTAAAAGCCACAGCTGACCAAACATATTTGCCAGTCATTAAAAGAAATTTACATTGTTCTAAATACTGATAATGTCTCTAAAAAAGAAATAAAGAAATCAGTTCTTTATATTTCCGCTCAAAATTATGAAGCGCGAGCAATACTTTTGATAAATTGTTCAGGTTCAGTGCAAAGCCTGAAATTAAAATCAAAATTGGCAGTAAAAAAATAAAGGAAGTGTGTGTAATACAAACAATACCAGAAAAAGTAAAATTATGCTTGTCTGCTGTAATTTCAAAACTCAGAAAAATTACTAAAATAAAATAAATCGATGAATCAATGAAATAAAAAAAATAAAAATAAAAAAACGGTTGACTTACTCAGGAACCAATAAAAAAATAAATGCATATTATTATATAAGCTGTTTATATATCCGAAAAAAGACGCAGCAAATTGATGTCGTCGCTATCGTAGCTTAGAAAACACTTCAATCAATAAGCATAGAAGTTGACCAACCTCTGTACCTCGAATGACTCGATATAATGACCTTCATATTTATTTCCCATAATGCACAAATGCAATATTAATCACTTTTTGCACGCAACTATAGCTATTATAACTGCACGAACTTGACTTGTTATAAATATAATTCCATATTGTTATCATTTCACTCCATCAAGAGCAAGGTCGTTATTGATTCCCATACGAGTAGATACATGGTGCAATATTTCGCAAGTTATAAAAACAATCTTTCCGTGTTCACGCAAGTGTAAATAAATTAACTCCTTTCAATCAAATTAGTAAGTTAGGAAAAACTTCTTACTAATGTGTCAAAAAGTTTATTCATAACTGTTTAAAACGTTACAAGAAGGTATATATTTATATAGTGGAGCGGTCACCATTAGGGTGTTTTGGAGAAAAAAAGGGTGAAGGATCAACAACACATTAATCAGGAGATCAAACTCTACATATACTATCCCTAGTTTAAGCCTCACTACACTAACAAAATTAGAAAAATTTAAAAATCTAAACTTACTAAAATTTCACTTATAATTTACTTCTTACAGAAATTATCTAGAGATACTAAAATTTCACTTAATCTATTTATAATTTACTTCTTACAGAAATTATCTAGATCTAGAGATACATGAAGTGCGCAGTAATTGAGAAATAAAACTACAAATCTCTTCATTAAGTTTTCGTTTACTTGAAAAATTTATCAACAATCAGTTCAAATATTGCAAAAATTAAAGATAGGAAAATTCCAGCAACCATCACAATGATAGGACCAATTATTTGACCAAACAAAATCGGATTGAATGAATTTTGTAGTTGTAAACAGCTTGCCATCCCAGGAAAAAAACGTTTATACTCAATTGATAAGATTCCGTATTGCTTGAGTAATAAAATTCTGTTACAAATAACAGGAATTAATTAGTGCTTAATGCTTGTAATATCTTATAGTACCATACAATAGTTTAAGAAAATTAATTACTTAAAATCGAAATAATCCTTTTGTGCAAATTGTTTCGAATAAGCTAATCCAACGGAATCTCTGCTGATATAACCCGGTGCAACAGCAAAACTGCAATTTTTATCAATTAAATGTTGAATGCTGCGAATTGAATGAAGAAATACATATTTTCCTCCAAAAACCAATTCAGTCGCCTCGATTAGAGTTGGGACTCTGAGCACACTTCTATTTTCATATGGTGATGGTTTCTATTGCAAAATTATTCTTCAACAAATTTATAAAATAACAGATGGTTTATTCTAATACCTGAAAAATTTCTTCTGGCTTGCCACCTTTCCAAATTACAGGCAAAACATTGGGATTCGCAAACACATCTTCAAGCGAAGAGAAAAGAATTTTCGTGTGATTTATTGCAAGTAACGAAGTTAATATAGAAGTATAACTAATAAATAACAACATTGAAAAAGCAATATAGATTCCAAAGACAAGTTTCATGGACTTGAATGAGAAACTAATTGAGTCGACTTAAAACAAAAACAAAATAATTCATCACATATTTGTATTGATTACACTGAATTGTGACCTATTTATACCTTGTAAGACAATTGGCCAGCAAAGCAACACTTCATCAATCAAATTTCTGAAAAACATCGCAATTTTTTTTTTTTGGAAACTTGGTTTGCAAAAACTTTGACTAAAATAACTAACAAACTTATTGCAAATATGCACATACACATTTCAATGTTACACGGTTGCAAATATAAAGTGTAATTCCGTTTGTGCTGATCAGATTGTCTGTATATAATATCTAACTGGAACGGATAGATTTGAGGCGAAAACTTTACGACTTTTCCTCTCTGTTTGGATATTATAACTGCAGGAGCAATATCAGCTGCCTAATAAGAAAAAGTTAAATTGTCTTAACATCTAACAAAATTA
>AFFK01018322.1:0-11368 GCA_000239455.1 Strigamia maritima
AGGAGCGCAATGTCCAATGTGCATGGTATACAGACCATTATATTGGCCCCATATTTGCCTCATATATACCTCAGTTTCTGGCTGATCAAGGCCCTGAGGCACCATAGACTTACTTTAAAGGTTATACACTACACTTAAATAAATATAATATATAACACTTTAAACACTAAGGTAATAAATCATAGGCAATATCACAGGTCAAACAACATTCAATGGTCAAGTTCAGTTCATGCAGAAGCATTACTTCCTGTTTTACATGGCATTATATACCCTACTAATCCTCCCTAATCCTCATGGAATGTGGAGATAGCTGAGCAGACAATGGGTAAAGCAGGTTGTGGAATGTTAGAATTCCACCTTCTACATCATCCACTATGTCGGGGCGAATGGTCAGCAGAATATATATTTATATATTCTCTGACCACTACTTTTGGCTAATACTATAATTAAGAGTGATATTTATTATTCTGTTATTTATAGTTTTATTGCTATAGTTCGAATATGCCGCTACGGACGTAACAGCTCACTCTAGTGGCAATTTCTCACTACAACTACGGTTCGAGACCGTCACATGGTGATGCCAAATAAATATATTGACACTGTTTCACAAAAATGCAATGGACTACATTTATCACCCCCTTCTTTTAACTGCTTTTCCCCTTTAAATAACTGAACAACTCCCTACTTTTTAATCCCCGAAATAACTTTTCCCACCCTTATTTCTACTGTTTAGCCCCTTTTTTAAAACTAAACAACCCTTTTAACACCTGGAAATAAGTTTTCCCCATCCTTTTTTCTACTGTTTGGCTCCTTTTTTTAAACTAAAAAACTTTTTTACAAATAAATAAATAAATGAATGGAAAAATTATAATTTTATGAAACAATTAATGCCTTGGTGGTTTTAAAAGGACGACTTCGTTTTCTTTTTTGTCCCAGAGGTATGTTTTTGGCTTCCATTATGGGACAATATAGTTTCTCAAGTATTGCTATCCCAATAATATGTTTGCGTGTGTACATTTTCAAATGAATTATTCATTATTAGTTAAGTTATATCCCACAAAACAAGAACATGTCTAAATAACATTCAGAAAATATTTTTTATAAACATCTGAAATGTTGATTCAATATCAGAATGTCTTTTTTTATTAATATTTTTCCAACATTCAAACATAACATTAAACATTGATTTTACATTAAACAAATGTTGCATATCAACAACCGATAATTCCACTGTTTGATTGCAGTATCAAAATGTTGATACAACATTTAATGAACATTCATTCCACTGTTTGATGATCATTCATTAGATATTGTATCAATATTTTGACACAGCAATCAAACAGTGAAATGGAGGTTCATTAGATGTTGTATCAACATTTTGATACAACAAACAAACAGTGGAAATATCGGTTGTTGATATGCAATATTCATTTAAAAATCACATATTAAGGATACCAAAAAGTAGTTTTTAAGGAAAAAAGTAGTAAGGAACATTTTTATTAAAACAAGGGTGTCAAGAAGTTATTTTTGGGGCCAAAATGTAGTAAGGGCTGTTAAGTTAATTAAAGGGAAAAGGTAGTTAAAAAAAGGGGCAAATAATTTGATCCCGAATGCAATAAGTTTAAACAATACTTTGACAATAATACTATGACAAATAAAGAAAACACACTCTTGTGATTAAACATATTGTATATGCTGCTTGCATTACACAATACCTTTTATGAGAAGCAGTTTGAATTTACTAAGACCAACATTAGAATCGTGATCGAGAAATCTTCAATCCGCGGGTTCGGCAATTGGCTACGCATTTTTAATTTATACCACGCGGCCTCCTCCTGCAACTTGGACAATGCTCGCTGATCGCTGGGAGAGCCCAATCGGCTAGCAAGCAAATTCCGCAACGCCTGTTGCTTCGTTAAATTTAAATCAAGCGTGTCCTGATCTAAATTCTGGAGACGATGTCGCTCGCGGAAAAATTCTCCGTCTATGGATATCTCGTTCGCGCGCTTCCCTACTCAGAGTTTTCTCCGATTCCATCCACGGACGCAAACGAAGATTCCTTCGATCGAGACAATCGTCGATCGCACGCTCTGGTTCAGCCAGAGTGCTTGATCGACTCGATCTTCCCGTTCTCTGGGAGGTGGTAGCAATTACCTATCAGACAATTGGTCGAGATTTTTCTCGGCTCGCTGTCTGTTTCGGTTCGACTTTCCTCCGCTTCTCTTCGGGCTTCTCTGTGGGCGGTTCGGTAGTCGTAGTGGCGGGCTTTCGCTTGCCCTTGCGCCTGTTGTGCAATCGGAGGCTTCTCAACACCTAGGTGCAGTGGAATAGGCCTAAAGTGGTGTTGAATATGATGCCACACAAGTAGACCTCGAAATTTGACGTTTTTATGCGTTTTGACGTTTTTCGAAATTTCGATGGATATCCCGGAATTTCCTGCCGTCCTCGGTGCACCGCGTTCCGCTGGTTTTATACGCGATTCCCGGCCAACGTATAAATGGCCCGATTTTCGCAAATGTCGGCCTAAGCCTCGTCAGGCTTCCGTGCGAGGTGTTGGTGCTGGTTTAGGCTCGTGATGCACTCCTTTTGGCCGTACATTACAGTACTTATATGCCGGAAATAATATTTTCGAGTTGGCAAATGATTTTACTCACATTTGGCTTAAAAACCACGGATTTTATTCATTGCATATTGGCATGAACATAGCGGCGGACATCTTGTCACCACGGTACACAGAAAAACAAGGGTAACTCAAAAAGGTGAAATCCAATGATGACATGTCATCAAATGTCAAAACAAAGACTACAAAATTACACTTTATGATTTAACACATTTTCAGAGCATTTCCCAACAAATAAAAATTTCCAATTACACAAACTGTGTCAAATCATTTCCTAATGAAAAAATACAATCTATTTAATTTCATGTGACAATTTAATGATTATTAAATTGTCACATGTTTACATAAAATATATGACATAAACTCTTGAGTCCGTGTTTTCCTATAAAGGTAACACGGGCTCACATCAAAGCATAAAAATACAGACCACACGACTACAATCGCCCCCTTAAATAGAGGTTACGTAATAAACACTATTTACACGTAGTCGTGGAAAGAGTAAGTGCAAAGACCACGCCATGGAAGAACAATAACGCTTCACATGGTTACCGTTGTCTCGAGAGTCACCGACCCGAACGAATTGGGATCTCGTGCATGGCAAAGTAGAGCTTGACCATGTCCCAAATGTGTGGTACATTTACGGCGAGCCCTCAAGACAGGGCTTCAGAGTCCAATAATCATACCATGACGCTGTATGATTTGCGAGGACCGATCTACTCTGAAACATTGTCAAATAGTTTGCAGCATAAACCTTTTAATTTAGCTGCAGTTAGCCACTTCGTAAATAAGTCAGCTATATTCCAATCAGTCAAGATTTTGACTAATTCAAAATACCCTTGTTTGAAATAGTCTCTAATAAAACAATATTTAACCTTAATATGTTTCGTTTTAATATTTTCAATTTTATTCTTAATAAATTGGATCGAACTTAACGAGTCAGAATAGATCACAGGAATATTTGTGTAATCACAAATATCTAAGTGCTTGAATATGTGGGTAAACCACGTCCCTTCACATATGACGTTTACAAGTGCCACATATTTGGCTTCCATTATTGAGGTTGCCACTGAAATCTGCTTATTGCAGCTCCAGCTGATTGGTACATCTCCCATATACAATATAAAACCCTCAAAACTTCGACAGGTGTCAAGGTCCGTAGCCCAAGACGCGTCACTATAAATTCTAAGAATCTCATTGTCACAATTACCCAAATTAATTTTATAATGCTGAGTATTAACAATGTACTGCAGAATCTGCAGTGCGCTACGGATGTGTGTCCTATTAAAACAAGTGTTGTATTGGGACAAGTAGATTGTACTATATAGTATATCAGGGCGAGTTCTTTGAGTTAAATACATTAAAGATCCTATCAAGGACCTATACTGGAAAATATTTTGTTCAATATCAGAGCTCCCCTTCTTTAACGTTGTACCAATCGTGACCGGGGTTTTGGTTAATGTGTTAGGTATGACATCAAAAGATTCAGCTAGGGTTTTAATAAACTTCTCTTGATGTATGAAAATTTGATCATCACTTTCACGTTCAAACTGTATGCCTAACAAATATTTTACCTTTCCCAAAACCACAATTTTAAACTTATCATTAATTTTGTCTAAGAGACTAGTTTGAAGGTCTATCGATGACGAGAATAGGACAAGATCATCCACGTATACTAATAAAATGACATCTTTGCCGTACTCATATACACAATTTATACCAGTTAACCTTGTAAAACCAATATCTTTTTGACCTTCGTCAAGTGCCTCGTACCACATCTTTCCGGATTGGTGTAGGCCATATAGGGACTTAGTTAAGAGCCACACTTTATCTGGGGCACACTTATAGCCCGGGGGACCCGCATATGGATGGGTATATCCAGTTTGCCGTATAGATATGCGCACTTAATATCGAGTTGGACATCTACCCAACCACGTAAGATAACCAATAGACAAAAGAAAAAACGGATTAATGAGAAATTCACAACAGGGGAAAATACTTTCTCAAAGTCTATTCCCGGGGATTGACGGAAGCCTTGTGCAACCAATCTCGCACAATATCTTGAGATTTTTCCTTGGGCATCCCTTTTTATTTTAAAAATCTATTTGTTGCCCAGAATCTTCCCTTTATCCGGTTTATCTACTACAGTATAAATGTCCCGCTCAGAAAAGGTCCCTAATTCGGTTTTAATTGCATTTTCCCACTTTTTGTGTTGAGGGGAGGCCATCGCTTCCTCATAACTTTGAGGTTCAATAAACGTGGTGCAAAAAGCTTGCGCATTCGATGCAATGTCATTGTCATTCGAATCTGACGCGCTGCCCCAGGACTGGGGTTCCTCCTCCTTAGGGGTTCTGCCTTTTGTAACTGGGCTCTTTGGTCTAAGATCAGTTGCTTTTCTAGACTCGAATTTGAAATTAGCTTTAACAAAAGGGACATCTAACTTTTTACAAGGATTTTCTATATCCCCATGTCTACGCATTGGTCCCCTCCCCTCGACATCATAAAAATATGTATCCTGGTCCTTTTTTGTTACACCCTTTTGACGTATGACCACTTCCTTGGTCTATCCAGGCATGTTGGGTATCGAGTATGTCATGACTACTCTTTCACGAATAACATCAGGGGATTTGGCACGTGTTCTAACTTTACTCTTTTTACGTGTGCCAATATTAGGAGCTAGCGGCGAATCAACTATAGACATGGGCTGCATTGGACCCTTAGCTCTGGACCCAGATGCTTGGGCTTGGGAAGTTGGTTTAACGGGGGTTGGCAACATTTGATGTTGCGGCTCTTGTTCAGCGTCATCCATTCCCTCACTCCCATCACTACTTGACCCATCATCTGTAATTGACATAGTGTCATAGAAAATTTCATTGTCATCATCAGTTTCCAAATTATTATCTATTAAACCCTCTTGTTTCTTATTAATTTCAGTACCCTGTTCACTAAGGTTTTCAAAGTCAGGCCAATTAAATTTTTCAACTATCTTAACATGTTTAGTTTCAATAATAGTCCCATCCTCTGGATCCCAGATCCTGTACCCCCTTGTACCCATCGCATACCCTAGCATTATGCCTTTCCATGCACGTGGAGAATGTTTATGTTCCCTTTTGTGCGCAGGTATGTGCACGAAGGCTAGGGAACCGGGGACTTTTAAATAAGTCACCACTAATTTGCGATTTCGAAAAAGTGCGTATGGGATTTTTTTCCCAATTGAGGTATGGGGGAAACGATTTTTAAGATGCACGACCGTAAGGGCCAACTCTGCCCATAAACTCTCTGGCAGTTGGGTATTGTCTAATACAGTACGTACACCATCATGTACCGTGCGATTTACCCTTTCGGCAATCCCATTCATTTCTGGGCTGCCAGGGTTGGTCCGCTGAATGTGGATCCCTTCATTCGTCAAATAGTTTTCAAATTTCTTCGCAACAAATTCCCCTCCCTTATCTGTCCTGATTGCTTTGGTTTTCTTCCCAGTTTGCCTTTCCATCCTTCTATGAAAACTCTTAAAAATTCCAAAAGTCTCATCTTTAGTTTTGAGAGGGAAAACCCAAGTATAACGACTCATGTCGTCAACAATACAAAACAGATATTTAGCCCCGCCCGCTGACTCTACACGGCAGGGCCCCCATAAGTCCATATGAAGGAGAGAAAGGGTTTCATCTACTGTTCTATTGTTGCCTTTAGACGGGAAACTCGCTGTAGTTGACTTTGACAAATTACAAGCCTCACATGTTATCGTATCAGCAGGTTGGTTCAAACGAAAACCAATGACATCATTGTTTGATTTTAAGAATCCTAATCCGCGTGAATAAAAATGAGCATAGCGTCTATGCCATAATCTTAAATCATCTAACATACTCGACTCACTTAGATCAGACTCGCCAATTGTCTTTTTTAAATTATTATTCGCAAACAATGTGCGACCAACTAATTTGTACAAACCATGTGAGTTTGATATTTTGCCATACATAAAGGTATCACTCGGTTTGTCATCATAAAATTTCAATAAACCCTTTTCGCCACTAAACTTAACTCCACCTCTATCAAGTTTAGCCACGGATATCAAATTTCTGCGAAATTTTGGCGCATAACAAGCTGATTTGAGTGTGACAACGCATTTACTTCCATTTAGGTCTAAGATCTCTAATCTAATATCGCCAATCCCATGTATTGACGAGAAGCCCTCTCCAAGTTCAAGAGGAGCTGAATTAATTTTTCTAAAATTATGGAAGGCCATTATATCACTGCATACGTGTGTTGTGCAGGCACAGTCAAAGTACCAGCTACCGTCATTTGTATTGACAGTTGTCAAAGCCAAACTTTCAATAACATTATCAATAACATTTTTATCAACATTAACATTTTTCAAAATAGGATTAGCAAAATAAATACGCTCTTTTGTTGCACTTTTGGGCTTAGCCCCACTAGAACTGGTTGAAACACTTGCACTTTCATTTTTAACAGGCTTAGGTTTTCTTGGGCTTGGACAGTCACGAGCAATGTGACCAGCCCCTTGGCAGTTATAGCAGGTAATAACAAATGGCTTCTTTTCACCGCCTTGTTGAGTTGCTTGCCTGGCACTTGACGTAGTATTTGCGTCTGATTTCTTCTTGTAACGCTGATTCCGTGGATTTTTCCCTCGACCTGCACCTGTGGCGGCATAAACCTTTTCACTTTCATCCGTTTTCAGCTCACTTTTCACTTTGGCGTAACGGTGATGATTTTCTTCCGCCATAAGTGCGTTGGACACCTTTTCCCACTTGAAATCAGTGTCTGGCCACTGGTCAATAATCAAACGAAGCTGGTCGAATTCTTTTCCGCAACGAGCGATCAGCAAATAGGTTTTAAGATCCTTATCTGTCATCTTAAGGTCGAAATAGTCCTTGGCTGCGGTGTCTAGTCAATCCACGAATGCCATCATGATTTCTTCGAGCTTTTTCTCGATTTGACAAAGCTCCTGCAAGAGCCGCATCTTCCTGGAACGCGTACTGGGTGCAAACACAGTCTTTATGTGCTCCCAAACTTCCTTAGTTGTGTCGAACTTTGCTGCAGCATGTCGAAACTCAGGGAAAATTGAATTTATCAAAATGGCTCGAGACTTCACTTTTCTGCGTTCATATTTGTCCAACGCTGACTCCGTAGCTGCTGCACCGACTGGCCTTTTTCCAAATCCGGTCTCATCAGTGAATCCATACAAAACGCTTTCTTATAGTAAGAGCTGTATTGACAATTTCCACTCTTCATAATTGTCTCGTGTCAACAATTGCATATGGCTCGCCTTCGACTCCTTTCCGACTTTGTCTTTCGGCATGGTCGTAATTATGATGAGAAAGCACCTGCAAAACTTGAAAAAACAAGACAGAAAATGTTCTTATGGAAATAAACAAATTCTTACTGTTTTAGCCCCACTTTAGGTCCTTGGGGCAATTGTCTACATGTGAACCACCCTCTGCTACCAATTCAACACCTAGGTGCAGTGGAATAGGCCTAAAGTGGTGTTGAATATGATGCCACACAAGTAGACCTCGAAATTTGACGTTTTTATGCGTTTTGACGTTTTTCGAAATTTTCGATGGGGATCCCGAAATTTCCTGCTGTCCTCGGTGCACCGCGTTCCGCTGGTTTTATACGCGATTCCTGGCCAACGTATAAATGGCCCGATTTTCGCAAATGTCGGCCTAAGCCTTGTCAGGCTTCCGTGTGAGGTGTTGGTGCTGGTTTAGGCTCGTGATGCACTCCTTTTGGCCGTACATTACAGTACTTATATGCCGGAACTAATATTTTCAAGTTGGCAAATGATTTTACTCACATTTGGCTTAAAAACCACGAATTTTATTCATTGCATATTGGCATGAACATAGCGGCGGACATCTTGTCACCACGGTACACAGAAAAGCAAGGGTAACTCAAAAAGGTGAAATCCAATGATGACATGTCAATCACATGACCAAGTCTGTTGGCATGTCATCAAATGTCAAAACAAAGACTACAAAATTACACTTTATGATTTAACACATTTTCAGAGCATTTTCCAACAAATAAAAATTTCCAATTACACAAACTGTGTCAAATCATTTCCTAATGAAAAAATACAATCTATTTAATTCCATGTGACAATTTAATGATTATTAAATTGTCACATGTTTACATAAAATATGACATAAACTCTTGAGTCCGTGTTTTCCTATAAAGGTAACATGGGCTCACACCAAAGCATAAAAATACAGACCACACGATTACAGCTTCGGCCAAAAACGCCGATATGGTGCAGCTGATGGTTCAGACGCTGGGACGTGATAACTCCCGCGTTCCATCCACTGGTCGAGGTCCTCCGGCTCGTACGGCTGCGATCTGTTCTCGCACTTGTTCGTTGATCTCGCCCTTGTTGATGTGTTGTAAACAACTCGCTACTTATAATCTTTGTTTGATGCAAATTAACATCAGCAGGCTGATCCACAGCATATGTTACGTGTTTAAGTTCTCACTCTGTGGCTTTGACTGTCTTTAGTTCTTAAGTTATAAATAGATGTTTCCAAAGTATGTAAACTTTAGCTATTTTAAGCCTCAAATGTGTAAATGTGTTTATTATAACAGTCACAGTACTTATAATAATGTTCAGATCACATTTCATGCATTGTCATATCTATCTAGATGTAATGGCAATGCATTTGCAGTTTTAGTTATTTTTCTTGTCAAGAGATGGCAGTAGTGACAAAGGTAAACTGTCTCATCTACTGCCTTGCCTTAGCTTGTCTACTGCCTTGTCAGTCACATGATCCAGTCTTGTGACACCATGTTATATAAGGCTTGACAAGAGCATTTTGCTCTGACTTTGTTTTTTGACTTTGCTTTTGGATTTCAACTTTGTTTTTGGATTTTGACTTTGAATTTTTTTGTTTTGTGTACTTGCTCTGGCAATACACTCTAAGTATTAGAGGTCAGCCAGAGCTTGCCAACATAGCCCTAACTGACATAAACCTTGTGACGGTCCAAAATCGGAAACTACTTATTATTCTGCCACTAGATGGCGTTGACTGTTTGTCCGCGCCAAATTCAAACTGCAGTTATCAGTTATTCTCACTTTTGGGTCTAATAAATAACTAAGAACAGTTTGACAAGTAAATAATTCAGAACAGAGTGTATATTTATTGAATTATGATAAATAATAATATTTCACATTATTATTTATACATTGGATGGAAATCACTTGTAAAAGTGATTATCAGTTAGGGAAAGTATTGTAAGGAATTCCTTACAACACTTACTCTTTTCATGTGTATCTAGGTAATTGGTCGCACCTGCGACCTACTTCCTAGTTTGTGTAGCTGACCCTTGACCCTGGTCAAGCAGAGTTCACTTGGACCCTGGCAGGAAGTTGTACCGATTGGCCCAACTCCCGGCATGTCATAGTTAAGCTTATAGTGCCCGCCTCTGATGGTCATACTGATGTTCAATTGGACACAGGCTGACCACCAAATGAGCGACCACTATAAAAAGGGCTTGCAGAGCTCTATTTGGTTCCAGATAACCCTTAAAGATATATTGATATTATGTTCAGATTTACCTAGTTGACGTGGTTTCAGAACGCTTTTAAGACTCTCGAACCGGCAGGTGCAACAACCGTAAAGACCGTAGTGAGCCATAGCATTTATGTTATGAAGGCCTATGTACCGCGAATATACAAAAGTGATGATGACATGATGTTGTGACACATCGGAGAGTGGTGATTATTGATCTGGACGTGCCAGTTATCGTGACCGCTCTACTTTGGGTTGGATAATTATCTATTAACGTGTTAGTCGCGATGCGGAGCGCCGGACTATAAGGATGAAGGCCAAGTGGGTTACTGACCCACGCGACACCCCACTCAACTTCTTGTTTACGGTATCTATGTTATCGTATTGTCTTGTTAGCGACACTCTGGTCAGATGGCCCGAGTATTGATCATCATCTGTCTGGGACGCATTGTCATTCGGCAATGCCAGCCCAAACCTTGTGACGAATACAGCCAAAAGTCAACCGTTAGTCGGATCGACCTCCCACCCCAAATCCTGTTAGAACCACTTCAGACCAACCAGGAATGACTGATAGAGATCCAGACCTAGACATACTCCAGATTACCCTCTTATACTTATATTATTACATTCTGTTCGATAGTATATTATTCCTGGCTTTAGATTTGTATAAGTAATTGTTAGTCAGTGCTCTGTTAATAAATGTAGATTGTTATGTTTTGATAAGTTATGTGTATATTTTCCCTCTGAGTTTCCATACAATTTTCACACACTGAGTTATCACTTCCGTATCTCGCGTAGTTGGTAGTGATTTAGTCGGTATTTTGAGGTTATTATCGCTTGGTAATTTCCCCAATATCGGATCGTCACACATGGAGGTTCTACCGAGATGAGGTTGCGATTTTCATTGTGTGAAGATTGCGATTCGATCAGGTGTCTATTCATGTGGCTAGTACACTTTGTCTTTTGTGTAGACCTGTATCTTGTGATGCGTGATGTGGTTGAATGGCCACAAAATATCATCCCTGATATATAATATATTTTATTATTCGGTCTATAACAACTTCTTATCCACTAGTCTATTCTGATAGGATTTAGGTTACGGCCGATAACAAAATAGTGCCGTAATAGCTAGGGGCGGATGTGTGCGTAATTTCCGACGGGATGGATGGATTTCTTCGGATTTCCCCTGCCCTATTGAGAAATAATTGCATATCTGCGGAATTAAGTA
>AFFK01018323.1:0-100010 GCA_000239455.1 Strigamia maritima
GCTTCCGGGATAGCCAAACTGGACCGCACCAATTATGTCCAGTGGTGTATTGATGTGCAGCTACTTTTAGAGGAGAAGGGATTTTGGCCTTTGCACTTGGCAAGCAAGAAGAGCCTGCAGCCATAGCCAGTGCACAAGAGAAGTTGAAATTTGCCAAGGACAGGGCAAAATCAAGGGCTATCATCCTCCAGAGCCTAGTTCCTCGTCTGCAACCTGCCGCAATGAAGTGCGACACCACCCCAAGCAGTCTGGCAGCACCTTAAGAGGTTATTTGAGCCCAACTCGATAGCCAGAGAGGCTTCACTGGTCGAGACGTTTTACGGGATCTGCAGACTTGAAAATGAGGAGCTGGACACGTTTGTGAGTCGCCTAGAGAAGGCAGAGGATGAATTAATCGCCGCCAATGTGAAACTGAAGCCCGAGGACCAGATCAAAGCGTACATTCTGCTTTCACGTGTTGGAAAAGACTTCGAGTTACAGATTCAGTCAATCTACCAATGGCAGAAAGATAACTTCACCTATGAGAAGGTCCTGGAAGCATTGTTGTTGGAAAATAATCGGAGAAAGCTGGTAGCAGTGAGCGAAGTGAGTTCGGAAGCCGTGCAAGCATTTTCTTCAAAATCCAAAGTGACTGATTCGAAGACTTCCGCCGATGGATCATATTTACAGAAGATTACATGCTTCAAATGCAACCAGCAAGGGCATTTTGCAAGAGGCTGTGTGTAAAATGCGAGTGTGAGTCAAGACACGTCTTACCTTGATTCCGTGACGTGTTATACCTGTGGGAAAACAGGCCACATTTCCCGCCAGTGCCCAGATGGCTACGCACCGCGAGGTGGCAGACCATTTAGAAGTCGTGGTCGTGGACGTAGCAGCCAAAGAGGAGGCAATACACCTGGTCAGCCATCATCCAATGTGACTTCAGCATGGTTTGCCAAAGTGGTTGATTCAGGGCCTGTTAGTGCGCACCCTATGGTGTGTAGTGCAAAAGTGAATGGTGCATCTGATGATTGGTTCCTAAATAGTTGTGCATCTCACCACATGTGTGGCAACCGCAAGTTATTCAGTGAGTTTGCAGATGTGAAGCCAATGCAGCTAGAACTAGGACAAGGCACTTCTACAATTATGGGATGTGGCACAATTGAACTGTTAGTGCATGTGAATGGACATGAGAGTGCAATTGACTTGAAAACTGTTTATTTTGTTGAGGGATTTAAGCGCAATTTAATTGCAATTGGCAAAATTGATCAAGCAGGTTTTCATATAAATATTTTCAAAGACCAATTGAGAGTGTTTAAGTCTAATTCTCGAGCTTGTTCGTTGTTAGGTAAGCTTGATGGTGGGCTTTACCGTGTTCAGGGCGCAATCCAGTACAGAAATAATAATAAGAAAGAATTGAGTTCTGGAACTTGTGGATTAGAAGCCCATACAACTAGCAAGGTCGAGAATGTGTGTGAAAATGCCCAGTTATGGCATAAACGTTTTGCTCATGTTGATGTCAATGGTCTAAAAAGATTGAATGGTGGTAATTGTGTGAAAAACTTAAATTTAATGATGAAAACCAATATTTGTAAAAACTGTGAAATTTCAGATTTGACAAGAATGAGTGTGAATTCCAAAAATGAAGTTGTGACTTCAAAACCACTGGAGTTAATTCGAATTGGAGTGTGGGGACCAACTAAAACTAAGTCATTGGGTGGTGCAAATTATCTATTATTTTTAATTGATGACTATTCTCGTTACAGCTGGGCCTTCCCACTTAACACTGTGATGAGGTGTTACCAATTTTTCAAAAGTTTCATTTAAGGGTTGAGAAATTGAGTGGTTTTAAAGTCAAAAGTGTGAGCCTTGAAAATGGTAAACAGTTAATGACCTTAGCCTTTCAAAATTATTTAAACCAAGCTGGAATTCTTGTCAAGTCAGAGGAGAATAACAACCAAAAGGTCAAGAATGTGACAAAAGCCTTTATTGATACGGTTATTTTACTTGTTAACGGTATTTTCAAAGAAACCGGTATGCCAAAATTTTTGTGGGCTGAACTTGTGTTGTCTGTCACATATTTATTGAATAGGTATCCCAATCTGTACTTTAAAGGACAAATCCCATGTTTTGTGGCGTGATCGCAACTTGTCAATGGGCCATATTAGAGTTTTAGGTTCATTGGTGAGTGCTAAAAATCCAAAAGCTTATGATAGTGTAGGATCTTTCAAGAAGGGCTATTTGGTAGGATATGCGATGCGCAAAATGGGTTACAGAGTTTGGGATCCCAATTCAAATGTGATCTACGAGTTAAATAAGGTAGTTTGTAATGAGCGAGAATTATTTGGCAATGCAAGGAAAACAAGTAACATTCAAACGGAGGGAAACCAAGAGGTCAAACCGTTCATGACCCAGGGGTTTTGAGTGAAAGTGAGGATGATGACATCACTCTCTCAGCACCCATTACCAAACAGGTGTCAGTTAAGACTGATGATGTGAATGGTCAGTCAACTTCGACAATTACAATGAGACAAAAAGTCCAGTTCTGTGTCCTCCTAAGGGGATATTGAGGACCCCAGTGATGAGTAAACCTGGTTGGGAACGTGTCGAAGTAGAGAGGCAGTCGGGGGACACCTTAAAAGGGAAAGAAAGATATTTATTTTTATCCCCCTAATTCTAAATTAGCTTTGAGAAGTGTACCTGAGATGCAGAATTATTTTAAAAGTGTTTTGAAAGAAAGATATGATCCCCATTTATTCAATTGGAAACCTACACCTGTAGAGGGATCTAGTCTAGCTAAGTCAAGCGAGACACTTTTACAGTCTGAGCCAGGTGTCCCTGATATTAAAGCTGAGCCAAAAGAATCGGTTGAGACATATTTGGTCCGTATGTATGATTGAGTTATTTTTTTAGGAACTTTTATTATTTAAAAGGGGAATTATTGTCATGTGTGTTGGATAAATACTAAAAGTTCATGATATTGCTACCTATAAGGTTAAAGGTTTTGGTCATGGGTTATGTTTAACACATTTTTCAGTTTATAGGGGCGAATGTTGGTGTGTAAACTGGAAAATGTGGTATTTGTACAATTAAGTTCATTGTGCAAGTATTTGTTTAAATTGTGTTAATTGTTAAGAACATTGCATTCTGAGATCAGAGGTTTTTGGTCTATTGTTTGCTGCCTCTGATTGTTTTGTTTGTTGTATTACCGATTGGTAAATTTATTTTGTTTTCATAATGTGTATATTACCGATTGGTAAAGTTATTTCATCCTCAGAATGTTGTTTTTATTTTATTAGACAGGATAAGTGTGTGACTTGATTGTATTCATGTATTATTTATCATGAGGTGATTCATCCACACCATCTAGATGTAAGTAGATGAATATTGTGCCAGTTTGCTTGTGAAAAGCATATTTGATGACAGATATGGCATAACTGCACTTATGTTCTAATTTTGGCATACCTGTCATCAACTGATTGATTTGTTCTCTGGTTTGAGATTAATTTCTATACTCTCTTACACTCGCTTCCTGTATATTCACCTGTGCAAATGGCTGCCAAGTTGAGTGGCTTCTTAAGAATAAATTTTCCATTGGATTTTATCATGCTTGTGTGAGTTTTTGTCAAGTTTCCATAATAGCAGCAAGTGTGGACAATGAGTGTGTGATGCAGGACGAATTCAAGTCATTTTGCAGCAGGAATACATGTATGAAGCAAGGCATACTGAGGCAGAGTAGCAGTGTAGCACCTTTAGGCACTAGTTTCATGTTTGTATCTTATGTGGTTTTCTGTGTGCCCAAAGCAAACCAGTTGGGCAAAAATTCTGAATTTACTGTGGGATACTAAGAAAGGTACGAGGAATTCAACTAGCCTATCGCTGGAGCGCTGTTACAATTATTTAGAGCCGACTTTTTGGAGTACGGGAATCGCGGCAACTTTTGGCCGCAGCCGGGCCACCGAGTCCCGCCGAACGATCTCGGATTTCCCATCGAAATTCAACTTTGCAGAAAACCTTGAAAAATCGCTTCCACTGTGATTTCTGGACATTGGAGTGTCCAAAGGTCCTGGCCACCACCGAGAGGTCAACAATTACTCCACGCCACGCTCGATCATCCAGTTTGCTTTGACGCCTTTGCTTTGGTATGTGCACGAACGCCACACACCCAGGCCTCTTTAAATGCCGA
Source organism: Strigamia maritima (assembly GCA_000239455.1). Lineage (NCBI taxonomy): Eukaryota > Metazoa > Arthropoda > Chilopoda > Geophilomorpha > Linotaeniidae > Strigamia > Strigamia maritima. Next base: position 4,166 of record AFFK01018323.1, read on the forward strand.
AGCGACAAAACATGGTATCTGATTCTGAAAGTCCTTATGTGGATAACGATTCTTGAGATAAACCGCAGTGACGCTGAGTTCGGCCCATAAACTCTTCGGCAGTTTGGCCTCTCTCCACATTGCCCGCACGCTGTCAAAAATTGACCGATTAACTCGCTCGGCCACGCCATTCATCAGCGGCGAATAGAGGTTGGTTCTCTGAATACCAATCCCTTTCTCTTCGAGGTACTTCTCGAATTTGCCGCTACAGAACTCCCCACCACAATCTGTTTTGATGGCCACGACTTTCTTCCCGCTTAGTCGCTCTTGGCGCACATGGTGTTGAGTAGAGCAAATTATTTGAATTTGTTATTGTTTGGTTTTGTTATGTTAATTGTTTCCAAATGCTAAACTTACTAATTTATGACTTGTTGCATTGTTGAGTTAATAGTTTGATTAGGTTGTTTGTTATAACCGGATGAGAGTTTGATTATTTATAAGTTTGTTTATATGAGTTGTGTTTGTTTTGATTATTTGTTTTGCTTTGAGAGTTTGTTTATTTACATTCTGATGATTTGTTATTGTTTTAATTTACTTTATTTTGATTTGTGATTTGATATTTTGTCACCAAGTGGTGTCCCTGGCTGAGGTGATATGTATATAGACATCAAAGATGGCTGCCTGCAGGTAGTAGGTGTGCCTGAGTTTAGTTTCTTTAGTTATGTAAGTTTTTATTATTTTTATGATTAAATTTAATTTATTATTTTTATTTAATCTGGTTATGATTGATGTGGCCTGTGAGAGCTTTTAGCTCGGCCAGATTTTTGCTAAGTTCATCTGATCTTCATCTGAGTTTGTGAGCTGAGTTCGTGTGAGTGCCTGTGAGTCTGTCAACCGGGCCAAGCAAGAGTTAGCAACCTGCGGCAAACTGCTCAAGATGAGCCGCCATACGGCAGAGCGCTACGCATGAGCCACTACATGTCAAGCAGTGAAACGCAACCACCCAACATGGTAGCAGAGGGATGAGCGCTTTTACCAACTTCAAAACAGTCTGGAAAAGCCAAGACCTGGCCGAATGAGACAAAATTAGAGCTGAGATCAAAGGGATACGAGTATAATTGCCCAACAACTCTAATTTTGAGCCAAATTTGGTAAGCATAAAATTTTTTGAACAAAAATTGCTGTCAAATTAACGTTGTGATTGTTTTTCATGCATACAAACGTGGCAACGGCCAAATAACGATGATGGAGGAAAACTTTGCAAACATGAGAAGAATTGAACTATTGAATCAAGACAACTACAGAAGCTGGGCTCAAGATATGAAGATATTGCTTCGACAGGAAAATGTCTGGGGTCTAATAGACGGTACATTGAAGCCACCCGATCCAGATGATGCGAAAAAAACAACTAAAGACATTGAAAAATATAAGAAAAAGATTAACAACGCGTTAGGAAATATTTGTCATCATGTGGCATCCGATAAGAAGCAATGCATGACCGACTGTGATACACCTCTCGAATCTTGGAACAAGTTGAAAGATATTTATGAACCGAGTTCCAGGGCAAGGAAAGCAAGAATGAGGCGGGAATTTTTGAATTTAAAATTGGAAAGCGGCGAGGAAATGGCTGTTTTCTTATCCCGTGTCAACATTGCAGCCAAGCAGCTCGAGGATCTTAGGGAGGTAGTCAGTGATGCACATAAGGCGTACCAATACCTGGACTATTTACCTGATGAATATCAACGGGCGGTATTTTTGATATATCATTGGATTGACGCGGAATTTACGTCACAGAAAGTGTCACTTCAACTTCTGGCAGAGTATTCGTGCTTGAAAAATGTTCATGGCCATATTGAGCGCAGAAATGAACATTCTAAAGCATTAAGGACTGAAATCACCAGAAATCCAAATTAGGGACAGAGAAAAAGTGATTTTTATTTTTACAATTGTGGGATTTCGGAACATATTGCGAGAAATTGCGTGCATCCTTGAAAACAACGAGATAAATCGTATAACAGGATGGAATCACGTGTAGGGTTGTGCCGCAGTGGAATAAGGCTTACACAACTTATATTGGGTGGCAATGGTCGTTTTCCGCTCGAAAATCAATTTTTCGCTTATTTTTCGTTTTTGAAATTTTGGACGCAAAATCCGAATACGACAGCCGCAGCCGGGGCTCCGTCGACGGCATGCGAGTTCGCCGGTTCCCGTCGAAAATGCTCGTCGCTCGATTTCTTCAAAATTCGCGGTTCGCCTAGTTAGGCTTCACGCGTCAACTCGGTGTGAAAAACTCGTACTGGGCAGTAATTAATCACTATGTGGCCGCACTCATCTGTGCTTATATGCCATTGGTTTGTGTGCATTGAATAAACAATTTCAACTCACGTTTTGTGCAAAGTAAACCAAAAACAGTCCTTTATTTTCCAGGAGCATAAAAGGCAGACATCTTTCTACAGGTACATGAAAAAGACGAAGTCACCTATAAAAGGTGATGTCCCAGTGATATGATAACATGTCAATCACATGATCTATAAAGTTGGCATGTCATCAAAAATCAAACTACAGATGACAATTTGACAAAACATGATTTGACACTCTTTCATAATGTTTTTCCCACGAAATAAAAACTTATAATTTATACTATTTGTGCCAAATCTTTTATAACATTATTTTGACCTAAAATAACAATTATTTCTTGATTATATGCAACAATTTAATGAAATTAAATTGCCGCATATTTACAAAAACCCATAAATACACTTCTTGATAAACAATAAATGTCTAACACATATGACACGTATGAAAACTCTTTATACATGTCATTTGCATATTATACACTTTATAAATAACCTAAAAACACAAATTATATACACTTTGCCTAATTATGGGTGTACACTAAGACAACACGACCACATCACGATCAAATGAGCGCCAAGGACCAAATGAACGAGATCAACGCAGAGACAGAAGACCACGTGACCGAGAACAAAGGAATCGAAACTTCAACCGAGATAATTCTAGAAATGAAAGAGATGACCGCAGACAAAGAGAAGACCAGGCTAGATCACCATCTGTGGCAAAACCAAAGCGAAAAGGAGTGTATTACTGCTCAACTAAATCGACAAAGAAGCAGATGACATCAGTGATCACCTTGGCCACTATCAGCAAGGATGAAGTGTGGGCTCTAGACTGTGGTGCATCGCATCATGTATGCTATAAGCGAGAATGGATGCATAACTATGAAGATACAAAACCTTTTAGTCTTCATCTCGGTGAAGGAACTTCAACTGTTGTGGGAAAGGTTGATGTTATATTACACACACGGGTAAATGGGGATCTGTGTGAATGTATATTTAAACAAGTGTATTTTGTTCCGAAATTTGAAGCTAATTTGATTTCTGTATCTAAGATGGATAAGACCAAGTGTCACATTCATATTTATGACTCGACTGTTAAAGTTTATACAAATTCAAATGAGGGATTAATGATTGCAAAAGAACGAGATGGGCTATATTTTATAGTAGATGCTCAAGTTGTAATGTCCTCATTGGATGGGATAAATTTGAGAACTGAGATAAAATCAATTAAGAATAAGAAAAGCAGTATTAAGCAAATAGAATGTGAGTCAAGTGAATGTGAGACAGGGGATTCAAGCAAAAGTAAAATTGTAAAATTCTCTAACCCATTAACTGTTGATACGAGTAATGAACAAATTAATTATCATGAAAATTCTGATTTTTTGCAGGACGCGAGTGACATGAGTGACAATGACCAAGAAAAACGAATGAAAAAGCGTCAAAAGATGAAACAGAAATGACAACAAGGAAAGGAAAATAAAGGAAATGAAAGGACCACTGCAAATATTAAACTTTGGCATTCCCGTGTGGGACATCTAAACGTCAAATCTCTGAAGAAATTGGGCAGAGACCCAAACGTATTCGGATTAGAAGACACAGATTTTGCAGACAGATATGAATGTGCTATATGCAGAATAGCCAAATCGACAAGAGCGTCTTTTATTGAAAATAAAGAAGAATTGGCCACAAATCCGTTGGAATTATTGCATATGGACCTGTGGGGACCAGCAAGGACTAAATCATACGGAGGAGCGAGCTATATTTTCACTATAACTGATAATTCGACCAGATATTCCTGGATTTTTGCTTTGGAAAGGAAAAGCGACACATTTGGCGTGTTTAAAGACTTCATGGCCAGTGTGGAGAGGATTTCTGGATTCCAAATCAAGTCCATCTGATCAGACCGAGGGGGAGAGTTCTGCTCACACCAATTTGAAGATTACCTTACTAAAAATGGAATTAGGATCCAAAGAACAAACAGAGGATCCCCAGAAATGAATGGTGTTGCCGAGAGGCTGAACAGGACTATCCTTGAAGGCATTATAGCAATCTTGAATGAAACTGGTCTGCCTGATGAACTTTGAGCTGAAATAGCTTATACGCTCATGTACTTCAAAAATCGATTCCCACACTCCAGGATAAATCATGAAGTTCCATATAATCGTTGGAAAGGTCGAAAACTGTCTTTAAAACATGTGAGAAAACCTGGATCAAAATGCTACGTGCACATACCGAATGAAAAACGAGGGAAATAGGAAGGTAAGGCATGGATTGGTGTACTGGTTGAATATGGAACATCAACACGAGGCTATCGCATCTGGGATCCTGTTACAAAACAGGTCTATGAAACGAAGCACGTGAAAATAGATGAAGATTCAATTCATAAGAATTTTATTGATCAACCAGCGCATTGGACCAAAGATTTGCTGAAATTTCCAACCAGGAAGACTCGAGTACAACGTGGAAAGTCACAACAGCTATTTAAAGCGTGGCCAAAACACAAAAAGTGAGATAGCAGTGAAGATACGTTCTCAACTAGCTCATCAAGTAAAGATGAGACAGTACAAGACATTCCATTGTTGCCAACTGTTGCTGTCAATATGTGTAAATGGAACTGATTCTCTGCCATGTGTTGGATAAATGCAAGATGCATTGGCAATGTGCACAATCCCCAGCCAATATGTCGTGCAAAGTATAGGGGAATGTGTTTTTAATTACTTGTACTCTTCTAGTACGCATACTTTGCACAAGGGTCATTTAGTGTGTATATTGTCGTGTCTTAGTGTTGGAAATTGTAAAACATTAAGACACATGTGTTTTATATTTTATTTATTGCATTTCCCCCTGTTGTAATTCTAATTGTTTATGTGTGCGCTCAAAAATCATGTTCAGTTGTTTGTATGATTAGTTATTTTGCATTGCTAATGTTTTGAGTGCACAAAGTTGTGAAATAATATTTATTTAATGTTCGGAAAATGTTTTGAATCATTGGAAATGTATTTATTAATTTTTCACAAAAGGAATTGTCATTCTCTGTCTTGATATTAATCTGAGTGCAATTCCTATCCAGTTACTGCTTGCTTAATCATATTTTATGACAAGCAATCAATCAAGGCTGCAAATGCTATTAATAGCTTGCTTGATTGCTTCTAAGCCCGAGCCTATCATTACTTCACTTCCTGTATACCTGTGATCCAAGATGGATGCTAATAAATGGACTCTGTTGATTTTCAACCTTTTGGATGCCGATATTTTGTGAGTTGCCTCGAAATTTGAACTGATATGAGCTGGCACTATAAGCAACAAAGTTTGCGGCCACAACACGCGCCAAACACAGCAGAAACACCGAAGACAAGTGCATTCTGCAAGCAGTGAGGGACCAAGCTGCAATTTGGATCCAAAGCACTATAATTGCAAATTTGAGTGCCCCGGGCCAACTAATAGGGCTATACCTGTGCAATTAATGTCAGGTATAGAGTTCAGGACCCTCTACAACGTCAGCTATTCGCCGGGACCAAAAAATTGTTTTTTGGAGCCGACTTTATTTTCGCCGGGAATCGCGGCTAAATCCGGCGGCATTCGGGCCACTTGGTGCGGCACGGCAGATCGGGATTTTCCATCGAAAATCCAAAATTTTCAAAAACGCAATTTTGATGTTTTGGACCGGGAATTTCGACGTTTCGCTTCCACTGCGTCGAACCCAGGCCTAGCCCATTCCAGGAAGTCAAGAGTTGCATCTATGACCAGCGCGATTCAACAAATCCCGAAAATTACACTAACGGCACCAGATTTGTCAGATTTGAGTTCGGATGAATCAGGAAGTGGATTCACGCCAAGGCCTAAACCATTGTCATCTAGAGAAGCAACAAAATTGATTAGTGTAGCGAGAGAACATCAAACGCAAGAACAGTCAAATTCATTTTTATTGGCATCAGAAATAGATGAAGATCATTTTGAAGATTGTCTTTCATCAGAAGAAGAAAAGAAAAGAAGATCATTACGACATGAAGTTGATGAAGAATATCTGATGACAGAATCGGTTTTGCCGACATTGCCTCTGACTAATTATTCTCTAGCTCCAGGACAAAGAATTCAACAAAAACCAGATGATTATCCACCTTACCAATGCATCACGCGACATTTAGAGGGTCGATATGCAGGATGGAGAAGGGAGGAACATATGCGACAAACAGGAGCGACTAGAGGACAAGTTGATGTTTATTACATCACGGATAAGAAAGTCAGACTACGAAGTCAACATGAAGTCAACAAATACCGGAAATTGAATAAATTGACAAATGATGGATTCTATTTTAACTTCGGACCAATAGAGCGTCATCCACCCCTACCATCGTTACCAGTGACAAGTTCAGAAAGCGAAGGGAGAGAACTAGCAAGTGGAATAACAACTAGATCAAAGAAAATTCATCCAAGGGCTTTTGTAACGAGGCAGCAGAAGGAACCAATGACGTATGAAGAAGCTATGGATTCTCCAAATAAATTGGAATGGGAGGCTGCTGTGAAAGAAGAGTTAGCAACATTTGAAAAACGCGAAGTTGATCGACTGAAGTTCCAACTTCAGTATCAACTTCGCGTTTTTCAAATGTTGCTAACTCTTCTTTCACAGCAGCCTCCCATTCCAATTTATTTGGAGAATCCATAGCTTCTTCATACGTCATTGGTTCCTTCTGCTGCCTCGTTACAAAAGCCCTTGGATGAATTTTCTTTGATCTAGTTGTTATTCCACTTGCTAGTTCTCTCCCTTCGCTTTCTGAACTTGTCACTGGTAACGATGGTAGGGGTGGATGACGCTCTATTGGTCCGAAATTAAAATAGAATCCATCATTCGTCAAGTTATTCAATTTCCGGTATTTGTCGACTTCATGTTGACTTCGTAGTCTGACTTTCTTATCTGTTATGTAATATACATCAACGTGTCCTCTAGTCGTTCCTGTTTGTCGCATATGTTCCTCCCTTCTCCATCCTGCATATCGACCCTCTAAATGTCTCGTGATGCATTGGTAAGGTGGATAATCATCTGGTTTTTGTTGAATTCTTTGTCCTGGAGCTAGAGAATAATTAGTCAGAGGCAATGTCGGCAAAACCGATTCTGTCATCAGATATTCTTCTTCATCAACGTCATGTCGTAAAGATCTTCTTTTCTTTTGTTCTTCTGATGAAAGACAATCTTCAAAATGATCTTCATCTATTTCTGATGCCAATAAAAATGAATTTGACTGTTCTTGCGTTTGATGTTCTCTCGCTACACTAATCAATTTTGTTGCTTCTCTAGATGACAATGGTTTAGGCCTTGGCGTGAATCCACTTCCTGATTCACAGAAAATAGACCCATTAGGCAACGTGATCAAATTTCGCGCTAGACTAGTAGCTCAGGGCTTTCGTCAGACCAGCGGTTTGGACTATGATGAGGTGTATAGCCCTGTAGTCAGCTTCATATTAATACAGTTTTTCTTTTGCATGCTGATTGTATTAAAGGGATGGATTCATGCTCACGTCAAAGTAAAGGCTGCTTACCTGTACGGTAAGCGGCTTAGATAAACCGACATACATCCGAATACCGAAGGGGGCTACACCAAGAAGCTGCAATTCAGTATGGTTCCTTCACGTGCATTATATGGTTTACATCAAAGCGGACGCATGTGGTATTACATGTTGGACAATACATTGAGGAAGTTGGACTTTAAGAAGATTGCAGGTTGTAACTGTGTTTACACTTATGAGTTACGAGCAGTTATATTGGTGTATGTGGACGACTTAGTCATCTTTGCATTGGATCAGAAGACCAAAGATGAAGTTTTACGGAAAATTACTGAAAATTTCGAAGTCGTCGATCTAGGACCAATTAAGAGCCTCTTAGGAGTTGAATTTTTGGATGTTGAAGGTCATACTCTAATGTCACAAACGCCCTACATCGAGAAATTGGCAAAAAAATATGGTTTGAAACGAAACAATTTGATTAAGACCCCGGTACAAGTGGGCACAATACTTGAAAAGCAAAAATTACGAGAGGTAAATAGTTTTCCGTGTCGTTCATTAATCGGATCTTTACTCTTTTTAGCAACGAGGACTCGACCCGACATTGCATATTCAGTCATAGCACTGTCACAATATTCGGGCTGTCACTCAAGAGCAAATGTAACATCACTATTGCAGGTTCTCCAGTATGTAATTAACACGTCTGAATATGTGATTGATTTGTCAGCATGTAAAAGCGACGAGCTATGGGCATACTCGGATGCATCTTGGGCTTCGTGTGAGGAAACGTCTTTAAGTTTTGGAGGCTATATCCTCTTATTAGATTCAGCACCGATTTTGTGGCAATGTAGAAAACAAACGAAGATTGCCACAAGCACCATGGAGTCCGAGTATGTTACTGTGGTGGATTGCATTAAGGAGTCTTATTGGATATCTTGTATATTTGAAAATTGTGAGATTTTTAATGGTGTTTCTATTCCGACAGTGTACGTGGACGCATCTGCTGCCATACAGTTCACCCAGAATGAGGTGGAAAATAGTAAAACGAAACACATCCGTGTTAAGTATCATTGGCTAAGGGAGTGGGTACTGTGACCACCTGTTTAAATTGTGTAAAATCTCTGGGTTGATGAATGTGGCAGATGTGTTTACAAGTGGCTGCCGGGTGAAAGGATTTGATACTTACGTTCACACATATTTGTTAGATTTGTGGCCGATGTATCCAGTTAAGAACATATTTATTAATTCGAGGGGGTGTTGAGCAGAGCGAATTATTTGAATTTGTTATTGTTTGGTTTTGTTATGTTAATTGTTTCCAAATGCTAAACTTACTAATTTATGACTTGTTGCATTGTTGACTTAATAGTTTGATTAGGTTGTTTGTTATAACCAAATGAGAGTTTGATTATTTATAAGTTTGGAATTTACTTTGTTTGTTTATATGAGTTGTTTGTTTTGATTATTTGTTTTACTTTGAGAGTTTGTTTATTTACATTCTGATGATTTGTTATTGTTTTGATTTACTTTATTTTGATTTCTGATTTGATATTTTGTCACCAGGTGGTGTCCCTGGCTGAGGTGATATATATATAGACATCAAAGATGGCTGTCTGCAGGTAGTAGGTGTGCCTGAGTTTAGTTTCTTTAGTTATGTAAGTTTTTATTATTTCTATGATTAAATTGAATTTATTATTTTTATTTAATCTGGTTATGATTGATGTGGCCTATGAGAGCTTTTAGCTCGGCCAGATTTTTGCTTAGTTCATTTGATCTTCATCTGAGTTTGTGAGCTGTGAGTCTGTCAACCGAGCCAAGCAAGAGTTAGCGATCTGCGGCAAACTGCTCAAGATGAGCCGCCATACGGCAGAGCGCTACGCATGAGCCACTACATGTCAAGCAGTGAAACACAACCACCCAACACATGGAATTTCTGGAAAACTTCGAACGCCTGATCTTTTGACTTCATCGGGAAGGTCCAGGCATATCTTGATGCATCGTCTATGATGGTCAGCAAATAAAACGCTCCTCCTATCGATGGAACTTTATTCGGACCCCAAACGTCCATATGCAACAACTGAAGCGGAACTTTTGCTGTTATGACATCGTCACCGAAGTTTTCCCGCATTGACTTAGCAATTTTGCAACTGTCACATGTCAGATCTTTCGCATACCTCTCTAGGTCAATTCCCTTGACACTATCATTCTTTACTAAATGATTAAGACCTCTCACATACATATGCGCAAAACGCTGATGCCATAACTCGATAGAAACCGCATAGTTTTGTACCTGGTTAGTCATTTTTATACTATTAGCGCAACCATCATCAGCTATGCAATCCGGTTTTGTAGTAACTCTCTTTAGCACTCGGTATAAATTACCATCTTCGAGTGAAGCATGCATTAAACAACAATCTGAGTTGTATTTATATACCATCATCAACCCTCGATAAACATGCAAATGATAGTTGCGCTGATCAATTTTCCCCATTGAAATCAAATTCCTCTTAAACCCTGGCGCATAATACACCTCATTAAGTGTCACCTCGCTTATCGACTCACCAGCCTGTAGATTTAATACTACAGTCCTTTTTCCAATGATTTTGGATGTTCCTTCTCCCAACTCGACATCCATAGGACTTAGTTCTGTATATTTAGTAAATAAACCTCTGTCACCACAAATGTGATCAGATGAGGCTGAGTCAATAAACCAAGACGCACTTTTACAAATATTGATATTTGCGCTAATTAACTTAAAACTAGGAATAACACGAGAATAAAGAGCTTCAGTGATGGGCTTCGCTCCACGTGCTGCTCTGCCTCGTCCTCGACCACGACCCCTTGTCGACTGTGCCTTCTCATCACGCTTGACGCGTGGATTTGTGCAATCTCGGGTATAGTAGCCTTGCTGTTGACAGTTATAACACGTAAGCCAATCCAAATTCGATTTCCCTGCCTTGGCCGATGTCGAACTTCCATCAGTGTTGGACTTGTTAACTGAAACAGTAAGAGCAGTATTTAATTTCTGAGTTGATTCGCCTGCGAAGCGACGTCGAGCATTCTCTGCTTGTAGTGATTCAGCCACTTTATCAAATGTAAAATCCGCAGATGCCCATTGGTATATTGATTGGACCTGATTTTCAAACTCTGGCCCAACTCTACTAATGAACATATATGCTTTCACAGAATCAACAACCACTGCCTTAATCTCAGTCACATCATCAGCCGCTTTCTGAATCCTGCCAATAAAAGTGTCCAAATCTTCTCCTTCATTCCTCCGAATGAGAAAGAAATTCTCATGGATCCTGGCATTGCGCGCGATGGATGTGGGCTCATACAGCTTGACTAGATGATCCCACACATCCTTGCATGTCGCTAACTTCAGCAATGGGGGTTTCAGACGATCCACTACAGCATTGCACAGAATAGTCCTTGCCTTGGCTGTCCGCTTGTTGTGCTTCAAAATATAGTCTGGAGTTGCTGTGGCTGAAAGCGCTGGCTCAGTCCCGTTGTGAAAATTCCATAAATCATGCTCTTGCATCAGGAACTGCACATTCATTTTCCAGTTCTCAAAGTTATGACGATCAAGCAATTCCATCGAACTCGCTGCAGACACTGGTAGCGCTCGTTAGGACATCATTTTCTAAACAAACAAATTCCGGGCAGTAAAACTCAAAAGGAAAACTATAATTTCGGAATATTACCTTGTGTTGCCCTATTTGAATCCAAGAGCAAATGAAACCACATATACTCCATGTATCTTAACGTGTGTTGCTGTGCATCCGCACGAGAACACCACTTGTTAGGCCTAATAATCGATCGGATGGATTAGGCCCATAAATCCAATATACCGCTGCCGTGTCAAATCCTCCCCGTGGACTCAGCACATGCAGACTGGCACCTGCACGTTAACACACGCATTCACTAGATTATCCATGAATAAAAACTTTATAAATAGGCACTATTTCAGTAGCAACTTGCATGCATTTCCTGTTTTTTATTCCAAGAAGTTATCTTACGTACAACAACAATATGCCTCCTTTCTTTTTTCACATCAACAATACCGCGTGACAACAAACCAAATTCTTGAGTTTCATTCACTAAGCAACAACAGCTGGGAAAACAACCGAATTATTTAGGAGAACTTCCAACTTACAAGACAAGGGACTACAAACGATATTAATCAAATATCGAAACGATACAAGATATCAAGCAGACAAAGTGGTCACCCATGACAACATTAGTAAAACAGCTTACACTACAACCTTATTAAAGAATTTGCAGATAGTAGCTGCAAATGTGGATGTCATTGGGATTGATGAAGGACAGTTCTTCACGGACATTTTGGATTTCTCACAGGAATTAGCCAAATTAGGGAAAATTATAATTATAGCAGCACTGGATGGCACTTTTGAGAGAAAACCATTTGGAGAAATAACAAGAATGATTCCGATTGCAGAAGAAGTAGTGAAACTACAAGCTAAATGTGGTTTGTGTAACGCACCTGCCTCGTTTACAAAACGGAAATCAGCAGATACCAGAACAGAGCTGATTGGAGGTGCAGAATTGTGCATCCCAGTATGCAGGAAATGTTTCACGATAAAGCAGCCAGCATCAAGAACACCTGATCCAGATTGGTTAGAATCACTATTGCACTATGGATTTCTAATAGATGACTCAGTTTGCATAGAAAGTTGCATAGAAAGTGATTCAACAATGGATGGAAAAGATGCAAATCAAATGATAACTTTTTTGCAAACAACTGATTCTCCAGATAGTGAAGGAGATACAATTGATCCAATATTGGAACAACAGATTACAGATATGGACATTACTGAAGAAGCAACTGACGAACAGCAAGGACGTTTGAAGAACATTTTACGAAGCAAACATAGATTGTTTTCAAAGTCTAAGACAGATGTTGGAGTCTGCATGAAGACCATGCATCATATTAAACTGACATCAGACAAAATTATCCGAATCCCACCAAAATATGGACTTTTAACAATCCGAAAAGTGCCAAATCAGCCAATCTCAGTGGATTATATTGGACCAATATAACCATCTTTGGGATATAAACACATTCTGGTTTTTATAGACCATACCACACGTTATATAATAGCCATGCCAGTTACCACATCTGCAAATGATTTTATAAATGTTTTCAGAACTGAAATCATAATGAAATACGGGACACAACTCAATTTAATCTCCGACAGGGATACTGCTTTTGTGTGCAAAAGATCACAGAATTTCTTTTCGCGTTATCAGATCACACAACACCCAACAGTTGCTTACTGGCCACAAGGTGCGAAACAGCGAACAGCAACATCATCAGGACATTGAGAAAATTGGAGGCAATTAAGAAAGGATGGGCGAAAATGTTATCTGAAGCAATATTCAAATTAAACAGCTGTGTTCACCGCACAACAGGACATAGTCCATTTTATCTTGTATACGGATTTCACCCACCGATTGATAAGGAACTGACCATTGGACGTATTTTTGAGGACACTTCACTTCTTCAAAAGGAATATAATCTACAAATTGCAAGAAATGAAGCTATTTCCTCTATTTACAAGAAAGAAACTGAAAATAAAGCTAGACATGATGCAACTTGCTCAGAACCAAAATACACCATTGGCGAGAAAGTCTGGTACAAGAATAACACAGCCGGGAAATTTAAGAAATGGAAGGGTCCATTCATAATTACTTGCAAAAAAGAAATTAACTGTTACTCACTGGGAGAGGAAACTCAAAAAGGAGTGAAATTCATCCGCGATGCTTATACACGGCAACTAAAACCCTTCACACCTAATATTACGGGATATATCAATGAAGTCAAGAGAGGTGCACTAATCGCCATAGAAGGATGCGATAAAACGGGGAAAACATCACAAATACAAGAAATAATTCCCATTTTGAACAAAACTTTCACAGTTGTATCATTCAACTTTCCAGATAGGACGACAGATATTGGACAACTCATTGACAAATATTTAAAGGAGACAGATGTGGAACAACATGCTATACGCCACTTGTTTTCTGCGAATAGATGAGAAAAATTGGAAAAAATTACAAGTTACTTAATGAGAGGAACACATGTTATAATGGACCGATATGCTTTTTCTGGTGTTGCATTTTCAGCCGCAAAAGATGGCATGAACATCAAATGGTGTAAGCAACCAGATGAAGGATTACCTAAACCGGATACAACAATTTTTTTGGACCTGGCTCCATCATCATTGATGACCGAACGATCATTGTTTGGTACAGAACGGTCCAAGGAATTAGATTTCAACGGCGTGTACCACTACCCCAGGTAACACCAATGTTGCATGCAATGTTCCAAATGATACTACTGCCAACAGTGCAGCAATTTTGGCCAACATAATCTTTATTCTTTATTCTTTATTCCCTGACTTATTTCTGACCTCTGTTCTACATTTCTCTCTCTTTTCAACTGTTTTCATCACAACCGTTTCTAACTCTATTTTTACAATTCCTCTCTCTTAACAGTAAGTCTCAACAAACAAAATGTAAGTTTCAATCTTAAATCAATTAAAACAATTAAAACAATCAAAGATACATGTTTTGATCTTAAGTCTAATACAAACACCTCACATTTTCCCTCCACTGGAAACTTCATTCCACGGAAGTTACAGTGTATAAAGGAAAAGTAATAGGGTCTGTCGGCTCTCGATATTCCATGTTCTTCGGAATTCCAAAGTTTTGTAATAGTGTTATAACGGTCTTTCATTATCGTCCTTTTGATCACTTCTACTATTTCAGCTTGAACCTGTTGGAATGACTTGCTCGCATCAATGACTTTCCATGAATCATCTCTCAATGTCGAGTAGTCCCAGGTAACACCAAATGTTGCTGCAACGTTGCAATGTTGCTGCAATGTTCCAAATGATACTTCTTCTAACATTGCTGCACTGTTGCCAACAGTACAGCAATGTTGCCAACAGTGCAGCAATTTTGGCCAACAGTGCAGCAATGTTAGAAGAAGTATCATTTGGAACATTGCAGCAACATTGCAACATTGCGCCTATTCCAGTTCTTTTCATTAACTATCGTATGTGCTCTTTCCTAATCCATTTCATAAGTACCACAATTGTCTTTGATGTGGATATAAATAGCACTTTTTCATTTTTTTTACTGCTTTTTATGCTCTATTATTCTAAGTGCTAAACCCCTACCTTTCTCTAATATACGCTTTGTTACAATTTTTATATGGTATTTTAAACATTCCTATTCCTGGCTCATTAGTATGTGAATTAATCTAAAGAAGACTGGTGAACACTCGAAAGGTCTATGGTAGATAGAATAATAAAAGATTAAACTAGAGTATATTCATATTGTCATTACACTATAAATTTTTTAAATGTGCACTTATATATTGTTACATGGCCCATAGGGATGAGTGAGCCAAGCAACAGGTAACATGTCGCAATCCAACCTATGCCTGCTGATTAAGTATTCTAATTTATGTGCGCAATTATGCATTGAGTCCGGCTAAATGACGAGTCAGTGTTTAACAATTACCAAAACATTATCTCTTTATTCGGTTATAAAGAGAAGTATAGAAATGATACAAATCAAAATAATACATTAATCAAAATACCTTTACATAATAATACAATCAATCATTATAAGTTAGTACAGTTTTAGGTTTAGGTTTGTCTTAATAATAATAATGTATTTGCATAAGGCGAGTGACTAGAAAGCTGTCGACATCTTAACGAGTCGAGTTGCTTCTAATCGTAAGGATAGGTGAATGTAATAATCAGTTAGTACACTTACATTAATAACATGTAATCTGTCCAAGACCAGGCGAAAACTCTTTGCTCTTCGCTCTAATCCGTACTTCTTATACTCTGTTGATGTCTTCTGATTGGCTGTGTATAATAATGAGTTGCGACGTCATCGCTGGCCTATGATGTGTCTTCATGAGTTTGTCTAACTCACTGACGTCACTGATGTCATCAGAAGTACGACCTCTAGTTTGGTTTTCGGCAATTCCAAAGCTAGTAGTTATGAAAATACTACGGAGGCTTTAAAGGTTCACTTGGTATTTGGATTCGGACTGACTATTATGCTATGGTGTCCTACCGTAACAATATTCCTTGATGATGCTCAGACTCTGTGTATTTTATGTTTTAACAGTCATATAGTGTATCTTAACGTTTGAAAATTATTTTGAAATTTTCTTGATTTTTATCTTACTAATTTACCTATTGAAATGTGCACATAAATTGTATTTTTACTATTTCATAATTACAGGATATGATTCCAGCTATTTTTATTACTTAGAACTTGTTATGCTTCTATCTTACCTGTATGTATCATATTCTGTGATTTTCTTGCTTGATTTGGCATATTTTGTGACCCATGTCATCATGAGGTCACTATTTCGTAATTTGACCATGCTCTAGTCTAATTCTAGAATAAAATACTCTTGAACCTGATGTTAAAGTGCCAAGATGACGCCTGTTTTGGTGCCTGACCAAATAAAGAATGTTTTTGAACTTGTACCTAGCAGTGGTACACAGCTTCTCAATGTGGATTATAAAAGTTTGATCTGGATAGATGAGTTACAGAAAAATGTCCAAAATTGCTTTTAACAGTGGTTTGTGGGATTGTCCCAATCTGAGCATTAACATAGATGATGTGAAGATCTTGTTTTGTTGATATACACAAATGGGAAAGTCCCAACAGTGTACTTAAGAGCTCAATAGTACTAAGCCTAACTCACTGGAGCAAAACAAACATGCCGAGAGAGTCCCTGCTGAGTTTGTATGCTTAAAATCACTAAGGCAACCAGTTAGGCTAATAATATATAATAGATTTTCAAGTTAAAATAACTCACTCTGACACAGGATAATAATGCACTTGGACATCAGCTATTTTATACAGGCTGCCATCTTGGGAAGCTCTAAAACTAGAGTGTTTACAAGTAAAACACGTGAAATACAAACAATACAAAATAGTTATACAATTTAAACAACAAAAACAAAGAAAAATAAATGCGATGAAATTTACTGTGTTGAACCAACAGTTTTGCAGTTTTTAGGACGTCTCCGTGTGAGTTTCTCAATTCAAATTTATTAATTAGATTTTATTTCGTTCTCGGCATATAAGCGGTTTGTCTGCAGCCGCCCTGCTTTCATTTTCCGCCATTTCCGTGCACCGAGGCCCTGGTACATCGGCACAACGCAGTACGACATTTGAAGACAACCATCGGACGCGATACAAATCCGAAATGAGGCTCAACATGTATGAGAAGTTCTGTCACACGTTGCCAAAACATAGTCCGTATTCCGACTGGATCGTTAAAGACGCAAGCCAGCGCTACGTTTATTTGGCTTCCGAAGCGAGCCGAAGCCGCCGAACACACTGTATTTGTGGGATCGAGCCAAGCCGAGAAGCCCGACCAGCCAATCTTGGAATTCTTATTTTAATGTCTTATATAAAAGCATGATAATAATAAAGAACCTTTTTCATTATATAAAAACTTACAAATAATAGTACCACAAATAATAGTACTCTAACAAATATTTTAATAAAATTCAGATTCGAACTGACAAGTTCATTCGAACCTTTTTTGGAGACCAAAAAACTTAAAAAAGAGGCTGTTACGATAGGACACCGTAGCATAATAGAGTCAGTCCGAATCCAAATACCAAGTGGACCTTTAAAGCTTCTGTAGTATTCTTATAACTACTAGCTTTAGAATTGCCGAAAACCAACACCAGAAGTCGTACCTCTGATGACATCAGTAACGTCAGTGAGTTAGACGAACTCATGAAGATACATCATAGGCCAGCGATGATGTCGCAACTCATTATTATGCACAGCCAATCAGAAGACATTAACAGAGTATAAGAAGTACGGATCAGAGGGAAAAGCAAAGAGTTCTCGCCTGGTCTTGGACCAGATCACATGTCATTAATGTGAGTGTACTAACTGATTATTACATTCACCTATCCTTACGATTAGAAGCAACTCGTCTCGTTAAGATGTCGACAGCTTTCTAGTCACTCGCCTTATGCAAATATATTATTATTATTAAGAGAAACCTAAACCTAAAACTGTACTAACTTATAATGATTGATTGTATTATTATGTAAAGGTTTAGAGGGTCCTGCAGAAAGATGGGATAAACTAACTAAGACTTACGAGCCGAAGTCTAAAGCGCGTATTTCACGTTTATTGGGCGAGTTTCATTTAGCCCAGATGAAGGAAAATGAGAGCATTATTTTGTTTTTGAATAGAATTACTCAGTTGGCTAAGGATTTAAGTTTGGCGGAAAAAACAATCCCAGATGACGATATTGCGTATCGTATGACGTGCACGTTGCCGTCGCAATATCACAATATTGTTGGTATAATGCACAGGTGGAAAGATGCACAGTTTACTGCTGCAAATGTAGAAAAGACTTTAATTGAGGAATTCGAAAGTTTAAAGTCGAGAGAATTGTTGGACGTTAATCCTAATAACAGTTCAGATAATAGTACGTTATCAACAAATCAGAAAAATCCCAAAAAGACACCTAACAAAGAAGTTATTTGTTTTAATTGTGGGTTTAAAGGCCACTATTCGAATGATTGTAGAAAGAAACCGAAAAGGAAAGTAAAGTGCTCAAACGTGGGATTTTAGGCCATTATGGAGCTTCATGTAGAAAGGGCAAGTCCAAGTGGCCAAATGTGAGTGACTGTTTCTTTCTCAAATTTTTCTGATTCTTTGATTGTTGATGGGCTTAATGTTTCGACCACAGATAATGAATGGATTTGGCACACTGGATCGGGAGCTCATTTATGTCATGATAGAAATTTATTTACTGAATTGACAATTGGAAGACCTTACAAAATGAATGCGTATTCGGGAACATTCGATGTTGAAGGGATTGGTACTGTTTGTTTTAATCATATTATTGGGAATGAAATTCATCGGATTACGTTGAATAAAGTCGGTTACGCTCCGAGTGGGAAGCGAAATTTAATTAGTGGGTCACGTGCAATGCAAGCAGGTTGTACGTGGTCAAGTAGATCGAATGAGATTTTAGTTAAGAACAAACAGAACAGACCAACATTGAGATTTGTCGAACATAAGGGGTTATTTAAATTGAATGCCACCAAATGTGTTGATTATTTACCAGAATCGAATGTTAAACCTATAATTGGAGGGAATTCAGAGGCTAAAACCAATATTGTGGAAACTAATTCAAAAGGTGACTTAAAGTTATGGCATTGGAGATTAATGCACACAGGTGTAGATTCAATCGTGAAGATGTCTAACCAGGAGGTAGTTAGAGGTTTACCCAAACTAAACAAGAAAGATTTAGTGTGTATTGTGTGCTAGGTCTAAACAGACAAAAGTAAGGGGTAAAGCAAAACTCCAGATTACGACTAAGTCAGCACTCGAGTTAGTGAACTCAGATGTTTGGGGGCCCACTAAATATGAAAGTAGGGGTAAGGCCAAATATTATGTTTCTTTTATTGATGATTACACAAGATGGGTAAAAGTCTATGTTATTAAATACAAGTCACAAGTAGCTGATTGTTTTGAGGATTTTATTTTGTACATGAAACGTTTGACAAATAATAAGATCAAGAAGTTGCGTACTGATAATGGTAGAGTACTTAAATGATAAAATGAAAAAAATTTGTAGATCTAACAATATTAAGCATGAGATTATTAATTTTTATTCTCCGAGTATGAGCGGTGTGGCCGAGAGGTTCAATCGGTCAGCAATTGAAGCCTTAAGATCCACAATTTATGATGATGAAATGGACCGCATGTGGTGGGCAGCGGTTTTGATAGCGTTTACTCATGTTAAAAACCGAATTAGTCAAAAATTGTTAGATGGTTTGACACCTTATGAAAGGATGTTTGGTCGTAAACCCAATATTAATTATTTTAGGGTGATAGGCTCGAAATGTTTCAGGTTGTTACCTAAAAAGAACAGCAAGCTTGGACCAGTATCAAAGGAATGTATATTGGTGAGGTGTTGTTGGCATACCAAGGGTTACCGACTATATGACCCAGAGGATGACAAATTATATAATACTCAGGATGTTAAGTTTTTGCTCTTATGCTGATGCTACCAAGTATATTATTAGTTTTGACAATGGAGACAATGATGACGGAGAGAACAAGTAGTTGCTTCACCTACTAATCCCATTAAGACCCCTATTCAAACTAACTAAAAGGGAACCTGGAAAAAAATTGCAAAGCAAAGACCTATGACAGAGAAGTTTCCTGGTTATTTTGATTCTACCTTGTCATATAAGGATAAAACTTTTCGTTCAGCCAAGGCTGTCAGAGAGTTTTGCATTGATAATAACATTGAGTATGCGGATGGCAGTGTTAGACATGCATTTAAGAATAACAATCCATTTCAAGGCGTTTGGGATATTAAAGATGTTGCCGTTGGAGGGAAATCTTGAGCGGATTCATCTCCTGATATGTCTCCTGATGAAGACACGTCAACATCTAATGTTGTAGATGTTAGTGTGTATTTTAATGAGCTTGAATGTTCCAATGTGGATATGTCAAATCCTTTAACATACAAGGAGGCCATAGAAGCTCCTGACAGGTTGGATCGGGAATCTGCAATGAACGACGAAGTCGAGACACTAAGAGAAAGAAATGTGTTTAAAGAAGTTGTTAGAACACCAGATCTAAAAGTGTTAGATCATAAGTGGGTGTTTGTTCAAAAGCGTGATGCCGGTGGGAAAGTTGTACGTCACCGTGCTAGGTTAGTTGCACGTGGGTTCTTGCAAGATTATGGCAAGAAATTCACTGAGGTGTACAATCCAGTTGTTAATTTTATTATTGTTAGGTTTTTGTTCGCTGTTTTGGTGTTGTTTCTAAACTGGGTTGATACACATTTAGATGTTAAATGTGCGTTTTTGTATGGCGAGTTGCCAGAGAATATTTATATGGCAATACCAGATGTAGTGCATCCAGGCAAGTCGAAAGTCTGGAAGTTGTGCAAATCACTGTACGGGCTAAAGCAGGCAGGTCGGCAGTGGTATTTGAAATTGAGTGGTAAAATAATTAAGTTAGGTTTCACCAAGATTTTGTCTACTCAGGGCGTATATCAATTAAGTTGGAGTGTTGTTATTTTGTTTTATGTTGATGATATAATTGTTTTTGCCAAAGACGAGGAGACAAAGTTACGTGCTGTTGCACTACTGAACAGAGCTTTTAGATGTGTTGATCTGGGGAAAACCAAAATATTCCTAGGAATAGATATCACTCGTGAGTCCGGAGAGATAAAGTTTAGCCAGAAGTCGTATATTTCGTATATTGAGGGTAGATTTAAGAAATTTGGTTTTAAGAATGTTAAGGAACCGTTTAAGGTGGGCATGGACCTCAATGATCTGAATTGTGAGGGTGATGTGTTAGACACTAGTGAATATCCATATAGGACTTTAGTAGGTACTCTTATGTTCATATCAAGGTACACTAGACCAGATATTTGTGTAGCTATTAATATTTTAGCTAGGTATAATTCTGCTCCCAAGTTAATACACTGGTCCTGCATCTTGAATTTGTGAAACTACGTCCTTAGTACAAACAAGAAATGTATTCATCTCAGTAAATCTCTGAATCTCAGTGTAGATTGTTATGTAGACGCTAATTGGGCGACTTTGTAAAGGACAGAAAGTCAATAACAGGATATTTGATTTGTGTTGGGAGTAATTCCATAATTTGGAGGTGTACTAAGCAAAGTTTAGTAACCATGAGTGCCATGGAGGCAGAGTTGATCGCATTATCAGAGCTAGTAAAAGAAATGATTTGGTTCAAACGTTGTGTTAGCGAAATTGGAAGAATTCAAGGTTTACAGTTTGCAAGTTTTGTTGTACATTGTAATAACAGAGCAGTAATGCATTTTGTGAAGAATGATGTAGAGAATTCGAAAACAAAGTATATTGATGTGAAAGTACAGTTTGTCAAAGAAAATTATGAGTCGAAGTTGTTCAGTCTGCAATACATAAATACCAAGAAGAACTTGGCAGACATTTTAACAAAGCGGATTAATATGCAGAAAATTGTAGACTTATGCAAATATTTAGATGTTTATGATCAAGAGTGTTGATGAATAAATTTGAGCAGGGGAACTTGTTATTATTTACTCATTTAAAAGTCTCGTATTTATTCATATACAATTTATTATTTATTGTCTATTATGTTTTTCCTTACATTTTATTTTATGAACTGTAAATATGTATGTTACCTGTAAGCCTCCATAGTTCACGCGGGCTAAATATAGATTTTAAATAAATTTTTCCACACGCAAGTTTGCAGTGAGACAGGATACATGTGTTTCTAATTTTCTGTCTGTTTTTGCACCTATTTCTCATCAAAACCAGTCTAGGATAACAAAATGCCTAGACTACACTGCAAAGTCCCAGGAAGTAATATAGTGTTGTAATACAGTGTGTGGACACTATATTACTACCCCTGGTCAAAAGTATGGAAACCGGCACTTTTTTAAAGTCAGGAAAATTGAATTTTCTTAAAAGCTGTAAATACTGACAGACAAATGGTTTTAAGAGGATTTATAAGAATGGTAGAGCTTTCATTTCTATTGGCATACTGTAACTCAAAATGTCCAATGTGTGTGTCATGAGCACCTAGAGAGGTTGAGTTGACCCAAACTTGCTGATCAGTATTTTTAGTTTAAGTCCTGATCACATTTTAGTGTTTGTACAGGTTATAAAGAAGTCATTATAATTTGTGCAATTTATTTAGGCTGTATCTATTGTATAAGGTTGTCCACAGGACATGTGATAAGTTGTTGTAATTATTTATATTTATTTCATAGCTTAAAGTAATCATTTATTAGTGTTTGTTTACCTTAAGGTGATCAGTATTGGAAATTGTATGATTTTATTGGTTTCCAGGATGTCTGTGATCAATCTAGATGTACACAGTCATCCTGAGTCTTATTTTATATTATAAGATCACAAACTATGACCAGTTTGTGATCCCTAGTCTTGTGAGCTATTTTTAGCCCACATGTCATAGTTTTGCTTGGGTCTGAGCTCTTAGCTATTACATCTGGGTTCCATGCTGTAGTTTGTGCTTCCTGTCCAAGATGGCTGCAAATAAAGTGCTTCACCTCTTGGTGTGGATTTTAAGACTATTAAACCATTTGAGTGAGTTCATTTCATTATAAAAACACATAATACCAAGTGGTATATCAAGCAGTTGCAACAGCCAAGGCAATTTTACAGGCCAAAAACCCACATTTGCGCACTCAGCCGTGCAGAGCAGCGTCGCACCGTGTAGTGCCCCATTTGAAGTTTCCGTGAGCAGGTCGAGAGCTGTTCGTCTTGAATGCGACTGCATTTCATCGCCAATACCGTACGTCGTACTGCAGAGAAGCACCATACGGTACAAGTTGAATTTTCGAGTGTACAAGTTTTCGAGTGTCCGGACAAACCAGTTAGGTTAAAAATCTCAAATTAACGTCAGGGAAGATAGGCTATACGGTAGAACCATCAGACCATTATTTCAAGCCAACTTTTTGGAGCACGGGAATCGGCAAACTTTTTGGCCGCAGCCACCGACTCCCGCCGGACGAACTCGGATTTCCCATCGAAAATCCAAAATTGGGAAAAAATCCATTTTTTGACTTTTTGATGCTTTACCTTTGGTCTATTCCACTGCACGGACCATTTTAGGCCTTTGCCACCAGAAGACCTCAAGAACTTCATGTAAATTTTTGAAGATTGATTAAGATGTTACTGAGAAAAAAATTAAAAACCACCAAAAGCAGGTTTTTGCAATTTTGACAATAACTCGAGAACAGTTGAAGATAAAATTAAAAATTAAACTGATCTAGGATGTTCAAATTCTTGGGCGACTTTTCTAAATTGGATGTATAAATATGCGAAACCCTCAAAAAAAGTCACAATGTAATTGTCCTCGACAATCAAAATTTTTAAAAAATCATTGTGACCAGAAATCTTGATGAATTAAGTTGTACATCCTGAATGTTTAACAAGTATGTACGCAGTTAAACATCCTGGAGTATCATTGGATTTGGAATACAATTCTGGTCATAATGATTTTTTGAAAATTTTGATTGTTGACAACCATTACATAGCTCCATTATGACTTTTTTGAGGGCTTTGCACACCCATATATCCAAATTAAAAAAGGTTCCCTAGAAATTGATCAGTTTAATTTTTAATTTTATCTTCAACGGTTCTCGAGATATTGTCAAAATTGTAAAAACCTGATTTTGGTGGTTTTTAATTTTTTTCTCAGTAACTACTTAATCAATCTTCAAAAATTTTACATGAAATGATAGCTCTACCATTCCTGTAAATCTTCTTAAAACCATTTGCCTGTGAATATTACAGCTTTTAAAAAATATCCATTTTTCTGACTTTAAAAAAGTACCTGTTTTCATACTTTTTACCAAGAGTAGTACTTTCTGGGACTTTGTCAATCGTCCAATCATTCTAAAACTTTAGAACGCTATGTACGACTGCAAGTTGAATTATATCCTAAAGTTTTGTAATAATTGGATGAAAATTGAAATTACTATGAATATTTTTTAAAAATGACGCCCTTTCACCTTTTCAGAAATCTATATTTCAAACATTAAAAAAACATTCTTATTGAGAAACTTTTAAGAACTGCTCTCCAAACATTTCTGCATCTTTTCGTTTAAAAAAATCAATTCTACATCAAGTGGCTCTCGAGTAATTCGAGTTTTGAAACTTTTGAAATTTTTGGTTATTTGGATTTTTTGAAGTTATGCCTTTCCAAACATGACACTACAAGTTTTTTACAATCGCTTTCTAAACTTATGACCAGAGTTGCATCAAGGCCAAATAGCCCAAATTTATCATTAATTTATCAATAATCTATATCAATATTTCTCAAAGTTTGTCTGTCTGTTGCTAAAGTTGATCTGATTGGCTGATTCCAATGACGTCATATTGCAAATGGCGCCCGAATTGTGTTTTTCACTAATAAACAGTAGCCAAGTTCGTTTTGGGACTAATACTTAGTTAAATAGCAAGTTTTGCACATCCAAAGATAGCCCTTTTGTCACTGAACATGGCAATATAGTTTGTTTTTTGATTTGAATTGAAAAGAGTTATTTTTTTTGCATTTTCCCGTTTCGATCGCAAACGTTTCGTTAACAGTTTTTATGGAAGCCACCAAGGGTCATGTCAAAAAAAATCTCAGAAATAATTCAAAAATTCAAAGAATGTCCAAAAATTATGAAACACACATCATTTTAAAAGAAATTTTGTGCTGATTATTTTGCGTTAACTATTTTTTCGATATTCGTTAAGAAAAACAAAGGTTTTGGGCATTTTTCGATTCCAAGCACATGGGAATTTTTATCACCATTCACCACCAGATGGCAATTAATCTATATCTATATTTCTCAAAGTTTGTGTGCCCATGACTAAAGTTGATCTGACTTTTCTACATGCACATTATTTTCTAAAGAATTCTAAAGAATCAAGTAAACCATTTAAAATCTACATTTCATTATTCATTCACAATCCACGTTGATAGTAGGTTAGGTAAGGACACCATTTATAAAGTTACATAAAAACATTCTCCACACAGGCTTTATAAAATTGGTCACGTGAAATCACTGAACCATTTCTATGGTTTCTAATGAAGTTCCCACAGTGTGAGAAGAAGATTGAATTAAAATTTTTAAATTTTTTGAGGTAAAATCCTTTAATTTCAATGGGTTTTCTACGGTCAGAATGGTGAAAACAGAAGATTTGTAATAAAATCTCAATGGTTTTCTATGGTTTAGAATGGGAAAAAGAGAATTGATGAGATTTGTATGGTTTAATGGGTGAAAAGAGGAGATTTGAAAATTTTCATGGGATTTCCATGATTTGAACAGGGCAAGAGAGAGAAGATTTGTAGTAATATCAGAAACTTTTATTAAAGGGATTTCTACGGTTTGAACAGGATTTGTAATAAAATTAAAGTGATTTCTATGGTTTGAATGGATAAGATTTGTAGTAAAATCAGAAATGTTATGAGTTATATTTTACATGCAGCATTGAATCCTAGAGCAAAGCCGAGCTACTCAGCTAGTTAAAAATAAATTTGAAAAAACATTTTTTGAGATGATAATATACACTAAAAATCAATACATTGAATTTTCCACTAGGAATGACCTGAAATAAGTCAAGAATCATTTAATATGCATATGGCAAGCGAGCCACATTGCATACAGGGCATTTTAAAAAAAAGCATTAATTGCAAGTAGACTTATCTTTTTGTTGATGGTAGTCTTAACTTTATGACAGGTGTTGACAAAACAAATATCCCTGTAACTTGGGCTACAACTAACAAATTTTTAGTTATTTTTGGTTTA
This sequence comes from Strigamia maritima, assembly GCA_000239455.1. Lineage (NCBI taxonomy): Eukaryota > Metazoa > Arthropoda > Chilopoda > Geophilomorpha > Linotaeniidae > Strigamia > Strigamia maritima. Next base: position 30,386 of record AFFK01018323.1, read on the forward strand.
TTTAGTAGCCCTTATTCGTGCTTTCTGATGGTGCAAAATATTTTATTTATCTGTTTAATTTATTACTAAATTTTAGGGTTTTGTAAACTCTTAAGCCCAATTTTTTGAGTGGACTTAACATTATGTCACAGGGTTGTAGATGTACAGTAATATTGAGTCCTTTGTACTATAAGACCACAAACTGTGATCCGTAGTAGTTGAACTATTTTTAGCAATGACCTAACAGTCATGGTCATGTCCGAAACTGTGCTCCGGGCTTACTCTTGTTTGTACTTCCTGTCCAAGATGGCTGCAAATAAACTGCCTCACCTCTTGGTGTAGATTTTAGAACAATTTAACTATACGTGCGAGTTCATTTTACTTTAAAAACTCGTAATGACAGGCAGAATATCAAGCAACAAGCAGTTATGGTCGCCGAGACGTTTTTTCCAGGTCAAATACGCTCGTTTGCATATGTTGGTATTTAGGTTTAGGGATGCACCGGATATCCGGATTCGACTTTGGTGTCCGATAATCCGGCTGAAAATGAAAATATTCGGTATTCGGATATTTGAAAATTTCAATGTTCTGGTTCCGAATTCCCGGTTCTGGTTCCGAATATCCGGTTCTGGTTCCGAATATCCGGTTCTGGTTCCGAATATCCGGTTCTGATTCCGAATATCCGGTTCTGGTTCCGAATATCCGGTTCGGAATTGTTCAAAATTTCGACCAAATACCGAATTAGCAAATTTTGCCTAATTTTTGTTTTTTTAGAAATTTTTTTTAAATAAAAAAATTAGGCAAAATTTGGTATTTGGTCGAAATTTAGTTGTATACAAATAATAATATTATAAATAAAGTGTCTTTTAATAATAATTTTATTATTTTATAATTTTTTTAATTTTTTTTTATTTTTTAATATTTGGTTTTGAGATCTGATGTAAATCCGGTGTTTGGAATTTTCAGATGAAATAATTGACCAGTATTCGGAATTTCAATAAACTCAAAATTCGGTGAAATTTGGTAACCGGAATCGGTGATTTTTGGATCTTGTGCATCCCTACTTAAGTCCAATGCTTCCACTGGACCATTACAGGCCTTGCCCACCACAGAACCTCAAGAAAACTAACCACATGCAAAACTCATTTTTCACGAGTTTTAGTTTCCAAATGCACCTAATGTTTTAACATTAACATTGTATTGAAAATGTATGTTTTTAAAACATGATATTTTTTATTTAATTTAATTTAATTAAGTCTCTTTTTTGTGTTTAGTATGTTTTTAAAACATGATATTTTTTATTTAATTTAATTTAATTAAGTCTCTTTTTTGTGTTTAGTAAAAAATTACCGTATATAGTCGCGCACAAGTCGTGGATTTTTGAACAAAATCTTGGTCTTTTTTGTCCAAGTCGAGTTGTGTATACTTGACCCGTTTTAAGTGAGACGACTTATGTACGCGTTAAGTCAACCCGACTTAAAACTGGTCAAAAACCATTGACCTCGTATGTATAAGTCAAATTGGAAAAAAAGACCTGGATTTGAAATACTCGACTTGTACGCAAGTTTACAGGATAAAGCTCATATTTTAATTTTTTGTATTAGAATTATTTTGCTTATTTTGCTTATAGTAAATAATTTAGATTTCGATATTTTGGATATTTTGGAATTGGATATTTTGTCTTAAAATTTACAACTGTATAAATCATTTGAAAAACGTCTATCCCGTTAAAAATTGCAACATTTATAACAATTCTTAAAATGATACAACCAGCAGTTTGTTTTCACTAAACTATAAAAAAACATTATGGTTTTAAACCAACTGTAAAACAATCTATTTTCCTACCAGTTACAGGACTAGCGGCTGCACCTGCCGCCGAATCTTGCCCTGCTCCCGCCGTACTTCGAATGCGACTACTGCCGGTTGTGGCTCCACCTTGCAGTGCTCTTGTTGTCGAAGTATGTTGATGTCTATTACGAGCGGCACGTCCTGTCTCCCCATCGTCCAATTCTGTCGTCCGGTTTCCACCCTACAAACAAGACCTCATTAGCATTAAGTAAATACAATCCAATGATAACTTACAAATTTCAACAAGTTCCAGTCAAAAACATAATCATAAGTAAATCCCTGCCGATGAAATAAATTACGGAAAAGTTGGCGAAGATAAGAATAATCTGGCTTTTCTTCAAATCTCAATGACCGACAATAATTGAGGTATGTAGCAAACTCGGCTAATAAAAATTAAAAGTAAATGGCAGAATTAACATATAAAATAATTAAATACATTTTGCGTGAATAAAGAAATTTGTTCTTTCATTTTAGCCAATTAAATTTTTTTTACAATTACAAGCATTAACAGTCGCATGGCAGTGCCAAATGAAATCAGTGAAAGTGATTGTCCTCTATTCGTTGCAAGCATACATATATACGTAGCCTAAAAGCTAATAATTTCTAACTAACTCAGAGTAAAAAGTAAAGGCTTTGATCAAAAAGGGAAGTCAATCATTTGCTATCTATGTCTGTAAGTGATCTGATCGACCAATTTCAATGACGTCATATTGCAAATGGCACCCAAAATGTGTTTTCTATCAAAAACAATTAATTTCGATTTGAGCCAAATTCTTAATAGACAGTTTGCGATTTCTCGTCCAAGACCGAAAACGAGATTTAAAAAAAAACAAAAATTTAAAAAAAATTTTTTTTAAATTTTGTTAATAAAATGTCGTTTCGGTGTTTGCCAAAATTGCAGTCGAAGCAGAGTAAAAATGACGGCAGAATTTCACGACAATTGTTGTGATTGTATGCAGTGTTGTTGCATGTGATAAACATTATATAATTTATCACATGAGTATGATTGTAAAACAAGTTGTTTTTACTGTCATATGTAGCACTTCTTAACTTGACATGTAATCGGTAATATGCTTGTATCTCCAGAACTGGTCGTCGTACAGTTATAATTCTTACATTTTCAGATTCAGCATAAAATTTTGCATCCAAATGATTTTTTTCAAAATGTAAAGTGTATTGTGTTATTGTCATTTGAAGTGTTAAGTCGCATCATGCGTCATTGTTATGTTTAGTTGTATAAATGCCAATTTTAGAATTGAGAACGTTATTCGACCATGCTGCTTGGCATTGTTGAGAAAGAATATTGGAATTGTTATAAAATAATAAATATCCAACAATAAAATATCTTAAAGAATGAAATGAATGTTATTGTTAACAGTCTTTCACATATTAAAATTTGACTACACTTAACCTTTAAATGGCAATAATGATTTTAGTTTTAAATAAATTACTTCATCAAAACCATTTAATAACAATTTTATATACAATTTCATCTAAAACCATAGTACTGATGACCAATTATTGGTCATTAATACTATGGTTTTACATGAAATTGTATATCAAATTGCTATTTAAAACAAATTACACAATTTTGTTTAGATGGACAGTTTTCAGGATTGCTTGTTACTTGAAAAAGTAACTACTTACTGTTACCATTCTAAATGAGAAAAAAGTAACTAGTTACTGTTACTGTTCTAAATGAGAAAAAAGTAACTGGTTACTGTTACCGTTCTAAATGAGAAAAAAGTAACTAGTTACTGTTACCGTTCTAAATGAGAAAAAAGTAATTAGTTACTGCAGTTCCCGTTACTTTTTTAACAAAGGAAATTTTTCCGATACCAATCCCAATTATTTTCACGTTACTGTTACAGTCAGAAAACCAAAAAAATATAATGCCTGATTTACTAAATTTACAAGAACATACTTTTCAGTAAAATGACGTCATCATTCATCAAGTGGAAAATTGGAAACTAGAGTGAATACTCCATTTTTACTTTTCTACTTGAGAAATGATGACGTCATTTTCCAGAAAAGCGTGTTCATGTAACTAGAGTAAACGTGTTGCAGTAGTTGCAAAAAATCACTAATTAAAGTAAAGTAATGCAATTATTTTGTTTTAATTTTTATTTTATTATTTTATCAATTAACCCTCAGATGCCTAACGTTTTGTTAGAACAGGTTCGTTAAAAATGTCTAAAATATATTTATTTATTTTGTAAAGTTTTGTTAAGTAGGAATTATCAATTGTTCAGGTGCTTTTAATTGATTCAGGTAGTGTATTGGAACTTTAATTTGTTTGTTTCAGGTAATGCAAGTATAATTGTAATATTTTGTTTTCCCATCTTGCCAATAGATGGCATGAGGTGTTATTTTGTAAACAATTTTTCATCCTGTCTTATTTCTATTTTTAGCATTGATTTTACATTATATTAGTGATTATGACATCACAACTCGGTATTTTACTTCTTGATTAAAAATGGACGCTGCTGGATGCAGACCTGTGCTAATGGATTCAAATGTGAGTTATTTGTTATATTATTGATGTTTTGGACATATAACTGCTTAACAGGGGCCACATTGCTATTTATATTGATTGAGTGGACATTATCCACAATACACCAACTACAAGAACTTCCAGAGCAACATTTAGAAGAGACTCAAAGGTCAACTCTGTTTACACTTCTCAAAGTGGGACTTTCTTGCTCAGAAGTCCATACATGTAGACAACTCACATCAGACACATCGTAGAAGAGTATTTAGAGCATTTGCCAAGCTGAATCATCTAGAGAAGCAGTCAAATTACGTGTGAGAGGCGGGACTATCCCACCAGCACGCATCAGAAGCAACTCAGAGGCGTTTTAGAGTAGAGATTGTCCTTACAAGCGCATATTTTCAGCAAATTGCAGGACTCTCCCGTAAGCGATTTCGCCAGCAGAATACAGATTATTTGCGGAATTTCGAGACAATTCGAACGCCATTTACCGCATCGCAATCCGACAAGCGGTTGCAAAGTTACGGCCGACAAACGTATAAGCGCCTAGTTTATTTAAGTGTGAAAATTCAAATAGGGAAATTGCCTTTAGAAAAAGCACTTTCACTGCACCCCCTTTGCTACACCTGGTAGCAGAGGATGGTTTGTCGTATTTAAAGGATTATTTAATTTGTAAGTCACAAATAAATAGTCAAAAAGGACTTTTTCCCTTTTATTTTCAGCATGTCGCACATGGAATCAGCAACAATCATTTCAGCAGTCAACCAGTGGAAATGATAACAAAGGACAGAGATCAATCAGTTTTGATAATTCTGGCATTCAGTGTTATAATTGCCAGCAGTATGGGCATTTTGCAAGGAAGTGTCCCTGCCCACGCATGGTACGAAGCAATGCATTAACACGCGGGTCCAACCGCTCCAGAGGTCGTGGTCACGGGAAACAGAATGCACCAGACTCAAAGAGAGGTGCCTACTTCGTAAAGGTCAATGCAATTTCGTCATTACCAGTTGTGCCGAGTGAAAGTGGAGATGCCGCTTGTTCTACGGCAAGTCAGACATTATTGAAGGTCAAGGCAAGCCCTGCAGTTAATTGCAATGATAAAGGCTGGTACGTTGATTCAGAAGCATCAGATCACATATGCTGCGAATGATCTGCTTTTTCTATCTTTGAGGGACTATCCCCCAGTAAGATAGAATTAGGAGAGGGTTTCTCCACTATAACTGGAAAAGGAAAAGGACTCGAGACCCGAGTCAGGAACCAGACTTGCGAAGTAACGCTTAATAATGTTTACTACGCTGGTGATTTCAAGAGGAACCTGATTTCAGTTGGAAAGATAGACCGTGCGGGTTCTTACGTGCATGTTTTTGGAGGCTTGCTGCAAACTTATAAGCAGGATCCGAGATATTCTCTCATCCACGCTAAAATACAAGAAGACTGTGATCAGTGGGGTCATGCAATCTTATCATGGGGATGATAGACTTGCACCGGACATCCAAGTCACAATGGGAAGACAGAGACAACACCGTATTATTAGGTTTTGGCATTTTATTGTTGTCTAAGAGTCGGCGTCGCTTCCCTGCATTCCACGTCACGGTACCACCAATTACGCCTATCAAAGACCGACCCACTGAGTGAGGTCGAATCTCCTTTAACCATGCTGTAGGTTTCACCTACAGCCAGTCATATTTCTCTTCAATGAGGCTTCATTGGATGGGACAGTGGGCAGAGTGACCCAGGGCTGAACAAGGTGTGTTCAGCTTGCTGGTTGGTTGTCAAGCTACTGTCTGGCTACTGGCTCCTCAGCCTATTATATACCTTATTCCCCTAGTGGACGCTAGTCGCAGGTCAACTGTGTGATTGGCCCTTGACAGTTGCCAATTCAACAGTGGGTGCCGAGTGTGGCAGTGACCTACGGTCACATCTCCCCCCCCCGGAAAGGTCAGGACAAACCGCCAACACTCTGCAACCAGATGGGAAAACATGAATGGCCCAAGCAATTTTTATTAAAATCAAACTAATGATGGCTGTTTCGCAGGAAAAACAGAGAGCAATACTTATCCTAGACTGAAAGAAAAAATTACATAATACATGTATTTTAAACATGTTGACTAAAAATAAAATAAAAAATACTTTCCAAGCTAATCTTGGTTTTCTTGTCTTAATGACTTAAAAAAAAGAAAAATAAAAAACAACAATACTTGTAGATACAAGCCTACTTAAATTTTAACAACACAAAAAAATGAAAATTTTAACAAAAACCATATACAATGGAAATAATGAAATGTAAACAACTACTATTCCGGTTCTCCGTCTTTCTTAGGTTCTTCGTCTTCTTTCGGTTGTTTGTCCTTTTTTAGTTTAATTTTACTCGATTTTGGTTTTGAGGTTTTCTCTGATTTCTTTAAGATGTCACTTTTGTTCAACATGATTTTCAAGATGACAAGTTTCGGGATTGGAAGCTGGCTTGGTCCTTGTTCGGATGTTGCGAGTTCCAACAGCTTCACCGGTACAATAATATTTGATCCGGTTGTGACATCAAACAATGCCAATTGCGACGCAAGTTGTTGCGGCGCCTGGTTTGTGTATCATCTAGTGGCATTGTGGTGAGGGCCACATTGGAGAACAGTTGGGTTCTCTTGAACTGCCTCCTCCTCAAAAGTCGAAAAATTTCCGAAAATGAATGGTTTTTCATCATTAAGAAGTGCGATGGACTCTGATTCATCCATCTCCATTGATGCTGGATCTTCTGCTGCTTTCACAGCAGTGGGAGATATCGAGGATGGGAGAATGGATAAAGGAAGTGGGGCAACGATTGCGTTGTCCGCAGCGCATCGGCTTTCTAGGAAAGCCTTTCTTATCGCCATCCTTGATTTTTTGTTGGCAATTTTGATTAATCGCCCTTCACATGCGTTCGGGTTCTCCTGTTTGGCTTCCTCAATCATGTTTTGAGGGAGTGCGACTTTTGGAGCTCTGAACACGTGGTTGAGTTTTGCTTTCTTCTTTGGAGATTCAGATGTTGAACAGCTTGCAAAAGATTTGATATTTTTGTTGTAAAACACAGTTTTTGATGTTTTACTTGTGTTATTTGTACTAGCAACTTGGTCGCTAGTATTTACAGTTTTGTCAAATTCAACAGTTGCAGCCACGCATTGCCTTCGGCTGTCCATTTGGCACCAAGATATTGGTGACAAAAAATGTTGTATGTCATTGGTGTTGACCATGTAGTCAGCAAACCAACGCTGCACGGGGAATGCATAATGAAGCGATCCGGTTCGCATGCAGTTTGGGCATGGGATGGACCGTCCGTCCTAAAAATGCAGATGCTTCTTCCCAAGACACACTGGGCAAGTTGAATACTGGTTTTTAGACATTACAAGAACTATTTGTGAAAAATCTACAAGTTTGAAATGTTGTGTTTTAGTCCTGAAGGTTTTGGCTAGTGGTCAAGAGGTGATCAGTAGCCAATATGATAAACTGTGGTTTATCAACCAGTATATACATGTTATGATAACATGTTCCATATGTCGCTATGTACAGTATACGTTTGACATTACGTGATTGGTGCAGTGTGCACTGTCATCATTTGTACATAACGTTTTTGCGACGTTTATTCCTCAAGTGCGCCACTTGTTTTGAAGTGATTGTTTTTAAGAAAACAATTTGCTTCTTATGATTTCGAGACAATCTCTGGATTATTTATTTATTTTTACATGGTCTGCCACGTGACCTAGCAACTGGGTTTGCTATTTGTATTTGTGGAGTTTGAATGGGTGGTGAAACTGTTGGTTTCACTCTTTTTAGGTTGCCCATCATCCACAGTATTATCAACAACTGGCCAAACTGTTAATGTGAGATCCAGAATGAAAAAGTTTCATGTTCACAATATCAACCGAGTCAATTAATTGCAATGTTATTGGTTTTAAGATTCAGTACACATTTTTGCCAATAACTTTGGTTATTATAAATGGTCTGTCAAATCTGTCTTCCAATGATGCACAATATCTAATTGCAGCTTTTTTAGACAGTTGGTGAGTTTTGACTAACACCAAAGCATCTAATTTGAAACTGCACATCAGTTGTGTTTATCAGAATAAATTTTTTTGTTGTTTCTTGTGCATTGATCTTATTTCTAAATGCAGAAGCTAACAAACTGATCATTTTTGCCACTAGTATTCTAACTGCATTGTGTGGTTTGTTTGAGGGTCAAATGGAGTGTCATATGTGACGTCTCACCCAACCTATAGTGGTTTTTAATTCTCTAAGGACTGTCAGCATTGCTGGATTAAGCCAGTAGATGCAGAGAAGCAGTTCATAGAGCAAAAAGTTGTTATCCTATCCTACTGAGTGTGCTCAGCAGTGAAGATTTACAACATATCTTCAAACATAATGTTTGTCTTTTCTATCTTGGGCTGTACTGTCGTTGAATCGTCATCCAACCCAAATACAAACAGTTTTTCTCCTTTTTCTGGATTCTGAAATGTTCAAATATTTGTATTTGCACACAGAATTTTTATTCATTAGGGAGCATTTGATTGTCAGTTGTAGAACTGCACAGTATTTCTGTTTTCAACCATGTTAAAAAAAAAACAGAAAATGGGAAACACTGGAGCACGCTTCACAACTGGCAGCATAAGTCTTCTTTTTCTTGGAAAAACAAGACATTCTTAAACATAAATATGAGTCTTTCCTTACTATAAATGACAGAAAATACTAACCACCCACAATCAGAAAAAGAAACAAGTCAGGCATTTTCAGTCTTCTTTATCTGTAGATGGGGTGCTAGTGTTAATCACAACTATTGCTTCAACATCTATTGCTTCAACATCTATAGTGACTGTATATTATGAAAAAATAAAAAAGATATTTGTAGCATCGTGACACTATTTGGAACATCTGCTATGGTTATTTTCTCTAAACTTTTCTTTTTATTAAAAGAAGAGGTATAACTCCAAGCATAATCTGATTATTTCTGTGGTGAAAAGTCAGCACTTGATAATATATAGTTTTAGGAATTATTCTTGTGAATGTCAACAGAAGGAATTGAACATTAAAAATAAGCATATTTTTGATTGAAATAGTTCGAACTTTATTTGTTCATAATTCCTTGCATATCATTTTGGTAAAAAATAAAGAGCATACTTTATAAGTTTCACAATGAATTTATTTATTCTACGTTTTTTAGCAATAATAAAACATGTTTTATTTTTCAGTTATTCACCATCAAGAATAGTGTTTGACTGTGTTTTAACCAATAGCCAAATAAGTTCTTTACTGCAACTTATGAGCATAGAATCCTTTGAAAAGTTTGTTTTCAGAATGGGATTGTATTTATCATTTGTTCTTGCAGCATGCATCTTTGTGAAAATTAATACTGGTGTTTGATGACACAGATTTTATATGTAAAATCACTAGTTGTGTTTTAAAAAAACATCCTCAGTAAGTGTTTTCTAGTTGTTTAACAGAGAAGATTAAAAACTTATGCAGTTTGTGTGAAAAACTAGCACAAAGTCATTTTTTCACTGCCTGTCCAGACAACCCTGTTATTATAACGAGGTCACATGGCATCACTGCAATGGAAGTTTTTATCCATGCTGCTCTGCAATACTGTGACAATGTTTACAAACATTTGAGAGTCACAAGAGTTGGCTCATTCTCCCTTTACGTGAGGGCAAGGTCGCAACCTCCTTGGGGTCATTTTGCTCAACAGTGGAGTCGAAGAATGCTAATAAAGTCATAAACATTCCATAGTAAGAGGGTATTTAGATCCCTTTTTGTTTACTAGGAGTGGCTCTTTTTAGTGAACTGGTGAGTTTCTTAGTGAAGAAAAAACAGAACCAATGGGTCATGATTTCAATCATTCAATCGCTTTCATTGTGTATATTGGCAGTACCAAATCTTTACACCAAATGTTTTTAACTTTAAACAAATTGTTAAATGTTAACAACAAGAAAAAAATAATTTTTCCAGGAAAAAAGGCAATTTCAAACTTTGGTTTGATTCAAATGTCAGTTCTCCATCATATTTCCATTTCTTGAAAAAAGGCATTCTTTGTTTTGCACAAAGCTCAGTTTCCAGATGAGGGTTTAGTTTCTTGGTGATATCTCTGCTAAAAAAGCAAATAGAGAAAAATTTGACCATAAACACTAAAAAAAAAAAAATTTTGATAATGAAGCTCGACCTTAATAAGCCAATCAGAATGAACTGATAAGCAATTTTGTCTAGAGTGTCAAAAGGGTGATACACTCTCTAGATGAAAATATCCGGATTAAAAAGCCGACCTTCCTCTTTATTAGTTTGGCAAGTTTCCTCCCAACATCCCATTAGTGTACAGCAGCACATAACCCAACTGCTAGTACCTAAGAAGTAAAGGAAACAACACGTAGTCAGTAAACTACTTGGTCCGACAACACGTGGTTGACGTGCAGTTAAGCGCGCTCGAAGATAGGATTTTACAGAATTTAATCTAAATCCGACAGTAAAGTTGCTAAACAATACCTGCTTTCCCGTAATCAGTCCTGTTTTTGCAACAAAACTGCAAAATCACAAAAGCTCTCTGTTCTTTCGACCGGAAAGAAAAAATCGAATTTTATTATTACTTCTTGTTTTGCTGCAAGAAGAAAAACAAAATTTTTATTCCAGTTTCAGATGCCAGGACGGGCCCACAATTGTGATCATTGGGGTCGTACAGTCTTATCATGGGGATGATAGTCATGCACCGGACATCCAAGTCACGATGGGAAGACAGAGACAACACCGTATTATTAGGTTTTAGCCTTTTGTTGTTGTCTAGGAGTCGCGTCGCTTCCCTGCACGGAACCACCAATTACACCTATTAACGACCGATTCACTGACCAGGGCAAGGGCCCTGGGCAGTGAGGTCGAATCTCCTTTAACCATGCTGTAGGTTTTACCTACAGCCAGTCATGTTTCTTTTCTATGAGGCTTCATTGGATGGGACAGTGGGTAGTGACCCAGCGATGAACAAAGTGTGTTCAGCTTGCTGGTTGTCAAGCTACTGTCTGGCCACTGGGTCCTCATATACCTTTTTCTCCTGGTAGACGCTAGTCGCAGGTCAACCATGATTGGCCCTTGACCGTTGCCCATTCAACAGTGGGGACATCTGGTGCCGAGTGTGGCAATGACGTAAATGTCAAGTTGCATGACTGACTTTTCGAGTTAACAAAAGTTGCACATGAATTTGCAACTTGTATAAAGTGATTGGGAAAGTCAGGACAGTTACTAACTCAGTGGTTGTTGATAATAAAATTCTAGAAGACACAAATCAACCCAAGAAAGTTAAAAATAAGGAATCAAAAGTGAGGGACAATCCTTCAGATTCAAAACCTAGTATTGATAAGGAATTGGTGACAACAAATAGTTTGCCGAACACTAAAAGTTCAGAGACAGTAACAAATGATCCAGTAGTTAAGAATTATGCTGTTTCACGTGATCTTTAGCATCAGAGATTTGCTCATCAGAGCTATAGAGGTCTAGATACCATGAGCAAGGATGATTAGGTCTACGGTTTAAATTTTCAAAAATCAAAAGATGTCATGTATGATGTTTGCCGGTCAGCAAAAGCAACTAAGGCTTCTTTCCCTAACGATGGAGTCAAGAGTAGCCAACAAACCATTACAGTTACTCCACGTGGATGTTTGGGGAAAATCCCCTGTACCATCTTTTGGCAGAGCAAAGTATCTGTTTACTATTGTTGACGATGCTACTCGTTTTGCATGGGTCTTTCACATGAAAACTAAGGATCAAGTTTTTGGAATCTTCAGAAATTTCCATCAACGAGTAGAAAGACAATTTGGTCACAAAATCCAGAATATTCACACAGATCACAGAAGAGTTTGTGAATAAAGCGTTTGAAGATTACATGTTCAGATTGGAAATTAAAGCAGAAAGGACCAATCCATATTCACCCGAGATGAATGGGACTGCAGAACGTCTGAATTGGACAGTTTTCGAAGTTCATGCAATGATTGCAGAAAATTCATTCCCAATAGAATTATGGGCTGAATTAGCGGTAACCTTGGTTTATTTGAAAAACCGTTATCTGCACAGCAGAATTAATTTTAAAGTCCCACAAATCAAGCTACGTCAAAAAGAAATGTCTGTCAGACATTTAAAAAAGCCAGGTTCTTTATTTCATGTTTACATTGACAGAATCAGGAGAAATAAATTGCAGCCAAGATCATGGATTGGGTTTCCAGTTGGTTATGCGTTAGAAATAAGAGGTTGCAGGGTTTGGAACCCAGAAGACAATACAGTCACAGAGACAAAACACGTATCCATAGATGAAACACAAGATTGGAAATCTTTTCAGAAACCAAGTTTATCTCAGCTGGAACAGGACAGTTCCCTAGAACCAGATGAAGATAAATATTTTGATGCTACAGGTTTCATGACTTCAGATAGGATGACAGTGATAATGATGATGCAGCATCTCATTACACATCACCAGGAAGTCTGACTCATCATACGCCACCTCTGAATCGAATTTAGGAGGGAAGATGGAAACATTAGTATACACCAGAAATCATACATTGACAAACTAGCTAAAATGTATGACATTACTCCGAACAATTTGGTGAAAGACCCAGTTAGTGTTGGAACAACTTTAACCAAGTGTAGACCAGAAGAAGATAGGGAGTTTCCCTACAGGTCACTTGTAGGATCTTTGATATTTCTGGCAAATAGGACACAACCAGACATCTTATTCTCAACTATATTTTTGTCGCAATATAATAATGCACATAGAAAGAAACACATTCGACATTTATTGCAAGTCCTACAATATGTAGTGAATACATCTGATCGGGAAATAGATTTCTCAAGTTGTCAGAACGAAGTCTTGTCAATCTATACCGATGCCTCTTGGGCGACTGATTTCGGCTCTAGCAGAAGTTTTGGCGGTTCTATTGTCATGATGGGAAACACATCTGCTGGTCTTGGGGGAAGCAGACAATTATTTGTACTTCAATAATAGAGGCCGAATTTACATCATTGGTTAATGCAATCAAAGAAGGTTTTTGGCTTTCCAACATATTTAAAGAACTTCTATTATTATGTTATGACAATATTTCAGATGTAAAGTCAGATTCTCTAATTCTCTCCAATTTACGAGAAACGATATAGAGAATTTTAAAACCAAACACATCAGGATGAAAAATCACTTCATTAGAGAGTGGATTAAAGATGAAAGGTTCACCTTATCCAAGTTTAAACCTCAGCGATATCTTCACCAAATGGCTCCCGACTACCAGATTGGACTCCCTTTGTTCAAGGATTTGCAGGACCAAAGAAGCAGATGATAACGCTTAGAAGATTAAAATCATCTGTTATTGTAAAGTGTTGATATAAGTCATATTACATTTTGTAGAGACCTGTTTAACGTAAGAGAGTTAGAACAGGTCCGTTAAAAATGTCTAAAATATATTTATTTATTTTCTAAAGTTTGGTTAAGTTGGAATTAACAATTGTTCAGGTGCTTTTAATTGATTCAGGTAGTGTATTGGAACTTTAATTTGTTTGTTTCAGGTAATCCAAGTAGTCTGGATAATTGTAATGATATTTTGTTTTCCCATCTTGCCAATAAATGACATGAGGTGTTATTTTGTAGTCTTTTATCCTGTCTTATTTCTATTTTTAGCATTAATTTTACATTGTACGAGTGATTATGACATCACAACTCTGTATTTTACTTCTTGATTAAAAATGGCCGCTGCAGGATGCAGACCTGTGCTAATGGATTCAAATGTGTGAGTTATTTGTTATATTATTGATGTTTTGGCCATATAACTGCTTAGCAGGAGCCACATTGCTATTTGTATTGATTGAGTGGACATTATCCACTATACACCAGCTACAAGAACTTCCAGAGCAACATTTAGAACAGAGACTCCAAGGTCAACTTCGTTTACACTTCTCTAAGCGGGACTTTCCTGCTCAGAAGTCCATACATGTAGACAACTCACATCATAGACATCATAGAAGAGTATTTAGAGCATTTGCCAAGCTGAATCATCTAGAGAAGCAGTCAAATTATGTGTCAGAGACGGGACTATCCCGCCAGCACGCATCAGAAGCAACTCAGAGGCGTTTTAGAGTAGGCATTGTCCTTACAAGCGCATATTTTCAGTAAATTGCATCGAGACTCTTCCGTAAGCGATTTCGTCAGCAGAATACAGATTATTTATATCCGTTAAATGTAGAATTTTGAGACAAATCAAACGCCGTTTACCGCATTGCGATCCGACAAGCAGTTGCATCGCGATCCAACGAGCAGTTGCAAAGTTATGGCCGAAAAACGTATACGGCCTAGTTTATTTAAGTGTGAAAATTCAAATAGGGAAATTGCCCTTAGAAAAAGCACTTCCACTGCACCCCCTTTGCTATACCTCAATGCAAAGACCTATTAGTGGTGTCAATTGACATGTTATATATACTCTGAATTGAAGCGCTTTAGTGTTGTTACCATGGTTACCATGGTTTTACCAACTGACGCTAGGTGTCACCGATTGTAAAAATCAAGACACTCGGTCAAAATGTGATCAGTTGAACAACATGCAAGGTGTTTAATCATTTATTTATAATAATTGTGTATATTAAATTAAAGGTCAAGTGCAATCTAAAATTTAATTTTAATGTGTGTAAGAGTGTTAACAATAACATATATTTCATTTTTTTAAATATTTTATTGTTGCATATTTATTATTGTATAACAATTCCAATATTCTTTCTCCACAATGCAAAGCATCATGGTCGAATAACATTCCCAATCCTAAAATTCAAATAATCCTGAACAAGTTCTCAGGTTTGGCAGAATTTCAGCTCTCTGAGCATGCGCATGAATATGCGAATGCGCAGATGGTTATTTTGTTAACAATCAGAACTGGTGACGTCATTTAATCCTTGCTCGACCATGATGCATTGCATGACAAACAAGGCTAAGCAACTAGACATTGTTTTGTTTATAAAATAATAAATATGTAACAATAAAATATTTTAAAAAAATGAAATATATGTTATTGTTACCACTCTTTCACACACTAAAATTAAATTTTAGATTGCACTTGACCTTTAATTTTAATTTCAATTAGTGCAATTAATTGCAATTCTAATGAAATGTGAACTGAACATGTGCCAACTGCTTTGTTTATTCTTTACTTTGCATATAGGTGGCATTGTATTTTAAAAGTGCTCTCACTAAAGAGAGAAAAAAATGCAGTGAAAACAGCAAACGTTTTAAGCTGAGATTTTAAGGGGCTCCTATTTTCGCTTTGCAATAACTTTTTTTATAAGTCTGAAAATTACCAAATAAATTGAGTGTATGTAAAACCACTTTTTGAACAGCTCCAGAAAATTTCAGATTTTTTGAAAAATTTTTTGAAAAAATTTGTATTCAGAACTATTGATTGTGTCAATTGTCTCATAAGATAGGCTTCTGAAGGTTAATAAAACCAGTGTTTTGTTTTGATTTTTCAAATTTTTCAAAAAGAACAGTTGCATGTTACATCAGAGATTGTAACGACATTGTAAAAAAAATTTTACAATCACAAATTTGTAATGCGTGTCTGCCTCCATTACAGTAACAATATCGCCATTACCAGTAATGCTAGCTAGTAACAGTAATGCATACAATCCTGGCAGTTTCAGTTTGATAAATAAAAACTTCAATGATTAAATATGCGCCATTACATAAAAATAATAAAGATTTGAAAAGTGAATTTCAAAGAAAGACAATTGTACAGACATGTCATAAAATAATAGTAGGCCTTTCGTTGCCACCTGTTCGCTGCTAACACAAGACCTACTATTATTTTATGACATGTCTGTATAATTGTCTTTCTTTGGAATTCACTTTTCTATGACTTGCCTGTATAATTGTCTTTCTTTGGAATTCACTTTTCTATGACGTGTCTGCATAATTGTCTTTCTTTTGAATTTACTTTTCAAATCTTTATTATGTAGTCATTTTGTTATTTAAACAAAATTAAATTTTGCTTGTAAAACAATGCCTGGAGATCGTTACTTTACTAAACTCCTTTTCCAACATATTACGACAAACTACCATTGGCTAAAGCCGATTGTTTATTGCACTTAATGTGTTGTAAATGGAGCAAGCAAAAATTAGATTTTATTAAAACAACAAAATAACTACATTCAGAAACTATCCATGTAAACAAAATTGTACAATTGTTAAACAATAAAATAACTACTAAAATGACTACTACATTCAGAAACAGGGGGTCGTATGAATAAAGTAAAGTTTATGCTTTTACTTCATAATTTTTGAGCAAATACTCTCATTCTTAAGAATAAAATTTTAAGTAAATGCTTTGACTTTGAAGCAAAATAATATTTACAACCATTTACTTTTTGTACTTCAATTTTGTATGAATAAACAGAAGAAAATGCAAATCCTTTAGCAAATCCTTTTTAGCAAATCCTTCAAAAACTTGAAGTCAGCTCCAGAGTATACTTCAGTAGCCATGCCCCTGCTATTTAATTATGTTTTCAAGGTCAAAAAGCACTACAAATCACACACTGAAACTCAAGATAAGGACTACAGGTTAAATAGTGAAAATGTGGAATGGATTACAAATTATTTTCTCAGTGATTTTTTGGAAAAAGCATAAACTTCACTTTATTCATATGATGCAATAAACCAGGAAAATTAATAATAGAAATGTAGGTTAGGATGAAGCAAAACCTTCACTAAAAAGAGCTTTTGCTACCGAGTGAAAGCAAATATTTATTCATATGAAATTGAGCATTTGCTTTTAGTAGTTGCTTCTACTTCAAGCAAATGCTTTTACTTTTACTTTTTGCTTCAAGTAAATACTACATTTTTATTCACACAGCCCATTAGACGCATTCAAAAAAGTTTAAAGGGTTCACAACATCAGATATTTTACATCTGAATAATTTTCGCCATCCCTTAAAATGGCCTAAATAATTTTTATTTATTTTTTAAAGTTTTCAGAACATTTTTAGAAATATTATTTTATATCCCGAACATCTTATTTGAGCTTGGTGAGTGGAATTTTTGGCAGTTGCTAGCAGGGCACTGTTTCTGACGTCACAGCTGGTATTCCCCATGTTAAATACCTTCATGGGGTTTACGACACAACTGGAAACAATCGTGCGAATTCTCAATTTCTTCTCGCTTTTTATATCTCACTTTTTCATATTGTTGGCTGCTTGTGTTCACAACTTCAACATTGGGTTTTGACCGTTTAATATTTATCAAAAAATCTCTGAAAAATTATTTAAGGGTTTTGAATGATGCTTGATCCAATGGACCAATAAAAAGTGTTGATCCAATAAACCAATAAAAAGTGTCGATCCAATAGACCAATAAAAAGTGTCGATTAAATAGACCAACAAAAAGTGTTAATCCAGTAGATCAATAAAAAATGTTGTGATGTTGTAAACCCTTAAAACGATTGTTTAAACCTAATTGCACAAAAATTAAGTTAAAATTCTCAATTCTTGTGCAAATATGTTTAAACACTCATTTAAACATATTTGAATGTGTCTACTGTTTAATGATTAGTATCCCTCTCCTTCTGTCAAAATAAAGGCCTAATATTCACCAAGCGCCTCTGAGCACTTTCGTGGCACTAGGTAGACCCTAGTGCCATAGAAGTGCGAAAACTAGATCAACCCCATAAACAACAATTGGATGTTAGAAAAAAAGGTTTTTGTCTGTAAACCAGCATCTTCTAAGGTGCGTTTTCATTTGCAAGAGAATTTCTCGCGCTATAATAAAAATCGCGCGGCAGTGCGAAGCGCCAACAATCGCACCGCTCTTAAAATCATGCTCTGGCTTGAGCATTTTCATTAGAGCAAAGAAAACCACTTCTTGCTTTCAAAAATTTTGTAAAAATTAGTTGCCATCTCATGAAATATTCATTATTTTGAAATGTTTAGCATCAAATATTGCGGAATTTATTATTTTTTGGCTTTTCTAGATGTGGATGGCATTGATTAATCAAGATTGAAAATTCAGAAAGGAGAAAAAAATCAGCGCCATTAGCAATTGTGGGTGGAGCCTGTTCAAATGACAGGCACAAACCACTTCCTATTGGTCCAGATTGGCACATGGCACAATTTTAGATGCGATTTTGTGAGCAAAGCTAGACTTGTCAGAAGTGTGTGAGAAACAGAATCGCGTGCCTTTGCAAGTCTAGCTTGCATGAAAATGAACATGCGATTTTTGTCATGCAATTGTTGAAAAATAAGCATCTCTTGCAAATGAAAATGCACTTTAAAGCGTCAAGCTGATGCTGCGCTTCAGTTTAAAAACAAATCCATTAAAATATAGTACCAGCCTCCATAATCACTACGCTATTGATCTGAAACCTTTAATATTATATCCTGAATCTTCAAACTCCATTCTCAACAAACTTAATGACCTTAACCTTACAACTTTTCCTTTCCTGAACTAACACCCTCCCAAGCATCCCTACTCCAAAAGGAACTTAATTTCATCCTTATCCCAACGCACCAACTTGGTATTTAAAAAATTGGAAATCCTGCAAAATCCCAGAAAAGCAACATTTCACAATATCGTAGTGTATCAAAATCTTACAAAACCTGTCTGAAGCATCGGATACCAAAAAATTTTTCCTTGTACAATCTTGTAAAAATTGTGCCTTTGTATTGGTTGGCCAATGCTAGAAGGGTATTTTTAAAAATCATAAATTCTACATTATGCTTGAGAATTCAACTTGTGTTTGAACCGGCCAATCACGCACGATTTGAAATTGGCTAATCACTTGCGCTCCTTATCAGAAAGAGCAGTTTGTTCCTAGAAAGAGTTCTCATGTTCCCTGAAAAAAGTTTGAGTTTGTCCAAAATAGTGGACACTGACACCGTTATCCCGGTGGGGATCAATATGCTCACAATCTGTATTACTCAAATGCCATAAAAATAAACAATATGAGACTGACACAGTGGGTCAACATTAGCCCAAACAGGAATGCAATTCCAGTCATTTTGATGATCTGGTAAATCTGAGATTGTCAGGTGATAATCACTTCGCGTTTTGATACGTCAAATTAACTTATCGATAATGAACGCATCAATTGTTTTAAATTTAAAGTGTTCGGGTTTCAGGCCGTCAATAAAAGATCTTCAGAAAATTGTCCTATAAACCTATTATTGTCTGCCATTGTACAGTCTCAGAGAAACTACCTGGAGGCTGGACAATATCGGACCATCTCAATCATGCCCAAAATACGGGACAATCACTTTAAATAACAATAACTAAGAAATTACTAAAATAGTAACAATCACAATAGGTGCGTTCAATTGTCATTCGCTATCGCCGATTACTCTATCAGAACCGGATATTGCCGGACCTGACGTCATAAAAATAAAAATCGGATTTTAGGAAAACCGCTTTCACGATAGTGACCAGAAACATCGATTTTCAACGCTGATTTCGTCGCTGTCGTGAACCGCCATGTTGTTTTAACTTAGATCGATCGGTAAGTACAACGTTGAAATTCGGTCGAGTTTTGATAATTTTCGACCCAATTTCAACGATTTTTGATCATTTTCGACCAAATTTCAACGATTTTCGATCATTTTCGATAAAATTTCAAAGATTTTCGATCATTTTCGACCAAATTCAACAATTTATGATCATTTTCGACCGGATTTCAACAATTTTTAATCATTTTCGACCAAATTTCCACAATTTTTGATCATTTTCGACCAAATTTCAACAGTTTTTGATCATTTTTGTTAAAATTCAGCCGAAAGTCGTTGAAATTCGGTCGAAAATGACCAAAAATTGTGGAAATTCGGTCGAAAACGACCAAAACTCGTTGAAATTCGGTCGAAAATGACCACAATTGTTGAAATTAAATCGAAAATAATCAAAAATCGTTGAAATTCGGTCAAAAATAATCAAAAATCTTCTGTCCTTATTTCATATTCATAAATTTCAATTTTATCCAGTGAAAAGCGAGTCTGAAATGACATTCACTGGATAAAATCGAATCAAGCACTGACCCGGTCTGAATTTTGTTATATATATATATATTTAATTTTTTATATTAATAAATAAATTTGTAACCACAAGCAAATTGCGCATGCTCCGTAGCTAATAATCTGCTTACTGTAATCTGTTTAAGTTGTCTGTTCAATGTTGAAAACCAATTTCACCGCTTTCACGAAAGCAAAGTAATCGGGCTTTCAAAAGCACCTTTTTAATTGAACGCATCTATTATCTATTTAAAACATCTATTTTTAATGCATATCCTAATTAAGATTTAAAATTTTAGTGTAATGACATTATGGATATACTTCTAGTTTAATCTTTCATTATTCTATCTACCATAGGCCTTTCGACAGTTCACCAGTCTTCTCCAGTGGTTTATGATGGTTAATTCTACATTTCATCCTTTATATACTCTACACTTTGTTGGGTGAAACGTCACAAAAACGTTTCTCAAAACACAACAATACCAAAAATGTTTTTACATCATTCTAGATAATTTCATATTTTTTTCTTCTAGTTGAGATGTGTCCTAAATTTAGTTTGTTATCTATTTCTTTTTCCAATGATGTGCTTCTTTCTCCAATATTATTAGAACTTTCTTCTTCTTTCAAAATCAACTGGTTCTCATCTCTGGCCCTATTATTTGCCAGAATTATATGGCGCTTATCTGCTTCATTTTGAATTCTTTGATTCTCTTCTTCTATAGTAGGATTTATAGTAGACATTACATTGTCTTTTTCATTATCCTTGTCAATGGCTACACTCAACCAAGCTAAGTCTTTGATTCCAACATTACCATTCATGAAGCAACCATTAATCATCATCTGCGTCTATTCCAGTTCTTTTCATTAACTGTCATATGTGCTCCTTCCCAATCCATTTCATGAGTACCACAATTGTCTTTGATGTGGATATAAATAGCACTTTTTTCATTCTTTTTCTCTACTGCTTTTTTATGTTCTATTATTCTAATTGCTAAAGCTCTACCTGTCTCCCCAATGTATGCTTTGTTACAATTTTTACATATTTTATACACTCCTATTCCTGGCTCATTAGTATTAAGATTAATTCCCATACTAATGAGCCAGGAATAGGAGTGTATAAAATACCATGTAAAAATTGTAACAAAGCATACATTGAGGAGACAGGTAGAGCTTTAGCAATTAGAATAATAGAACATAAAAAAGCAGTAGAGAAAAAGAATGAAAAAAGTGCTATTTATATCCACATCAAAGACAATTGTAGTACTCATGAAATGGATTGGGAAGGAGCACATATGACAGTTAATGAAAAGAACTGGAATAAACGCAGATCTTTAGAAGGACATTTCATTATGCAGATGATGATTAATGGTTGCTTCATGAATGGTAATGTTGGAATCAAAGACTTAGCTTGGATGAGTATAGCCATTGCCAAGGATAATGAAAAAGACAATATAATTAATGTCTACTATAAATTCTACTATACAAGAAGAGAATCAAAGAATTCAAAATGAAGCAGATAAGCACCATATAATTCTGGCAAATAATAGGGCCAGAGATGAAAACCAGTTGATTTTGAAAGAAGAAGAAAGTTCTAATAATATTGGAGAAAGAAGCACATCATTGGAAAAAGAAAGAGATAACAAACTAAATTTAGGACACATCTCAACTAGAAGAAAAAAATATGAGATGCATGGTTCATACTGAAATTATCTAGAATGATGTAAAAACGTTTTTGGTATTGTTGTGTTTAGAGGAACGTTTTTGTGACGTTTCACTCAACAATGTGTAGAGTATATAAAGGATGAAATGTAGAATTATCATCATAAACCACTGAAGAAGACTGGTGAACAGTCGAAAGACCTATGGTAGATAGAATAATGAAAGATTAAACTAGAAGTATATCCATAATGTCATTACACAAAAATTTTAAATCTATTATCTAATACATTTTCTTAACTTTGCCAAAAAAGTAAAAAACTTTGTCAATTTCTTTAACACAAAAATGTTATGTAAACACAAGCTTAATGAATAAAAAAAATGACTCAGACATACTCATTCATTCTCATCGTACCAATGCACAAAAATGGACCACCATGTCAACAATTAATTAGAATTAGATTTTTTATACAGATAACTTATTTATCTCACATTCTTTTGTCCAAATAAAATCCCATCAATTTGCTTTGTCAGTTACCAAAACAATCAGGTGTATACAAAGTGTAGGATGTAATCTAGGTCCAGTAAATTAATGCCAAATACAAGCTACATTGCCTTTGCTATGGATAGTTCAGACAAGATTGATACCATTGAAGGCTAAAGAGAGAAGTGCTAAAGAGAAGTGTTTGTGGTTTGATTGATTAGCGCCGTGTAATCAGTTTTGCATATAGCACACCTGTGCTTCTTTGACAAATGCACTACTTCTCTGAATAACTAACTAACTTTAAATAGGGTCTCCTTTATTCATCCTGAAACAAGATGTTGGTGCTAAAGTGACGGGCGATTGTTTATACACTTTTCAACAAAATCCTATTTCATCTCATATAGATTCCACTAATTACATTGTGACCAGTGGTAAACCTAAGCCACCAACGAATGAGCAAAAAATGAAAATCAAACTAAAATCTTCATTTGGCATCAAGTTACCAGTTTGCAAACTATAGGTATGGACAACATTTAGAATTGACAATTAATTAACTAATCATTAATAAAACAGGTGATCGGAAACTTACAAGAAGCCCCTTTACAAAGCACTTCGATGGGAGTAGACATTTTCTTTTCACTAATTCGTTCATACTTCTGTTGTTTGGTGGCTGCCCTCAAACCTTGCCAAGGAAGCACGCCTTGGATAAAGTACATGAGCACATAACCCAACGATTCCATATCGTCGCGTCGGCTTTGCTCTGTGAAGGAAGGAGACACACATACATCAACACACACGCGATCAACGAAGCCTGAGGAGGGGAAAGAGGAAGAACAGGCGGCAAGATGGTTATTTATCACTTTCAATATTCAACCAGTAAATAGAAGCGTTTGCGATACTCCTCCTTCACTCAATCTGTCAACGAAATTTGAAGAGAACTTTGAAAGCAAGAGATCTTTTAACCATACTTAACTTATCAGTGTATTTTAATTGCCTTGGCCGGATGTTGCAAACTTGCGTTTAATTATGAAGAAAATGAATGTCCCAATGAACATTTTATTTGCCTATTGGAACATCGGAATGATAAAATTAATATCTGTATCTAAATTTTAACATTAACAAATTGTCATTATTCTTATTTTGTCTGAATTCGCAATAAATTAAATCCATGACAATAAAAAAAGTGTAGACATTTAATTTTAAACTAATTTATCAGCAGGTATATTAAATATACTTCTTTCTAAAGAAAAAACGGCTTGTCATTAAAAAATACGGCCATTTCATGAATTTTTCTCTGAACTAATAAAATCACCGGGAAATGAATGTGTAAAAGGAAGAGTCCCGCAAACTGTTTCTGTAGCAAACTCGTATCATAATAACCAAACACTCAGAAACACTCCGAAAATAAAAAAAAAATGAAAATAAAAAAATAAAAGAAAATAAAAAAATAAAAATATAAAAACACCCGTTGTACGCCAGAGGCTTCGTTGGCTAGGTTGACGTTTCCAGCCTATACTTACATGGGAACCCTTTACAGAGTTCATCTATAGAAGTAGACATTTTCTTATCACTAATACGTTCATACTTCTGCCGCTTGGTAGCAGCTTTAAGGCCCTGCCATGGTAAGCTGCCACGGTTAAAATACATGAGTACGTATCCTAAGGATTCCAAATCATCGCGTCGGCTTTGCTCTAAGAAATAAGGCATAAGGATTAAATCTGCAATAAATCTGTTAATTGAAAGCTGAAAAAGTCACAAGTTTGCTACACCAACATAAGAATCTAGTAATAAAACATCCTAACAACAGGATTAGTCAAATTATTTTTATATTTTCAACAAATTAAAACCGGAGTCATTCAATTTATCTGAAATAAGTGGGGTTGTTAAAAAAATATATACGTTATTGCTGAATTAAACAAAATGGCGATTCAGCGTGAAAAAGTACGATACAAATTCCAACACCCCAATTAAACAACTGTCCGGTTACCGAGAGACCCATTGTTGGTTGGAGAATCAATAGTGCGAGTCCAGATCATTGCAAATTTTTTTAACTTAAAATCTTAAAATTTTGGTTTATTACAGCTTTTTCAGGTTCGCTAATTCGCTTTCAGACTGCTAAACTGTACATTCAGTTAAATAAAATGTGAATTCAGATTAATAAAATACTCTTTCAGAAAATAAAATACTCTTTCAGAAAATAAAATATCTTTTCAGGTGAAAAAAAATTTCATTCAGTTAGAAAAAAAATTTCATTCAGTTAGAAAAAAAATTTCATTCAGTTAGAAAAAAAATTTCATTCAGTTAGAAAAAATCTTTATTCAGTTTAATAAAAAGTTGTTTCAGATCTAATAAATGGAATTTCAATAATTTAAAATACAAATTCAGAATAAAAAATGCAAAAAAATACAAATTTCTAAACAATTTGAAAATTAGCAGAAATTAAGCAGTGGGTAGACATTTCTTGGGCCCTATGCATTTATTATGTAATGTATTCATAAAAAAATTAGAATTGGGGCTCCTGTTACATAGGGCCTCACAGTAATGGATTATTTATTAGGTTTCTGTAAATAAAAGTGTCAACTGCCAAATATGGGGGCCCATATATTATGGTTTCTGGATTACAGGTTTGCCTAATGCAAATTTAGAGCCCATGCATCAAAAAGCTCAAAATTTAACAAAGGGCTCTATTTTTGGGGCCCTATTTTTTAAGGTTCTATTTTTGGGCCCAATAAATGTCTACCCATTGCTTAATTTCTGCTAATTTTCAAATCGTTTAGAAATTTGTTTTTTTTGAATTTGTATTTTAAATTATTGAGATTACATTTATTAGAGCTGAAACAACTTTTTATTAAACTAAATTAACATTTTTTCTAACTGAATGAAATTTTTTTTCACCTGAAAAGATATTTATTTTCTGAAAGAGTACTTCATTAATTTGAATTCACATTTTATTCAACTGAATGTACATTTTAGCAGTCTGAAAGCAAATTTTAAGAACCTGAAAAAGCTGTATTATGATAAATATTTAATTTATATATGACGTATATTTTTCTTTTATTTTACCTATTCCTAAGTGAGTATTTATGGATGCATATCTGGCCGTTCCAGTGAGATTCTTGTTTTCTCGATATGGTATGTGCACATGAGAACGAGCGTCTCGAAATTTTTTAGCGAGGCCAAAATCGATGATATATACGAGGTTTCCCTTTTTACCCAACCCCATGAGAAAATTGTCAGGTTTGATGTCACGATGAATAAAATTTTTACTATGGATATACTCAATTCGACTGATCTAAAAAAAAAATATATATGTATGAGAATTTTTGCTTAGAAGTTTATGTCAAGAAAAAAATATTTATTTTATACTTGTTTAAACATACTGTATATTATAGTCGTATTACATATTATAGATTAGATTAAACTAGCAAATTTAGCTTTTGGAACAGTGACATTTGTTTACTTACCTCTGATAAAACTTCATTTATTATATGTATTATAAATGTATAAAATAATTCAATAATTTGTTGGCAATAATGATATGCTATTTAAATAAATTACTTCATCAAAACCTTCAAAACCCAAAAATGGTTTTGATCTAGGACCCAGTATACTGAGTCCTAGTTTTGATAAAGTAAACTATTTAAAATATCATTATTGCCATTTAAAAAAACAACAAATTATTAAGAATTCAGATACGCGTTATAGATGAAGTTATACATTTATAAAATAATTTATTCGCTACAAATGTTAATAGTAGTTTTAAAAAATTAAATAAATTACATACCAACTGATCGGCTAGCAGAAGAACTGTTTTCAAGCTAAATTTTCTTGAGCAGAAATTAAAAAGATCTTCTAAGCTGGGACCGAGTAATTCCATAACCATTACATTATAATCACCTTCGGACCCGCACCATTTTATATTGGGAATTCCAACTTAAAACAAATTATTCAAAATGTCAATTAACTTTTTTTTTTATATATTTATTGTCTTTGTGACTTATCATGTTTCCTTACCACCACCTTGCATCATCCTGTAAAACTTGCTTTCAATGTGAAGTTGCGGATGTTTCGTTTGGATACATTCTAATTTGATTGCAACCTCTTCCCCAGTAGAAATATTTGTTCCTAAATACAAGGTTGTTGTTAAAATGAAATAACAAATGTTTTTTTTGCGAATCGTTTTACCTAGATAAATATCTCCGAACGATCCACTACCAATTTTACGGCCCAAACGGTACTTATTACCCACTCTTAATTCCATTGCTACGGAGAAAAAAAACAATTCCAGTGAACAATACAATATGACACAGTACTAGTGTGCTTTCGACGCCATTTTGCATCAACCAATTGACTCAAAGCTGGGGTTATGCTTACCAAACCTTGCATGAGAAGAAACTTTCTTTTTACAACAATCCCCAACACCCGTTGTAATCCGATCGCTCGTCGGTGCTAGGTGTGAACGAAAAATAAATACACGAATATCAGGTAATACACGGTAGTGGTAGATTCATGGATGACTTGGTTTGTCTCAGGGAGGCTCAAGTCGCGAAAGTTGTGCGCCTGCGCAGTGTTGGCAATTTGGAAAATTTAGGTTGTTCTCGTTGTGTCCTTCTCGTTCAGCCTTTGAAAACCTCTAAAAACAACAAAAACCGACAATCGCGATTATATTGTTGCGATTCGTGTGACGGAAATAAGGAAAAAAAGTTGGACCTGGCGCCACCGTGGGGGAAATGTTTAAGGTTTCGCCATCTTTAATTTCTACGCTAGTACAAAATTCTTGCGCCAGTATTCCTCTTCTCACCTTGGTTAGTTTCAAACATGTCATCCAATTTGTCAGACAGCGATGCTGATAGCGAAAGAAGTTTTCAAGATAGTGAAGTAAGAGCTAAGCTTTGAATCAAAATGTTGTTTCTATTATTAAGCATAGCGATTACTAATAGGGAGAAGGAGGCGAAGACACGACAAGTTATGCAGGAAGAGATGACGAGGCCGAAGAAGTACCAGACAATGAGGTAGACGATCCAGGCGACGAAGAACCCGAAGGTGAAGACTTGGCCAGCCACAGTGAAGAAGAGGAGGAAGATGAGGTAAAATATCCAACAAAATTAAGTACGGTAATAATTCTATCTTTAGGATGAATATGACGAAGAAGAAGATGAGGACAACAGACCTAGAAAAAGGCGAAAACCACGGCATGGTGGGTTTATTATCGATGAAGCTGAGGTCGACGATGAAGTAGAGGATGAGGAGGACTGGGAAGATGGCGCTGAAGACATAATTGATCGTCAAGCTCCGAATGAAGGTGTTACTGCTCGGGAAATTGATAACCATCGACGTTTGCAGATGATGTTTAAGTATGGAATATTTTTTATGCTGAAAATTAAAAACTAAAATTTTTATTGGTTATATTTGAAATTGATATAACAGTAGTCAAAAAGAAGATGAAATTGAGGATTATTATCGGAAGAAATATGCAGAAACATCGAGTAGTGAACGACGGTTTGGCGAAGGTGATGCTGAATTATCAGATGAAATATCACAACAAATGTTATTACCTGGTGTTAAGTATGTTGAATCGAATTAATTATTACTATACAGTGCTACCTGTCTACGGCGACCATTCAAGGTGCCATAAAGGGAATATTTTGTTGAGTACTATTGAGCAAATAGCACTGTAATATGCTCAGATTTCATCTTAAATTTAACGAAAATGCAGAAAAAGTATATTTTTTTGGCTGGTGATTGGATTTTACTCTGCGGGGTCGTTTTGAGAGTGAACACGGGTGCTTACCAATATGGAGGAAAAGGTTGGGTGGTTGCCAAGCCAGGTTTCACTGTAACAATAATAATATACATCAAAATATAATATTTTTTAGATTAATCACTGTAACTTTTTTTAAGAGATCCTAATTTATGGATGGTGAAATGTCGAATTGGTGAGGAAAAAGCTACAGTTACGCTTTTAATGCGTAAAATGATTGCGTATCAAACAACAGATGAGGTAAATAAAATACTAATTGCGAGAAATGTTGAATTGCTCAGAATAAAAGATATCAGTTGTTCGCAGTGAATGACAAATGAGTTGGTGATAACATTTTTAAGAGTAAATGTTATCATCAACTTATTTGTCATTCAGCGAACAACTGATGCAGTTAACCTCTGAGGAAGACCAGTGAATGGTTGAAAGCACTGGATGACCAGTTATTGGTCACCAGTACTATGGTTTTCGATAAAGTAAGTTTATTTTTATTTTATTTAAAAATCTAACATATCAAATTGCCATTGAAAACAATTATACATATAAATATATTAATATTTTTTAGCCACTACAAATCAAGTCTGCTATTGCTGTTGAAGGTGTCAAAGGATACATATATGTTGAAGCGTTTAAACAAACACATGTAAAGCAAGCCATTCATGGTGTTAGTAGCTTAAGACCAGGTCAATGGTCACAACAAGTATAAATTTAACTAATTTAATTGAAGAAAAATGTAAACAAAAACGTATTTTTTTAGATGGTTCCAATTAAGGAAATGGTGGATGTTTTGAGGGTCGTTAAAGAACAAATGGTTCTAAAACCCAAAGCTTGGGTTCGTTTGAAGAGAGGATTGTATAAGGATGATGTAGCGCAAGTGGATTTTGTAGATACAGCACAGAATCAAGTGCACCTGAAATTAATGCCGAGAATTGATTACACGAGAATGAGAGGAGCTTTGAGAAATTCAACCAATGTAAAAGATTTCATTTGACTTACATTTGCAACCCAACATAATGTTAATCGATTAATCGTTCAGTCTAAAAAAAAGCTTTAATAACCCAATATTTATAGAAGTATAGAAGTCGATTTTGCTATTGTTTTTGTGTTGCAACCCTGGTTTAACGTTTATTAAAAAAAAAGTTTTAATAGTAAAAGTTTAATTTTATAGGAACAAGAAAATAAAAAGAAAAGAAAGAAACGTCCTGCTGCAAAGTTGTTTGATATTGATGCAATAAGGAAAATTGGTGGCGAAGTGACAACAGACGGAGATTTTTTGATTTTCGAAGGAAACCGATACAGCAGGAAAGGATTTTTATACAAAAATTTTGCCATGTCTGCAATTGTTAGTTAAAATAACAATTTTGAAATTTTTTGAAAAAATTTTACGCGAATAATTTATTAGATAGGTGAAGGAGTTAAACCTACTTTGTCAGAATTGGAGAAGTTTGAGGATCACATTGAAGGAATTGATTTAAAACTACCTGAAAGTAGGGGCAAAGAAGATCAAGGTCATAATTTTTCAACGGGAGACAATGTGGAAGTTTGCGACGGAGAATTAATTCATTTGCAAGGCAAAATTATTAGCATTGATGGAAACAAGATCACGATGTTGCCTAAACATGAAGATCTGAAGGAACCACTGGAGTTCCAAGCACACGAATTGAGGAAATTTTTTAAGATAGGCGACCATGTCAAGGTCATTTCTGGCGGTTACGAAGGAGATACGGGATTGATTGTTCGTGCAGACGACATCAATGTGATTTTATTTTCCGATTTGACCATGCACGAATTAAAAGTTTTACCGAGGGATTTGCAGATATGTCACGATATGGCCACTGGTGTTGATTCTCTTGGTCAATTTCAGTGGGGCGATTTAATTCAATTGGAGTATTAGTTATTTATTTCTATGAATAGTTTTTGTTTACTTTTTTTTTTTTTTTTTTTTGTTAGCCCTCAAACGGTCGGCGTCATAGTCCAATTAGAACGAGAAAATTTTCAAGTTTTAAATATGCATGGCAAACTTGTGCGTGTGAAACATCAAGCAGTATCTAAAAAACGGGATGCTCGAAATGCGGTAGCCCTAGACTCTGGTCAGAATAGTATTCAAGTCAGGGATATAGTTAAAGTTATCGATGGACCTCATACAGTAAGATATAAATATATATATATTTATTTATTTTAAAACATCTATGATAATTTAAAAACATGTATGTTTAATGCATATCCGAATTAAGATTTTAAATTTTGTGTAATGACAATATGGATATACTGTAGTTAATCAGTGGTATTATAATACCACTGAAGAAGAGTGGTGAATAGTTGAAAGGCCTATGGTAGATAGAATAATGAAGATTAATTAAATTACATCCGTATATTGTCATTACACAAAATTTTAAATCTATGATAATGCATAGCCCATTTTTATATTTAAATTTTTTGTATTATGGCAATTTTGGATACACTTTTGTAAAAACAATTAACATAGATGTTTTAGATTATAATTAAAATGGAATAAAATTGGTCCCTAGTTCAAGATTTGAAATTCTTCTACTGTCATTTCTCTATTCAAACGATTCTCAGTTGTAATACCACAAGCGCTAGTGTGATTGTCGAAATAAGCTTGTAACAATGAATTGGTAAAAATCACGAGTGCATCAAAAATTGCGACCTGAATAAATCACGAGTGCCCGCAGGGCACGAGTGGTTTATTCTGGTCACAATTTTTAGATGCACGAGTTTTACCAATGATTGCAAGCTGTTTCCACAATCACTAGCGCGAGTGGTATTCGGGAAGAGAATCTAACAAGAAAAACTACAACAACAACAAATCTGTGTCTATATTTCTCAAAGGACTTCACGAGATTTCGCGAGATATTATGGGATTCCACAAAATTTTACGAGATTCTGCGAGATTTCATGGGATTCTACAAGATTCACGGTATTTTAACAAAATACACCAGCAAATGTAAATCCTGTAGAATTTCGTAAAATCTCGCGAAATCTCGTAAAATCTCGCAAAATCTAGTAAAATCTCGTGAAATGTTGCGAAATCTCGTGAAATCCGGTGAAATGTTGCGCCATTGCCATTTTGAGATTGGGGTGGAGTGGCTCACTCTGACGGCTAATTGTTTCAGAAGTGGATAAAACAAATTTATATTCTCGGATATTTTTTATGGTGCTAAATAATCAAAACAATAGGCGCACCGACCAATGAGATTCGACCAGAAATTCCAATTCAACGAATCTGCGCTTACGCTCTCGTCGATAGTTTTTATGAGTTAGATTCTCAGTTGTAATACCACAAGCGCTAGTGTGATTGTCAAAATAAGCTTGTAACAATGAATTTTTTTACTCGGTAGAAATCACGAGTGCATCTAAAATTGCGACCTGAATAAATCACGAGTGCCCGCAGGGCACAAGTGATTTATTCTGGTCGCAATTTTTAGACGCACGAGTGGTTTTACCAATTAGTAAAAAAATGAATGGTTGCAGGCTGTTTCGACAATCACTAGCGCGAGTGGTATTCGGGAAGAGAATCTAACGTGAAAAACTACAACATCAAATCTATATCTATATTTCTCAAAGGACTTCACGAGATTTCGCATGATTCCACGGGATTTCATGGGATTCCACGAGATTTCGCAAAATTTCACGAGATTCCACAAAATTTTACGAGATTTTGCGAGATTTCATGGGATTCCACAAGATTCACGAGATTTTAACGAAAAACCCGAGCAAATGTAAATCCTGTGGAATCCCATAAAATTTCGCGAAATCTTGTAAATCTCGCAAAATCTTGTAAAATCTTGCGGAATTCCGTGAAATCTCGTGAAACATCGCGCCATCGCCATTTTTTGAGATTGGGTGGAGTGGCTCGCTCTGACGGCTAATTGTTTCAGAAGTGGATAAAACATAAATTTATTTTCGGATATTTTTCATGGTGCTAAATAATCAAAACAATAGGCGCGCCGACCAATGAGATTCGACCAGAAATTCGAATTCAACGAATCCGCGCGTACGCTCTCGTCAATAGTTTTTATGAGTTAGATTCTCATTGTTATTTTTAGCTGTTTTATCACATGTGTTGGAAGGCAGCCGTTTTTCTTCAACGTGATCAAACCCATACCGTTTCCTATAGAGAAATTTAATTTTTCTTTGAACCATTTCCAATCATTGTTTTTTGAATATTGTTTTTGTTTTTATCATATTCTGTTTTGAATTTGGTTTTCCAAATTATCAGTAGGTCTATTCAAAAACTCTAGCACCACTCGTGACACGAGATTGTGACATCTTGGTCATGCGACTCGCGTTACACCTGTAATACGAGTGATATAATGGCATGAGTCGTGCTGGAGTTTTTGAATAGGTCTAGTGTCTATTCTCACAAAGTTTTGTGGGAATAACACAGTGGTGGCTATTTCTACAAAGGCTGTTTATTCTCACAAAATTAACAAAATTCACAAAATTTATTTGGCTATTTGGCTATTTCCCAAAAGCACATGAAACACGCAACAATTTGGTTGTTACGGTGGTGGTGTCAGTGAAAGAAGGCGGCCAAATCTCTGAGAAACAAAAACGCAAAAAAATCAATCATTATCCCCGCTTGTCGAAAGGAATCACTCGACGAAAGGATTCTCTTGCCTGTCCTTTCGCCATGCGGGGAATTCTTTTCAACAGGCGGGAGGTTACTTTAGACTGGCGGGGATAATGATTTTTTGGAGTTTTTTTTTTTTCTTTTTCTCAGAGATTTGGCCTCCTTTCACTGCCACACACCACCGCAACAACCAAATTCAGCCAAATGCCTGCTTAGTCGTTTCATGTGCTTTGTGGGAATGGCCAATCCTACAAAGGCCATCTATTTCCACAAAATGAATATTGCAATTTTTTTTAATTTTTGTAATTTTGTGGAAATAGTCGGCTATTTGGCTATTCTCACACT
This sequence comes from Strigamia maritima, assembly GCA_000239455.1. Taxonomy (NCBI): domain Eukaryota; kingdom Metazoa; phylum Arthropoda; class Chilopoda; order Geophilomorpha; family Linotaeniidae; genus Strigamia; species Strigamia maritima. Next base: position 63,546 of record AFFK01018323.1, read on the forward strand.
TTTGTGGGAATAGAGTTTATTTATTTTTTAGTAAGTAATGGATTGATTATCCATTGCGAAAATGTGCATATAAAATATAATTCAGCACTTTGCATTGAAATTTTAAATCTAGAATAATGAATAATCCACATTATTTAATTTAATTTTTTTATTAAACAGGGACGACAAGGTGAAATTAAACACCTCTACAGAAGTTTTGCCTTTTTACATTCAAGAATGATGTTGGAAAATGGTGGAGTTTTTGTTTGCAAAACAAGACATTTATTACTTGCTGGTGGATCCAGAGTAAAACAACCTTTTTTTGATTTTAATGTAAAGTTGTAAAGCTTTTTTCAAATGTTACAGCCCACTTCAGGACCTTTAATGGGAAGTTTTACACCTATGTCGCCGCGAATATCTAGTCCAATGCACCCAGGTACTGGAGGAGGTCGTGGAGGTGGTGCTGGAGCAGGCGGCGGTGGTGGTGGCGGGAGAGGAGGAGGTGGTGGTTTCGGAGGTCCAGGACGAGGTCGTAGTCGACGAGATCAGGATTTGATTGGACAAACCATAAAAATTACACAAGGCCATTACAAGGGACACATAGGAATTGTTAAGGATGCGACTGAGTCAACAGCGAGGGTGGAATTGCATTCCAAATGTCAGACTATTTCCGTTGATCGATCCAGGATTTCAGTTGTTGGGTAAATTTTATTCCATTCTTTATAAGGTTTTTTTTTTTTGTTTTGGCGATTATCTCATTTTTTATTTTGTAAATATTTTTATTTTGTAAATATTTTTATTTTGTAAATATTTTTATTTTGTAAATATTTTTTTTTGTAGTGGACCAACAAAAGGGAATTTGTCATCCTACAGTCGTACACCAATATATGGCAGTCAAACACCGAGTTATGGAGTTACTGGGTCTCGTACACCGATGTACGGATCGCAAACTCCTATGCATGATGGTATGTAATGAGGAATATACAATGGGCTGTTTCTTATTTTGAATTACTTTTTATTCTGCAAGGAGAGTTAACTGAAAAGTAAAAACTGAAAAAATGTTTTGCTCTTAATTAATTTTTTACTACAAACAAATTTTGTGTGCTTTTTGCTGCTTTATAAGAACATCTTATTTAAATTCTAGGAAGTCGAACGCCACATTATGGGAGCCATACACCTGTACATGATGGAAGTAGAACTCCTGGACAAAGTGGAGCATGGGATCCATCAAATGCAAACACCCCAGCAAGATCAAACGATTATGATGATTATCATTATGACGATCCTTCACCATCGCCCGGCTATAATCCAGCTACTCCTGGCTATCAACCGGAAACTCCACAGGGTCCTTACACACCACAACCCAGTATTTCTGCTATGTACTCTTCTGATCATTCATATTCCCCGTATCAGGCAACACCATCACCAACAGCATATCAAAGTACGTTACTAACTATTTTTTTTTTAGAAATGAGCATTCTTTTAACCCTCAAAGCCCCACCCTATACCACAATTGTGACCAGCTGCAGTTGTAAATACAATTTTTTTTAAAAAAAATTTTAAAAAATTTGAAATTTGCAGTAGCTGCTAAGAATATGCATTTACATTTTCTGAATTAATTTCATTGCAATCAGGCATAAAATAAAAAAGTTATTGTAAAAAGAAAAAATGGTTCCCTTAAATTCCCAGCTTAAGTTTTGGTTGTCTTCACTGCAAATTTTACTCTAGTGAGAGCGCTTTTAGAATATTGCGCCCCCTGTATATAAACTAAATAACATACACAGCATTAACCCTTCATCTTTGAAACACATGGTCAACTGAGTTAATGTGAAACTAATTGCAATTTAAATTAAGTTGATATAAACAATTGTTATTATAAATAAATGAGTAAAACACCTTGCATGCTGTTTAAAACAACATTTTGATCGCATGTCTTGATTATTACAATTGGTTACACCTAGTGTCGGTTGGAGAAACCATGGTAACAGCACTAAAGCGCTTCAAAGTAGAGACTCCAAATGGTCACGATTGTGACCATTAATTGGGCTCTAAGTTGTTCCAAAATTTCAGGGCTTTGAGGGTTAATTCGTAATTAAAAACCAATGTTTTTTATCAATATTTTTTTATCTGACATCTCATTTACGAGAATGTATTGTACATGTTTCATATTTTGATTACCAACTATCCATACCAGCAATCAGGCATTACCTTAAAAGCGCGTTAATAGTCACATAGTATTTTTTAAATGAAACATAGTTCTGCAAAAAATTGTAATGTTTAACTTCATCTACAATGCATATCTGAATTTTTAATAACTTGTTTTTAAATGGTAATAATCAACAAAACATACTAATGTCTACCCGTCAGTCTGTCTGTCTGTCTGTCCATTTCTCTCTCTCTCTCTGTAGCTGTAAAATCAGTGATTGGCTGAAAAAGTGTGTCAAAATTGTCTGTGATTGGCTGATGGAGTTTGGGCAATGATGTCATTATTGCAAATGACGCCCAATTTGTGTTTTCAATCTAAAAAAATGTGCAAATTCGGTTTGAGCCAAATACTTGATTAAAATAATTAAAACTGACATCAAAAGATAGCCCTTTTGATTCCGAACACTTTTATGCAGTTTGTTTTTTACATTTGGATCAAAGAAAGCTGTTTTTTGATTTCGTTTTTCTCGTCGTGGCATGGCTTTTAGTTTTAGATTTTGTCGCCAGGTGTCGTGTTATTTAAATTTTCTCAAATTTTTCTAAAAAAAAATAGTCCACAAATTGCGTAAGCAGACTCATTTTGAAGAGAATTTTACACTGATCATTGTGATGTTATTAGTTTTTTTTTAGTTTTTTCAAACCAGATAGGAAAAGCCAATTTTCCGATCTCGAACATGTGAATGATCACTAATAGGTGGCGTTTAATGTCGGGATTTCTACGGTTTGAACAAGTGAGATTTGTATTAAAATGTGATGAATTAAATGGGATTTCTACAGTATAAACGGGTAAAAAAAAAAATGTAGTAAAATCAGAAATTTTTAATGGGATTTCTACGGTGAAAAGAGAAGATTTGTAGTAATATCAGAAATTTTTAATGGGATTTCTACCGGTGAAAAGAGAAGATTTATAGTAAAATCAGAAATTTATAATGGGATTTCTACGGCTTGAATGGGTGAAAAGAGAAGATTTGTAGTAAAACCAGAAATTTGTAATGGGATTTCTACGGTTGAAAAGAGAAGATTTGTAGTAAAACCAGAAATTTGTAATGGGATTTCTACGGGTGAAAAGAGAAGATTTGTAGTAAAATCAGAAATTTTTAATGGGATTTCTACGGTTTGAACGGGTGAAAAGAGATGATTTGTAGTAAAATAGATTGATTGATTGATTGCTTTATTAATTTTTTTTATTACTTTTTAATTATTATTATTAATTATTTTTATTTCATTGTATTATTTTTTTATTCCCGTGTAATTTTACACGCGTAACCACTTGTCACTACACACTAATGTGAACCTGTTTCTCTCTGTAGCTTTAAAATCAGTGATTGGTTCAAAAAGTGTGTCAATATGTAATGCGATTGATTGGAAAATTTTAAAGTTGTGTCAATTTGTAATGCGATTGATTGGAAAATTTTAAAGTTGTGTCAATATGCTTTGTGATTGGCTGAAGGAATTTGGGCAATGACATCATCATTGCATCATCACTGTAAATGGCACCGGATTTATTTGAAAAATTGCAAATGGCGTCCAATTTGTGTTTTCTGTCTCAAAACACCCAATTTTCGGTTTGAGACAAATACTGAATAAAAAAACATGTTCTCATGTCTAAAGATAGATAATTTGATGCTGATCAATGCTATGAGGTTTGTTTTTTCATTGACTCGTTCGCGGCAGGAAAACGCAAATTTTCCTGCCGCGAATGTGTCAAGTTTGTAGGTATGTAGTAAATCCAACATGTGATTTCAACCTAATTGTGGCTGTGTTTATGTCAGAGATTGTCATAACACAGCTCTGAATTATTTTCTTTGTAACAAAGGCCCCTGTGTTATAATAATTGCCAATTAGGCATTTAAGATATTGTCTGTAATTTCATTTTGGCAATTATTGATCATTAACAGTTATTTTGGTATTATTAATTTAGTTAATGGTCTTGGCTAGTTTACCAAATTGGTAGTTTTTGTTTTCATGTCAAAACTATTTTCTGCACCAATTTGGTCCATTTGTTTGTCATTTCTCCTTTTAGAGAACTGCATGTCAAGTGATCTAGATGTATGACATCAGTTCTCTATTTTACAAAGCATTTCCATCACCTAGGTGATGAGTGGCTATTTTTAGCAATGACTTAATGCTTTTATTCAGCCCGAGACTACAATTTGTCCCGGGCCTTTTCTTTCCTGTCCAGGTTCAGCCAAGATGGCGCCTGTGAAGTGCTCCTGCCAATAAACAAGTTGTTTTAAATGTTTGGACCGTTTAAGCGTGAGTTTTCTCGAAATTACATGCATTAATTCACTTGCGGCATATAAGCAGTTTGTCTGCGGCCGCCGAGAGCTTTTACGCGGCCGAAGAAGTACGCAAAGTCACGTCGCCGGTTCCGAGACGTAGTGCGCGAATCGAAGTTCACGTACGTTAGCCAGAAGCCGCTCGTCCCACATGCGGCTGGAATTCAGCGAGAATTCCCTACATTGTACCGCAGCAAAGCACCATTCGGTGCACTTTTGGTTTTCACCTTATTGCGGTATTTTTGATGTTCAGTGCGTACCAGTTGAGTCGAAATTCTGAAATTACTGCCAGGTACCAAGCAAGGTACGAGGAACACAGCCAGCCTATCGCCGGAGCTCTCAGATGCATATTTAGGGCCGACTTTTGGGTCGACGGGAATCGCGGCAACTTTTGGCCGCAGCCGGGCCACCGAGCGATCTCGGATTTTCCATCCAAAATCAAAATTTCCAAAAATTGCAAAAATTTGATTTCCACCAATTTCTTTACCTTTACGGTGCTCGTGGGTCCTGGCCAAACGTATTCCACAACAAAGTTATCTCAAAATCTCAAAATTAACCGGGGAAAAAATTGTCCAAAAATTGCGTAACTAAACTCCGCTTCCAAAACATTGTGAGAAACTCCCATTGGTTGGAGCCTGTTTGCTTGCACATTAAAACAAAAAAACCATCAAAAACTATCATATGCAGCATTAATACTTCATCTTTGAAACACATGGTCAACTGAGTTACAATCGTTATTATAAATAAATGAGTAAAAACACCTTGCATGCTGTTTAAAACAACATTTTGACCGCTTGTCTTGATTATTACAATTGGTGACACCTAGTGTCCGTTGGAGAAACCATGGTAACAGCACTAAAGCGCTTCAAAGTAGAGACTCTAAATGGTCACAATTGTGACAATTAATCGGGCTCTACGTTCCAAAATTTCAGGGCTTTGAGGGTTAATTCGTAATTAAAAACCAAATCTTTTTTATCAATATTTTTATCCGACATCTCATTTACGAGAATGTATTGTACATGTTTCATTTTTTAATCCAACTATTCATACTGGCAATCCGGCATTCCCTTAACAGTGCGTTAATAGTCACGTTTTTTTTTTAAATTTGAAACATAGTTTTGTAAAAAAATTAGTAATGTTTAACTTCATCTACAATGCATATCTGAATTCTTAATAACTGGTTTTTAAATGGCAATAATCACTACATACTAATGTGGACCTGTCAGTCTCTCTCTCTCTCTCTATAGCTGTAAAATCAGTGATTAGCTGAAAAAGTGTGTCAAAACGTCCTGTGATTGGTTGAAAAATTTGAAAGTTGTGTCAAAACGTTTTGTGATTGGCTGATGGAATTTGGGCAATGACGTCATTAGTGCAAATGGTGTCCGATTTGTGTTTTCAATCTAAAAAAATGTGCAAATTCGGTTTGAGCCAAATACTTGATTAAAATGATAAAATCAGACATCAAAAGATAGTCCTTTTGATGCTTAATACTTTTATGCAGTTTGTTTTTTACATTTGGATTAAAGAAAACTGTTTTGATTTGGTTTTTTCTGTCATGAACGCATGTTTTCAATCTAAAAAAATGTGCAAATTCGGTTTGAGCCAAATACTTGATTAAAATGATAAAATCAGACATCAAAAGATAGTCCTTTTGATGCTTAATACTTTTATGCAGTTTGTTTTTTACATTTGGATTAAAGAAAACTGTTTTGATTTGGTTTTTTTCTGTCATGAACGCATGGCTTTTAGTTTTAGATTTTGCCATCAGGTGTCATTTTATTAAAAGTATCTCAAAATTTACCAGGAAAAAAAATGGTAAAAATTGCATAAGTAGACCCATTTTAACCGAAATTTTACACTGATCATCATGTATTATTGGTTTTTTTTAGTTTTTTCAAACTACATAGGAAATTTCAATTTTTCGATCTCGAACATGTGAATAATTTTCGTTAGGTGACGGATTTTAAAAAGTATGTTAAATTGGTTTATATTTGGTTTATAAATTGGTTTATATTTGGTTTATAAATTGGTTTATATGAATAGAAAACCAATAATGGAACTGTTTTTAAAAAGAATGGTTTAACGGGTGAAAATAGAAGATTTAAAAATTTTCTTGGGAAATTCTACGGGCAAAGAGAGAAGACTTTTAGTAAAATCAGAATATTTTTATGGGGTTTTCTACTATTTGAACATGTAAAATTTGTAGTAAAATTTGAAGAATTTAATTAAATGGGATTTCTATAGTATGACCGGGTAAAAAAAAGATTTGTAATAAAATCAGAAATTTTTAATGGGATTTCTACAGTTTGAATAGGAAGTTACATGGTTTGAATGGGTGAGTTGCATGGTTTGAACAGGTGAGTTGCACGGTTTGAATGGGGATTGATTTATTGATGATTCATTATTATTTTCTTTTTTTTTGTCATCTTTTATTAGGTATTATTTTTTATTCCCTTGTAATTTTACACGGGTAACTACTTGTCACTACACACTAAGTAAACCTGTTTCTCTCTCTGTAGCTGTAAAATCAGTAATTAGTTCAAAAAGTGTGTCAATATGTATGTGATTGGTTGGAAAATTTGAAAGTTGTGTCAATATGCTTTGTGATTGGCTGAAGGAATTTGGGCAATGACATCATCATTGCATCATCACTGTAAATGGCACTGGATTTATTTGAAAAATTGCAAATGGCGTCCAATTTGTGTTTTCTGTCTCAAAACATCCAATTTTTGGTTTGAGACAAATACTGAATAAAAAAACATGTTCTGCATGTCTAAAGATATATAATTTGATGCTGATCAATGCTGTGAGGTTTGTTTTTTTATTTGAAGCAGGAAAACCTGTTTTTTTTATTGTGTTTTCCTGCCGCGAACATGTCAAATTATCTCAAAATCTTAAAGTTAACCTGGAAAAAATTGTCCAAAAATTGTCCAAAAATTGCATAACTAAACTCCATTTCCAAAACATTGCGAGAAACTCCCATTGTTTGGAGCCTGTTTTCTTGCATATTAATGCTTAGTTCCCACTTGGCAGAAATTCCGGCAGAAAATTTTCTGCTGCAGAAAATTTTGAGTGCAGATAAGTCTGTGGACTGAAAAGTGAGCAAAAAAATGCAGAAAAGTAGAATTTAAAAATGGATGCCAGCTAAGGAAGGCAATTTATAAACACTGCTGCTTTCTACACTCAAAATTTTCTGCAGCAGAAAATTTTCTGCCGGAGTTTCTGCCAAGTGTGAACTAAGCATTATACAAAAAACCACTAAAACCTACCAGATTTGGGTATTTTTATGTTCATTTATGGTCGTTTTTTTTTTGCTTTATGTTTGTTTATGTTCGTTTATCTTTGTTTATGTTTGTTTAAGCCCTTTTATGGTGATTTTTTGAATTATTTTTTAATAGCATTAAAAAATTGCTGGGAAAAGGCTCTAGCCAATGGGAGTTTCTTGCAATGTTTTGGAAACTGAGTTTAGACTCGTTTTAACGAGAATTTTACGCTAATCATTATGATCAAATGATATTATTATTTTTTAACATCTTGTGATATGCTAGTTTTAAATAAATTACTTTAACAAAAACCATAGTACTGGTAACCAATAACTAATCGATATAGTGCTTTCAACCATTCACTGGTCTTTCTTAGTGGTTTAACTGCATTAGTTATAATCAACAAGATGTTCCCCGTTGAAAATTCTATGGTGTAGACACAATAGATAATAAAAAAAAATCAATAAAGTGTGCTAAATCAATAAAAACTAATACAAATTTTATCTGAAAATTGATTTTTAAAGCATTACATCTTCATTGTATTAGCATTCTAATAGCAAAGCCGAAACTGCCGATTTTCATGATTTATGAGTGAAAAAATCCAAAAACGCTGTTTTTGAGAAGTAGCTGTTAATGACAGTGCCCGGCCGCCATTTGCGCATGTGGAGTCTTTGTGCTAATCCAAGTCTAATGTGCATGGATTTTTGTTTTCAAGCACCAACACATCGAAGGCATACCAAATTAGCATCTTAAAGTTCCTTTAAACCTAACTTAACTTAACCTAACCTAATCTAACAATGACGCATGACGACTCAGTATGACGTATCTGCCAATCCATGCTGCAATGTAATAGCATCAATACTGTTGGGAACTTCTCAAAAAGAGTGCAGTGGAAATGTGAATGGCCTTGAGTTCCCAAGTAAACAAAGGTGAGTGTCTGCTAAAAGCAGCACTTAGAAGCCAGAATGGTCCCTTGGCTTATAATGGGCTACTTGAGTTTATATGCCCAACTAATGGTAAATAAATAAGGAGAAACTTACTTAAAAACAGATTTATCTGCTATTAGGTACAGAGTGCATCTTGCACTTGAGCACAGCCATCTTGGCTTCATACAGGATATGACAGTGTGAAACATTTGAGATGTGATGAAAACATAAACTGACAAATTAAGATCTCAAAACATAGTAAAATGCAGTAATACAGATTATATAGTAAACAAACTGCAAATAAAGTGTGCATACATGAAATGCGAAATAAAATACAAAAGATAAACGAACTGACAGCGTCATCTACCGACAAGGTAGGAACTAAATATGTTGTAAACCATCAAATAAATAGCAGAATCTAACAGATAAATATCAATATAGTAAATAATGAATAATCAACTGCCGATATGTGCCATCCAAACTAATAGCTGCCTAGTAGAGCAGTCCAACAAATGGCCCCTTTGGATGAGACATATACTACAAATACAAAATAAACAGATCATCCAATAGAAATACAATAAAAATACAATAAAACCAATAGGTTAACAAACAATAAAAATAAGGTACATTTGAAAACACTTTAGTACATAGAAAACGCACATGCTCGCCGCTTAGCAACTTGGTAAAAATATCAGCAACATTAAGGTCACCGGGAATCTTACGAACATTGAAAAACCTCTTACGATGCCATTCGCGAACCCAATGATACTTCACTCGAATGTGTTTGGTGCGAGAGTTTTCCACATCATTCTGCGTAAATTGTATAGAAGACATGGCATCCGAGTACACAATAGGTGTAACAACATAATTAAATAGCGGACACATGTCAAACACAGAACAAAGCCAATGTACTTCACGTACACAATTTACCATGGCTACAAACTCGGCTTCCAATGTGCTACATGCTACACTTGATTGCTTCTTACAGTTCCATACAATGGGAACGCTACCCAGATAGACAATAAAGCCCCCAAAACTAAGCGAAGTGATCGGGTCGCTTGCCCAGGATGCATCAGAGTACGACTACACACGATCAGAGGAACACTGCGTTAATTCTATGCGATAATTGGCAGTATTTAAAACATATTGCAGCACTTGTAATAATGCCTTGACGTGCTTGCTGGTATGTGCTCCGGAATATTGAGACAAAGCGATCACAGAAAATAGAATATCTGGTCGGGTGCGCGATGCTAAAAACAAAAGTGAACCTATTAAAGAACGATAAGGAAAAGTATTAGGTAAAACATTAGCATCACAAACAAGAGTGATACCTACAGTAACAGGTACCTTAACAAGATTATTAGGTACTAAGTTATACGTACTTGCCAACTTCAGTATGTAATTGCTTTACGACATGAACACCTTATCTGCCTCATGAATAAAATCAACACCCAATAAAGATTTAACCCTTCCCAGATCCACAATATCGAATCTCTGGTTCAATCTTCGCAATATTTCTGCTTTGGTGTCTTCGGAGTCAGCAAATAAGATCATGTCGTCCACGTAAATGAGTAAAACGGCTTTCAAACCAAATAAATACACGCAATTACACATAGGTAACTTATCAAAGCCTAAGTCCAATAAAGTATCAGCTAACTTGATATTCCACATTCGGCCTGATTGGTGTAGGCCATACAATGCCTTCTTCAAAAACCAGACACGGCCTTAGCCATAATTAGGTGCCCCCTGAGGAATACGCATATAAATTGGTTTATCCAAATCATCATACAGGTAAGCGCACTTGACATCAAGGTGAGAATCAATCCAGCCTTTAAGGACGACTACCAGAAGGCAATAAAACAGTCTGATGAGCACAAAATTCACTACTGGTGAAAAGACCTCATCAAAGTCAATACCCGAAGTCTGCCTAAAGCCCTGAGCCACTAAACGAGCTCTAAAACGCATAGCTTCTTCTGCAGAATTCTTTTTCAATTTAAAAATCCATTTGTTTCCTAAAATGGTGATATTCTCGGGTGGAACTACTTCATCATAGACTTCTCGTTTGACAAAAGTACTCAGCTCTTCATTAACAGCTTCGGTCCACTGTTTGGATTCTACAGATTTCATAGCTTTTGAATAACTCAATATTAAAGTAGACGGTGTAACCTGACTTGACACCTCTGCATTAGGTAATGCTCCCATTCTTGTAGGCCTAGTAGGTGAGCCCTGCGGTGTGCACGCAGGTGATGGAGTAGACGAAACCACCTCTTTAGGTGATGAGTCGACATCAACAAATGGCTCTTCATCCGATAAATCCGACTCACTGAGTGGACTATACTCTGTAACGCTGCTTTCATCATCGCTTGAATCCGAAACATGCCTTGGCCAAGCTAAACTTGTTGGTTTTAGTTGTTTATATATATATATAGTACCGTAACTCACCACCGTGACGTCCTGGTTTGATGGGCAGACCATGTTCATGTACTTTAGGTTGTCTTACTGTCTTGTTATGTATGTAGTGTATTTGAGCACCATCTGGTGCTCACTATTTGTATTACTTCCTTGTTTGCTTTGGGCCTGAGCAGACAGGTGAATAAAGTGTCTTGCATTTTAGTTTGGTCTCTGCTGTGTCTCATTTTCCTCATCTGCTGCACTGCTAATACTAACATTGGTTATGGGCCATTGCTATGTGCGAGGATGCATCGAGGGCGAGCAAGGATGTGTCAAGAGCGAGCAGGGACGAATTTCGATGTAAATACTTGAGTGAGCTGTTTTTCATCATCAACTGGATCGAGTAGGAGCCAGAACATCATTTTCTCATCGTTTGTGCAGTATTTTCTCTAAGTTTCAGCCAAGGACAGCGAAATTCAAGAGTATTTTCGAGTGGTTTTGGTTGTTGGATGTGTTATTGCGAGTGCAGCTGTGAAAAACAACTGGAGTGAAGCCAGGATCATATTTATTGCAAAATAATTGTATTTAAGTGGTTTTCTTTGTTTTGGAGCCAAAATCGTGAAATTATTGTTTTATTTTGGAATATTGTCAGTAGTTGGTGCTTCATGATATCTCAACTTGATAATTAAAGTTTTGTTTTAGTTGAGATTTAATTAATTAATTTATTGGCTTTATTTTGAATTTGATATTGCGGAAGAATTCAGCAATTAGTTGTTGTTTAATCTGGTAAATTTATTATTAGTGTGTTTGATTAATTTTTATTTCTAATTTATTAGTTCCGAAGGATTTGGTTTACAAATTTTGAGTTATATTTGGAGGATTAATTTATATAAATTTTGATAGATAATTGGCAATCTGTTTATTTGTTTGAATTGGTCGAAGCTTATTGGTTGAAAGTTATATGTTTATGAGGGAGATTTGTGAGATTTGGTTTTAAACATCTAATTTCATAGTTCTGGTTCCGGTATTTATTTAAGGGATTTTAAGCATGTCCCAATATGAAGGCATTTCGAGCTTGCCTGTTGAGTTTCAACCAATTCTTGAAACTATTCATAGATTTGAAGATTGTAGACGATTAAATGTGCCGTATGACATTGGTGTATTGCCCGAGCCCAATGAATGGATCTTTGATGTGACAATGGCACATCATGTATGTCATAATAGAGAAATGTTTTCAGCGGTAAAAATAAAATGACTTGATATTTGAAATCGACACAGTTTTTTCTTCAAATTAGTCTATTTATTTCTTAAAATACACGTATTTGTTGTGGAGAAAATTAAAAAAATATATACTCTACTTGAGTCAAAAATATGGCGATTTTGAAAATGATGACAAATATGGCAATTTGTTGTTTAGTGACATTTGTATGCAAAAAATATGCAAATTAGTTTACATATAAGCATTTACACACCTCCAAGATGATGTCCCATTAGCCATTTCGTGTGTAATAAGTTTGAAGAAAGAAAAAAACAAAATGTCACCTTCAAAACAAATCCCTCAACCAGTGCGTGAATTAATTATTAAAAAATGGAAAGCAAATGAAAAACAGACCAAAATTGCTAAGGATTGGACCCAAAAACAGTTAATAAAATCATAATGAAATACAAAAAAAAACAGGAAAATCTAGTGTACTTCCAAGAAGTGGTAGAAAACGCATCACCACCAAGACAGAAGATAAGCATCTCATCAGCCTCGTTCACTCATCTCGAAAGGAAACTGCAAGTCAAATCACAGCCAAATGGAATGACATCACAAACAAAGATGTTTCTACAAAAACAACAACTCGCAGATTGAAAGAAAAGGCTACTCATTCTACACTGCTTTGAAAAAACTCCTACTGACCCCAGTAATGAAGAAGAAACAACTTTCCCGGGCCAGGGAACATCAAACCTGGACTTTAGAGCAATGGCAAAAAGTTATTTTTAGCGATGAGAGCCGGTTTTGTCTGTTTAACGATAGTTGTCAAAAAGTTGTACGTCGTAAAGGGGAGCAGTTCCACCCTGCCAGTATCATCCCAAGTTAAATTCCCTCCAATGGAGATGGTGTATGGTTCCATGTGCACCTATGGTGTTGGCAGTCTTTGCTTCATTCATGGGAATGTAAACAGCCAATATTACTGTGAAATAATGGCTGATCATCTGATACCAACTGCAAAGTTTTATTACACAGATAATCAGTTCATTTACCAACAGGATGGTGCTCCATGCCAAAAAATTTGATGGCTTGGTTTGAGGAAAAAAATATAACCGTCCTCAAGTGGCCTGGAAATAGTCCTGACCTTAATCCAATCGAATCAACATTGGGGCAAATGAAAAAAAAATTGCAAGGATAAAACCTTGTACAGTAGACAACTTGAAGACAACAATTCAAGATGTTTGGTGTTCCATCACACGGGATGAATGCCAGAACCTTGTGGAGTCAATGCCTAGTCGTGTCCAAGCAGTCATCAGAGCCAAGGGAGGCTGGACGAAATATTAAGCAGCAAATCGCCATATTTATGTCATCATTTTCAAAATCGTCATATTTTTGACTCAAGTAGAGTTTATATTTTTCTAATTTTTTCCACAACAAATACGTGTATTTTAAGAAATAAATAGACTAATTTGAAGAAATAACTGTGTGGATTTCAAATATCAAGTCATTTTATTTTTACAAGTTACTCATTTTTGACAATTTGCTCTTATTCCGAGTGATCACTCCATTTGACCAAAAATTGCCATACTTTTGTCTAGGAGTGTAACTAACCAAGCTTTCAACTTTTTAGTTCTGCCCAAACTTTTCTTTTGAAATGTATAACTTTATCTACAATGCATATCTGAACTCTTTATAATGCTTAGTTCCCACTTGGCAGAAACTCCTGCAGAAAATTTTGAGTGTAGAGAGCAGCAGTGTTTATAAATTGCCTTCCTTAGCTGGCATCCATTTTTAAATTCTACTTTCCTGCATTTTTTTGCCCACTTTTCAGTCCAAATACTTTTTTGCCCTCAAAATTTTCTGCAGTAGAAAATTTTCTGCTGGAATTTCTGCCAAGTGGGAACTAAGCATTACTTGTTTTTAATTTACTATTATTATTATTATTTAGTAATATACCATTTAAAAACAAGTTATCAAAAATGAAATGAAAAATGTGTCCCGTGATCTAAAAAATTTTTGTCACGGACAAGTCACCGTATATGCATATTTCTAATTGTTTTGTCAATAAAGGTGTTGATTCATACTTTGTGATTTGTTTGTGACTTTTTATCTCATGTTCCTCCTGGCCAAGGTCACAGATGAGTGATTTGGCTTATTTATCACCTTTTCCCCTTCTTTAGTTCCAATTACATTTAGTAATTTAGTCCATTGCTCTATTTTTTAGTTTATGCATATTGATTGTTTCCTGGTTGTGTTGTCACTCTGGGATTGGTTCCATCTTTTTGGGCAGCCCATCACAGGACTGATGTTTTTTCCTGAGTCATCTGCCTCTGAATTCAACACAACAACTTTAGACCTCTCACCTAACACATCAGAGGTGTTGTTTGTCAATCTTTCGGCCTTCTGTGAATGTCAACCTGCTCAGAGTTCATGCATTTCTTCCAGGTTTAGTTTGTTCTTTCTTATGCATATTTTATGGTTTTGGTAGGCATTGCTCCCTAGCCAGGTCAGAAATTGTAAAACAGCTGACTCTTTACAGTTCCTCTTAACACACCTGTGAGTTATAGTTTTGTCTAACCAAGATCAGTCAGTTCAATTGTGAGTCAGCTATCTTGATTTACTGTTGGACCTAACTCTAGCTATTGGCCCCTTAGGCTTGTGGTCTGGTAGGTTTTATTGCGGCAACTCTTTTATTCATAATCAATACAACCTGAAATTAATTTGTATAAACCAGAGTATGGTGCGCCCAGATTTCACTGTGGTCTGAGGCACGGTTCAGGGTTATTCTCGACCAGATAACATTTTTTAGTAGTCAGATTGTTATAGTTTTAGACGTGTTTTTTGTATTGTTTCTGATGCTAACAATTATTCTGCTTATTTGGTAAGTCCATTAAAGTAATCAGAAAAATGCATGTTGGTATAAAAAACTTTAACAAGTTTTGCATTGTAAGTAACATGTTTTTCACATTTAAGGAACACAAGGTCTTTGCAACTGCAAAGAATTTGTTGAAATTTTAAATTAACTAATTTTCTAGAAACAAAATTGAAATTTTGTATTATGTACTATAAATTAATGGATTAATTTTTTCAATTATTAAAGGTTCACCCAGTCCAGCTTGTTATGTGGCAACACCGAGTCCTGCAGGATACCAACCTACACCATCACCCGCTACTTATGGAACTCCATCACCCATCAGTTACAGTCCAATAACTCCTGGTGCTCCGTCTCCGTATAATCCACAGACCCCTGGAGCGGGTATGGAGCATTTAAGCATGCAAGAATGGCAAACTACTGACATCGAAGTGAAGATTAAAGACTCACATGATGATGCAGGTTTAGCTGGCCAAACAGGAATTATCCGTGGTGTTTCGGTAATTAATTTGAGGGTATTTAGTCAAATTGATGATTCACTAAATCGTTTCTTTTAGGGAGGAATGTGCTCAGTGTTTTTGGTAAAGGAAGACCGAGTTGTAAGCATTTTGAGTGATCACTTGGAACCTGTGATCCCTCAGCAAGGTAATAAGGTAAAAGTGATTTTTGGCGACGATCGGGAAATTACTGGCAAACTATTGAGTATTGATCATCAGGAAGGAGTGGTGGAGAGCGACCAAGGGGGCGAGATAAAAATGCTGCAGTTGCGATTTTTGTGCAAAATGGGAGAAAAAAATAAGTTTTTGTTTTTCTATACAGTAGTAAATCATAATTACATCATGTCAGTAATCATATGTACCCTTGACGACATAAAACTAAATATTGCAATCGAGTTTGTGTTGATTCATTTATATGCTTTAATGCGGGTTATAAATGTTGCTTCTTTGACTATTTCTATATCTGCATAATTGCGAGATCGAAATTTTTCGCGATTACGCATATTTGCAGTTATGCATAAATTAAAATCTTTCCTTTATGAGATCAAATTTATTTGGTTTTTTAAAAATTTAGTGTAATGACAATATGGATATACTCTAGTTTAATCTTTCTTTATTCTATCTACCATAGGCCTTTTGAATGTTCACCAGTCTTCTTCAGTGGTTTATTGGTTTTTTAGTTTTCATGTTTTTAACAACGCGATGTTCTTTTTTTATGCCGTCGTCGACATCAACTTGGCGATTTTTTATATAAAACATTTTGAAAAATGAATTTAAGCAAATAATGACAATTATACAGACACATCAGATAAAGATTATAGGATGCTTTTCATTGCATTGCTGCAACATCATCAGCTATACTTTATTGTTAAACAAATTGCACCTTAATATATTGTTACGGTATGGTGCTAAGGACCCACCGTAGCAGGGCGATTGGCTCTATAGAACTGCCATAGTGGATAAAAGCATGTATCGTATTTTGTCAATTAAGGGCCATCCTCGAATTACAGCCGTGCCCCTCGGCTGTAATTCGAAATAAATGCTGCACTCGAATTACGGCTGCGGCGGTTATATTAAATATGTTGGAGTTTAGGCATAAGCTGATGTTGGAGTTTAGGCATAAGCTGATGTTGGAGTTTAGGCATAAGCTGATGTTGGAGTTTTAGGCATAAGCTGATGTTGGAGTTTAGGCATAAGCTGATGTTGGAGTTTAGGCATAAGCTGATGTTGGAGTTTAGGCATAAGCTGATGTTGGAGTTTAGGCATAAGCTGATGTTGGAGTTTAGGCATAAGCTGATGTTGGGAGTGAAGAGAGAACACACAACAAGTTGGGTGTTCAATGTGAACATAGAATTATACGGTAACTTACAAGATACAATTATATGTTATACAGGTAATCAATACAAAATAATAAATGC
Source organism: Strigamia maritima (assembly GCA_000239455.1). Lineage (NCBI taxonomy): Eukaryota > Metazoa > Arthropoda > Chilopoda > Geophilomorpha > Linotaeniidae > Strigamia > Strigamia maritima. The sequence continues at coordinate 80,571 of AFFK01018323.1, forward strand.
GAATAAAACTTAGGATATAATAACAAATTCCATCGTTTGGATTTATTCTGTTAATAAAATAAACAATCAACTATATCCATCTAAATATTTACATAGTTCAATTATTTTTTCTTTATTCACATGCTTGGTCAATACATCAGCTATGTTCTTTTTAGTATAAATGTATTGCAAGCTAAACAATTTGTCTTTGTAATGTTCTCTAACAAATTGCAATTTCACGTTTATGTATTTGGTTTTGAAATTCTCGACATCATATCGTATGAAGCATTCCAGTTTGGTTATCACAATTTACAATGATCCTTCCAAAATTGAAATTTTTAACATTACACACTTCATCTAAACAATGCTTGAATCAGATAATCTCTTTAACCAACACAGACAACGCTATAAGTTCAGCCTCCATAGCGCTCATTGTTACCAAACTTTGTTTTGTTGTTCGCCAAATAATTAAATTGTCTTCGATAGTTATCAAATAACCCGTTCAGATTTCTTATCTGGTATAGTCATTGACCAACTGGCATCTACATCACAATTCACTTTCAAATTAGACTCACTACTTAAATATATACATTTGTCTTTTGTGCTAACAACATAATTCCAAAGATGCATTAAACAATTCCAATGCTCAAATTTCGGTTTTGCATTGTAGCGTGCCAAAATACTAATCGCAATGCAAATATCGGGTTTAGTATCTCGATATAAACAATAGTATGCCGACCCTTGTGTGTTACGGATACAGACTTGCATCCAAAATATCATCCTATCATGATCTGTGGGCAAATCACTAAAATTTTATAGAATTTAAATTTTTATACTGCAAGGTATTTTGCATAATAGTTTAAACACCTTAAGGACTAACTCACTGTGATGAGAAATCACCCTGCGAACCCTTGGTTATGATTAACTTTATAAGTGGTTTGGACCCTTTGTCACCTGATAGGAGGTGATTTCTTTGTTCTAGTGAGTTTTGGCAGGCACTTGAACACCGGACCTGCAATGATATCTATGCCCAAGAATCTCTGTCTTTCTACGCACTTGAATGACTTATTCAACACATCAATAGGGCTCTTGCATTATGCGTCATACAATGACGTCATTTCAAGGTTGCACTATTGACAGCCATGTTGGATAGCATGTTAGATAGCAAATAACATAAACTTTATCACTTAGAAATTAATATAAAATCACTGGAACGAGTTACAGGTTAGATTTTTTTTTTAAACGTAGCCAAGGTATTGCTACATCTAGGCAAATTTTTTCAAACCTCTATCTGCATTAGTTTTTTAGTAAAAACACCAAAACCAGAACCTTACAACACAAAAGCAAGTTTGAAAATTCATACTAGACCGAGTTATAGATTTGATTTTTTTAAATGAAGCCAAAGTATTGCTACATTTAAGCAAATTTATTTCAAACCTCTATTTCTATTAGTTTTTTATAAATTAGTAAACAACACGAGAACACATTGAAAATAAAGTTGGAAATCAATGGCTTTAATGTTCTCATAACTACAATACTTGGTGAAAAATAAACAGCCCAGACTCCATTGGAGCCTGGACCGGGACTTGAACCCAGATCTCCCAATTGCGGGTTGGATGCTTTACCATTAAGCTACCTGGGACTCCAACAGAATCAGAGACTGAATGTTACTTCACCACTCCACTTCCTTCACCACTTGATGTCATTTATTAGACGACAGACATCACTTCGTTGCCATGGACAATAAATCACAATGGCAAGTAACTCCTAATGGGGAAACTTAGAACTACCGCATGTTACCTCAGCCTCAGGTTATGTATTGTAAGTTACCGTACTTGTCAAATGAACATGCAGCGATTGTATAACCTTAACTCAAATAAACTCAAACATTTCGATAATTGCTGAATCCAACAAATTATACTGACCATTATTCCACTCAAATGAATCGACAATGGGATGAAATAAATTACTGCACATTATGTATCTATAATAATAATCATCGTGTACTCCAATTATTCTTTGCATCAATTTGAGCGCCTCTAAAACAAGAAATTTGTGTTTCGATTCAACAGAACTAAAATCTGTGTTGTTCACCCTATGTTAACATCTTGTGAGCGCAAAAGAGCCTCTTTGACAATGAATTCTGTAAACCAGTATAATCCTGAATTTAACAGTACATTAAAAATACATCAAATACATCTTTTCACAAGTTAAAGCTGTCTTTACAAGTCTAATAATTTGTTAACTTTTCATTCTGCTCTTATATTTGCATTGTATGATGTGTATGAATGTGTGGTACGATATTTAAATGCTTTGCTAAATGCTTTCTAAACCTTGCTTGCCCTACTCAATCTAAATTTTACGATACACGACAACCTGAAGCAGCCATTGTAAACGAGAATGGCACACGTATGGTTAGTTCTGAGGACGCGCAGGTATCGCGGAAATCTATTGTTAATATTATTGTCAAATTGGGATAAAAGCAAAGTCGGAGAATAAAAACAATGTTGACTGGGCTCCAACAATCGAATTTTCAAACTTGTTTTTGTGTTCTAAGGTTTGGGTTTTAGTCTGTTTACTAAAAAACTAATGAAGATAAATGTTTGAAATAAATTTGCCCAAACGTAGCAATAGTTTAGCTACATTTAAAAAAAAATCAAACCTCTAGCTCGTTCCAGTAATTTTCTATGAATTTTTTAGAATATGATTTTGTGTTATTTGAATTACACTTGCTATCCAAGATGGCTGACAAAATATGTTTGCCTTAGTTGCCTAGCAACCCTATCCCAGCATGCTTTGCACAATCACGTGCTGCAAGAGCCCTACAACATGTAACTTGGTCTGTTCGTTCTTGGCGAAAACAATAATGTCGTCGACGTAAAACATTGTAATGGCATCCCATTGAGTAGAAGTAAACTTAATAAATCCTAAATTAGTTATTTCTTCACTCAGTTTTAAATACCACTGTCTACCTGCCTGTTTTAAACCGTAAAGAGACTTTGTCAATTTCCAAACTTTAGTTTTCCCTTCATCCCAAATATCAGGAATAGACATAGATGTCTTCGGGCAGATCGCCATATAGATAAGCACATTTCACATCCAGATGCGTATCAACCCACTTCAGGAACAGTACTAAGATTACAAATAATAACCTGATGATAATGAAATTTACAACTGGATTGTATACTTCAGTGAACTCTGTCCCATAATGTTGTAAGAACCCCCTCGCTACAAGTCGTGCGCGATGGCATATGACTTTGTCCTCGGCATTCTTCTTATGAACTAAAACCCATTTATGGTCTAAAACCTTCATTTGGGACATTTTATTGAAAACATTTCTTTCTTTGAGAGTCTCAATATCATCACCCATAGCTGCTTTCCAATCAGACTTATCAGGAGAAGCTATGGCTTCTGAATAGGTAAGTGGGTTTGCTAAGTCGACATTTGAACACTCCAAACCCTCAAAATATACAGTTAAATTGACCAAATTTGTCGCAGATGTTGACGACCTATGTGATTTGTCAGGGGAATCAGGATCAGGAGAATCAGTCGCCTCCCGTCGCCAACATTCTGTATATCCCACGTGCCCACATATGGATTATTATACTTGAAAGAATCTTTAATACTTTTCTTAGAATAATCAATTTTGTTCTCATCACAATATTTCATGACAGATTTAGCAGAACAAAATTTTTGGCCTTGGTATGATAACGTCGCATTATAGCGATTCGGATTTAGTCCTGTAGCAGGTCGTTGTTTAACTGCTCTTTCCCAAATGTCCGCAGACCTAGTTTGTCCTTTATCTTTTATAATTACTTTTGTAACTGATAATGTTGGAGTTACTTTGGGATTAGGAATAGGAAGATTAACAGTCTTCTTCCCCCGGTCTCTATTATCATCCGGTCCAAGATGATCCAGTCAAAGATTGTCTCGTTGCATCTGCTTACCAGGACTCAATAAATCTCACATCTTGAGTATTGTAGATCTTATTGTCATCAGGATCTTACACTCTATAGCCCTTAGTGTTCCAAGAATACCCTACTAAAATACATTTTTTCGACACAGCGCCCAACTTGCGATCTCGTTGGGTTTTGGGTAATAATCGATAACACTTGGAACCGATAACGCGAAAATAATGAATATTAGGTTTACGGTTGAACATTCATTTATAAGGTGTTTGCCCCTCCAAATGTTTTTGACTCAATCTGTTCTTAACATGTGTATAGGTCATTAGAACTTCTGCCTACCAAATACGGTCCAAATTATTGTCAATGATTATAGCCCTCAATGGCTGACCTATTAAATTGCTCTGCGACTCCATTCATATGTGGCAAATATATGTTTGTGACTTTGTGTTTGATATTAAGCGTCAACAAGTCTCTTTCAATTTATCATTACAATATTCAGTTTCATTATTGGAACGCAAACGTTTAATTTTTGCCCCAGTTAACTTGTTCATATAACTCATATAATCAGTGAAGCAATCAATAACTTGAGATTTTGTTTTCATGACATAGACCTTAACCTATCGAGTATAATCATCCACTAATGACATAATATTTTGCACTATCTTTACTTTTGTATTTGATGGGTCCCCATACATCAGTATGCACTAAATCCAAAACCCCCGATGATGTAATTTTGGTTTTAACTTTTCCAAATTTCTTTGTCAGAAAAGACAATTTTCTGGTTTACATTATTTATCAAATGATTAAAACAGACAGTACCTACACCCTCAACATTAAAGGTCCCTAAATATGCGTTTATTTTGGTTTTTCCATAAATAGTTGCAAAAACAAATTTTCATCATTACACAAATGTGTGCCTGAACTGGTATCTCAGATCCATTCGTTATTGGCTGATGATACACTCATAGAATCGACAATTAAGGCATCTTCATTGTAAGGTGAAGAATAAGATAAGGAGCTACCACCACTGGCAACGTTGGGCTTTCTCCTTTTGCTGGATGCTGAATAATGTCCCAATGTCTTACAAATTGAACAAGTGACTTCTTTTTTTGATTTCTTGCCACAATCCTTTGAATAAAGTCCTTTAAACCTGCAATTATAGCAGATAACTCCCATATTGGATTTATCCTTGCCAGATCTTTTATCCATAGATAAAGCATTATCCCCATTATTCCCTGTCTTAATCCCACTATTATTTGAATGCATTTCTCTTGCTTTCAAATTTTCAAATTCTTCAATTATCATGGCCTCAGTTATACTGGGAACAAAATCTGTATCAGGCCAACGATGCATGGCACTAACTACATTATGGTGTTATGCTGGTAAAGTACAAGTCATCTGATATGCTATATCGTTGTCAGAGATCTTTTTGCCTGCTAATTCCAAGTCTCTACAAGGACAATAAAAACGTTATAAAAAAACAATTTATTGCAAAATCGCGAATTTGCTTCCTTATGTACGTGCTGGCTCGTCAATTGCGCCTGTTTGTGCACGTACTAAAGAAAAAATTAAAAAAATTGAAACTTGGACGGTTCCTGGCCAATTGAAATACATGTTAATTTTTGCATTATATCGACGGAAAACTCATTTTCATGATGACAATCTATTCAATTTCATTTGTGGCTCGAAATACTGCAAAAAACAATGTGACAAGTTCTTAAAAATTAACTTTTTTTGATGAATGTTGTGGTATTTATTGTTAAATTAGAGAGTTGTGGTTGCCAAGAGCAACCAAAAAAGACTTTATTATTGTGTTTACGTTAGGCTGAATGTAAGGTTATTTCAAGACCTTTTGAGTGGAATAAAAATGTATGAAAGAAAGAAGATTTATTGCAAGATTATACACAACATTGGCGCAGTTGATGGGATAGAAAGGACTGGCCAGTGAGTTGAAAATATTTCTGGATTTTGAGGTTTGAAGAATTAAGACTTGGAATGTTGGTTTGGAACGTGGATGATACGATCGTTTGAGAGGCAATTCGGCGAGTCACGCTGTAACGATAGAGGTTGGAATTATTCGAGTAAACATATTAAAAAAAAATAAGAAAATATAAAAAAAAATAATAAAACTTGGCAAGAAGGGTAGATTACCAATTCGAAAATGGCGCAAATTTTATTGGGTGCTATGACTACATATGATGGCCAGAATGGACAAGATTGGAGCGATTGGTTGGAGCTGTTTGAACATTTTATCAAGCTAAATGATGTGGATGCAACCAAGCAAGTTTCTTTATTGGTTTCTACGATCGGGAGTCAGGCCTATAGGAAGTTGAAGAGATTATGTGCACCTAAAGAAGTATCTAATATGCCTTTATCCAAGATAAAAGAGGTAATGAAAGCATTTTATACATCAAATGATACCCCGTTTATTGCAAGGCAACGTTTGGCGACACGCTAACGACAGAAAGGCGAATCGGTCGAGAAATTTATTGGCCATTTGAGGAATATGGCACAAAGATGCGGTTTTGGAACAGAAGCGGAAGCAGAGATGTAAGTGTGGACCTTCCTCAGGCAATGGTCAACTGTGGTGGAAGTTCGCAGCTGGCCAAAATGGTGAAAAATCGAAAAATGGCACTTGATTTTCGATGGAAAATTGAGTTTGCCTCGGCGGGAGCAAGTGGCCTGGCTGCGGCCGAAAGTTGACGCGATTCCCGTCGACCGAAATGTCGGCTCGAAATTGCAAAATTTGGGCTTCGGGACCTAGCGGATCGTGTTCAGCATGGTCCAAATAGTACCCAGCAGTGAAATCATAATTTTAGGCCGAGCAGTTTCGGTGAAATTCCTGAAAAACCGCTTAAAAACACAAGATGAAGTTTCCTGATGATCGCATATGGCGGACAGCTTTGTGCCGTCAGTGCCGGGCCTCAGCACTCGTAATGGGCGGAAATGGAGCGTTGGCTGGCCGCGGACAAACCGCTTATAGTGCCGGCAATGATACAAAGTCAAATTAATTGTTCAAATCGAAAGAACCACGCATTTGGTCCTTAAAAACACATTTCCTGGTTTATTGAGCACATGAAGAAAAACGGGCGCCATCGTGGTGGTACAGACACGGGTCCAAGAGTGACAAGCTTGGAACCCAGACCAGAACATGGTCAAATGACAAGTTTTTGTGACATCATGACTGCATGTCACAAAATACACTTAATCAAGCAAAATATCACAAGACATGACAAATATAGGCAAGATCAGTTGACATGTCTTATGATTACAAATCCAGCAAGAAAATCACAGAATATGACATACATAGGCAAAATGAAAACATACAAGCTCCAAGTTACTAAAATCACTGAAATCATATTCTGCAATAGCAAATAAGTGAAAATACATAATTGTGTACATTTTACAAGAAATATCTAGGTAATAAAATTTAAGAAAAATTCCAAAATAATATTTTTACACTTCATAATTAATCAATTGACTCTGTTTGCAAAAAAATAAACAGAGCCCAGATTATACAGAGAAATATAAATGTACACATATATACGGGGCCAAACAATAAACTACAAATCTGTTATAGTAATTAAGTCTTTAAACAAAGCACATTATTGTTGAATTTCTGAACAGCTCGTGACCTTGAATGACCTTGGACGCGCAGTGGAATGATGTCCAAATTGAAAAAGTGCTGTTTGGCAAAAACCTTCAAAAGTTTGTCTCGGTTTTCCTCGAATATCTCCGCAACCGTTCGTTGAATCCAGATGAAATTGGCATCAAAAGATTCGTCTTGTTCTTGCGAATCTTTTCTATAGATATATATTGTCCAACTATGCATCTCCGGGTCGGGAATTGATGTAAAACAAACTGCAACCTTTTTCCAACTCAAAATGGCGATCCACTGCAAAAACCGTTAATAACTCCGCGACGGTTAGGCCTAGGTTGACGAAACAAATACAGTTCGATGCGTCTCGCTCGTGCGCTTTTAATGGTGCCAATCTCAACTCTCTAGCACCAAAACTCGCTGAACTGTGAAGCGATAATCGTAACCCCGCAGATGAAGCTTCTTGAAATTTTCTGTAATTGAAGTCGTCGCAAATACCCAAATAACTCAGCGAAAAATAGGCCTATCGGCGTGGAACAAACGCCATTTTGTTCCTCTCGGCAAGGCCTATCCAATGATGCCAGAATCACGTCTGTAGCTTAATTTGGCGACGAACGGCGTGCACAAAATCGTAACCCTACAAAACCTAAAAGTGTAACATGTTATTAGTGAAATTAAACTCTCTATTTGAACAAAATAACATATAAGGTTTATTTAAAAAGGGAAAACGAGGACCTGCTCAGGTTAGACTACTGTGAACCAGTCATGTCCGTCTAGAGCAAGTGTCTCTACAAAATTCAGTTAAGGCTTATATAACTTCTTGTCACATGACAGGAACATGTGACAAGCACAATGTAGAATACAAGCTAAGGCAAGGCAGTAGATGAGACACATTGCTTCTACTGCTAATGCCATCTATTGATAAAATAATCAACTAATATTGCTAATGCATCACCATTACATCAAGATGGTTATGATGATGCCAAATAAATATATTGACACTGTTTCACAAGAATGCAATAAGTTTAAACAATAACTTGACAATGATACTATGACAAATCAAGAAAACACACTCTTGTGATTAGACACATGGTAAATGCTACTTGCATTACCCATTGCCTTTCATGAGAAGCAGTTTGAATTTACAAACACCAACAATTATCAGGTGTTGGTTCCGTACACTTGGGAACCTAAATACTTCAATTTACAATATGTCAATAAGAGAATGCAGTTCTGGATCAGATCATCCGCGGAATGAGGTACCCGCCGCTGGTGACGCAACTGTTGATGGATATGCCATCGTCGATTGGTAAAGTGTTAAAGATAGCGGTGGCTTTTGAAATGGCTATTACGGCGTCGTCTGGGGCAAAAGAAACGTTGCCCGTCATTGAGATGGGAATGGCGACAGTGAGCCCAGCGTCGGACATGCAAGCAACGGTCATGCAAACGACGGCGGAGACAGGACATGGCGGTTTTTGGCGAGGTCGAAGCCGTGGTGGAGCGGGAGAACAAAGATCTTTTGGAAGACCATGGCGGGGACGCCCATCATGGCGAGGAAAACCCGGACCACCAACATGACGGGATGGCACCCTGATCACGTGTTACCGTTGTGGAGGCCCACATTTCCTCAGACTGCCCGTACGATCAAGTGCAGGCGCAACAATGTGTTCGCAATGAGTTGCATTTTGCAAATGGAACGGACATTATGGGAGGAGTTAACCCGATACAAGAACCTACAAATTCTACTGAAGCTGAGAACCTACAGGGCAATTGGAGGCAACGTAGAGTGTCAGTTAATGTTCTAAAGAAAGCAGAACCAGATGAAGATGAGAGTTTTATGTTATATCATCTGACCGGGGCTGAAGGTAGGGTTGAGCCTTTAGAACTGCATGTATTGTTGAATGGCTAACAGGTTAATTTAATGGTTGATACAAGGAGTGAGCTCAGCATTTTAAATTGGAGTGATTTTACTAACCTGTTAAAGGAAAAGGCAATAGTTAGGTCTGATTTAAAAATAGCTGGTGAAATTGTTAGCTTATCAAAATAAACCAATTTTTGTGAAAGGGATTATTCATTTGCAATATAAGGTTGGTGAGAATATAAGGATAGTCAGAATGGTAGTGATTAGTAGTGAGGGCCCGAGTCTAATGGGTCGGGATATCCTTCATCAGTTTGGTATGGCAACAGTTTTAGCTGAATTAGTTTAAAATATAACGAGCTGACAGCACAAATTAATGAAGTTGTGCAAAAGGATAGCGAGAATGGAGAACAACTTTTAGAGAAATTAATTTTAAAACACAAAGTGGTGTTTGATAAGAAGTTGGGAACATATACGGGTGCACCGGTTGATTTAATATTAATGGAAGGGGCTAAACCCAAGTTTTACAGGCCGCGCCCGGTGCCGCTGCCATTGCGAGATGCCGTAGATCAAGAGATCGATAGACTGATCACGGAAGGCGTATTCCGGCCAATTTCATTTGCGAGATGGCATCACCTTTAGTTTCCGTGCAAAAAAAGACGGTACGGTGCGACTTTGCGGCGACTATAAATCGACAGTTAATCCGGTTTTACAACCAGATCCTTTTCCTTTACTTAGAATTGCTGAACTTTTAGCGTCAGTAGGGGATGCAAAGTGGTTCTCTACCTTAGATTTGCGTCAAGCATATTTACAAATACCCCTAACGCCAGAGTCCGCTATGATTGCGGCTGTGAACACGCAGCGTGGTTTGATGGTGGTACAGCGGTTGCCTTTTGGCACGATGCCGTCGGCGGGCGCATTTCAAAGAATAATTTTATCTGTGTTGTCCGGTGTGCCAAAAACTCATACTTACTTGGACGATATTTTGGTTGCTATAATTACGGTAGAGGTATTGGCATACTGTAACTCAACATGTCCAATATGTGTGTCACGAGCACCTAGAGAGGTCGAGTTGACCAAAAGTTGCTCATAAGTATTTTTAGTTTGAGTTAAGATCACCTTTTAGTGTTTGCACAGGTGGTAAACAAGTCATTATAATTTGTGCAATTTGTTTAGGCTATATATGTTGTATCAGGTTGTCCACAGGACATGTGATAAGTTGTTGTAATTATTTATATTTATTTCACAGCCTAAGGTAATCATTTATTAGTGTTTGTTTACCTTAAGGTGATCAAAGTTGGAAATTGTATGATTTTATTGGTTTCCAGGGTGTCTGTAATCAATCTAGATGTACACAGTCATCCTGAGTCTTATTTTATGTAATAAGATCACAAACTATGACCAGTTTGTGATCTCTAGTCTTTTAAAACATCTATTTTTAATGCATATCCTAATTAAGATTTAAAATTTACACTAAATTTTAAATCTCTAGTCTTGTGAGCTATTTTTAGCCCACATGTCATAGTCTGGCTCCAGTCTGAGCACTTAGCTATGACATCTGGGTTCCATGCTGTGTTTGTGTTTCCTGTCCAAGTTGGCTGCAAATAAAGTGCTTCACTTCTTTGTGTTTTTAGGACAATTTAACCAAAAGTGTGAGTTCATTTCATTACAAAACCACACAATTGTTAGTATATGTTAAATTAAAGTTGTTTGTTTAACTTCTTAAGTTATGTTTTTATATTTCCAAAGGTATGGGAATTTAAGTTGTTTTATGCCCCTATTGCTAGAAGTGTATGAAAGTCTTAATTATAACTGTTTTAGTGTTCAGAATAATATATAAGATATATTTCATGCATTGCCATATTTATCTTGATGTAATGGCAATGCTTTTGACGTTTCAGTTGTTAATTTTGCCAAGAGATGGCAGTAGTGTCAGTAGCAATGTGTCTCATCTACTGCCTTGCCTTGGCTTGTATTCTACATTGTGCTTGTCACATAAGGCGTACCTGGACTATTTACCTGATGAATATCAACAGGCGGTATTTTCGATATATCATTGGATTGACACGGAATTCACGTCACAGAAAGTGTCACTTCAACTTCTGGCAGAGTATTCGCGCTTGAAATATGTTCATGGTCATATTGAGCGCAGAAATGAAGATTTTAAAGCATTAAGGACTGAAATCACCAGAAATCCAAATTATGGACAGAGAAAAAGTGATTTTTATTGTTATAATTGCGGGATTTCGGACCATATTGCGAGGAATTGCATGTATCTTCGAAAACAACGAGATAAATCGTATAACAGGATGGAATCACGACCAAATGAGCGCCAAGGACCAAATGAGCAACGAGATCAACGCAGACAGAAGACCACGTGACCGAGAACAAAGAAATCGAAACTTCAACCGAGATAATTCTAGAAATGAAAGAGATGACTGCAGACAAAGAGAAGACCAGGCTAGATCACCATCTGTGGCGAAACCAAAGCGGAAGAGAGTGTATTACTGCTCAACTAAATCGAAAAAGAAGCAGATGACATCAGTGATCACCTTGGCCACCATTAGCAAGGATGATGAGTGGGCTCTAGACTGTGGTGCATCGCATCATGTATGCTATAAGCGAGAATGGCTCATAACTATGAAGATACAAAACCTTTTAGTCTTCATCTCGGTGAAGAAACTTCAACTGTTGTGGGAAAGGGTGATGTTATATTACACACATGGGTAAATGGGGATCTGTGTGAATGTATATTTAAACAAGTGTATTTTGTTCCGAAATTTGAAGCTAATTTGATTTCTGTATCTAAGATGGATAAGACCAAGTGTCACATTCATATTTATGACTCGACTGTTAAAGTTTATACAAATTCAAATGAGGGATTAATGATTGCAAAAGAACGAGATGGGCTATATTTTATAGTAGATGCTCAAGTTGTAATGTCCTCATTGGATGTGACATGAGTGACAATGACCAAGAAAAAGGAATGAAAAAGCGGCAAAAGATGAAACAGAAACGACAACAAAGAAAGGAAAATAAAGGAAATGAAAGGACCACTGCAAATATTAAACTTTGGCATTCCCCTATGGGACATCTAAACGTCAAATCTCTGAAGAAATTGGGCAGAGACCCAAACGTATTCGGATTAGAAGACACAGATTTTGCAGACAGATATGAATGTGCTATATGCAGAATAGCCAAATCGACAAGAGCGTCTTTTATTGAAAATAAAGAAGAATTGGCCACAAATCCGTTGGAATTATTGCATATGGACCTGTGGGGACCAGCAAGGACTAAATCATACGGAGGAGCGAGCTATATTTTCACTATAACTGATAATTTGACCAGATATTCCTGGATTTTTGCTTTGGAAAAGAAAAGCGACACATTTGGCGTGTTTAAAGACTTCATGGCCAGTGTGGAGAGGATTTCTGGAGTCCATCTGATCAGACCGAGGGGGAGAGTTCTGCTCACACCAATTTGAAGATTACCTTACTAAAAATGGAATTAGGATCCAAAGAACAAACAGAGGATCACCAGAAATGAATGGTGTTGCCGAGAGGCTGAACAGGACTATCCTTGAAGGCATTACAGCAATCTTGAATGAAACTGGTCTGCCTGATGAACTTTGGGCTGAAATAGCTTATACGCTCATGTACTTGAAAAATAGATTCCCACACTCTAGGATAAATCACGAAGTTGGAAAGGTCGAAAACTGTCTTTAAAACATGTAAGAAAACCTGGATCGAAGTGCTACGTGCACATTCCGAATGAAAAACGAGGAAAATTGGAAGATAAAGCATGGATTGGTGTACTGGTTGGATATGGGATGTCAACACGAGGCTATTGCATAGGATCCTGTTACAAAACAGGTCTATGAAACGAAGCACGTAAAAATAGATGAAGATTCCATTTATAAGGATTTTATTGACCAACCAGCACGTAGAACTAAAGATTTGCTGAAATTTCCAACCAGGAAGACTCGAGTACAACGTGGAAACTCACAACAACTATTTAAAGCGTGGCCAAAACAAAAAAAGAGAGATAGTAGTGAAGATACGTTCTCAACTAGCTCATCAAGTAAAGATGAAGCAGTACAAGATATTCCATTGTTGCCAACTGTTGCATCTGACCAGCACGATTCAACAAATCCCGAAAAATTACACGAACTGCACCAGATTTGTCAGATTTAAGATCGGATGAATTAGGAAGTGGATTTACGCCAAGGCCTAAACCATTGTCATCTAGAGAAACAACAAAATTGATTAGTGTAGCGAGAGAACATCAAACGCAAGAACAGTCAAATTCATTTTTATTGGCATCAGAAATAGATGAAGATCATTTTGAAGATTGTCTTTCATCAGAGGAAGAAAAAAAAGAAGATCATTACGACATGAAGTTGATGAAGAATACCTGATGACAGAATCGGTTTTGCCGACATTGCCTCTGACTAATTATTCTCTAGCTCCAGGACAAACGATTCAACAAAAACCAGATCATTATCCACCTTACTAATGCTTCAAGCGACATTTAGAAGGTCGATATGCAGGATGGAGAAAGGAGGAACAGGAGCAACTAGAGGACACATTGATGTGTATTACATCACGGATAAGAAAGTCAGACTACGAAGTCAACATGAAGTCGACAAATACCGGAAATTGAATAAATTGACAAATGATGGATTCTATTTTAACTTCGGACCAATAGAGCGTCATCCACCCCTACCACCGTTACCAGTGACAAGTTCAGAAAGCGAAGAGGGAGAACTAGCAAGTGGGATAACAACTAGATCAAAGAAAACTCACCCACAGGCTTTTGTAACGAGGCAGAAGAAGGAACCAACAACATATGAAGAGACTATGGATTCTCCAAATAAATTGGAATGGTAAGCTGCTATGAAAGAAGAGTTAGCAACATTTGAAAAACGCGAAGTTTATACTAAAGTTCCAAAACGGGTCGATCAAAAGATTTTGGGAACCAAATGGGTATTTAAACAGAAAATGGACCCATTAGGCAACATAATCAAATTTCGCAGTAGACTAGTAGCTCAGGGCTTTCGTCAGACCAGCAGTTTGGACTATGATGAAGTGTATAGCTCTGTAGTCAGCTTCATATTAATACGGTTTTTCTTCTGCATGCTGGTTGTATTAAAGGGATGGATTCATGCTCACGTCGATGTAAAGGCTGCTTACCTGTACGGAGGCTTAGATAAACCGATATACTTCCGAATACCAAAGGGGCTACACCAAGAAACTGCAATTCAGTATGGTTCCTTCAACGTGCATTATATGGTTTACATCAAAGCGGATGCATGTGGTATCACATGTTGGATAATACATTGAGGAAGTTGGACTTTAAGAAGATTGCAGGTTGTAACTGCGTTTACACTTATGAGTTACGAGCAGTTATATTAGTGTATGTGGACGACTTAGTCATCTTTGCATTGGATCAGAAGACCAAGGATGAAGTTTTACAGAAAATAACTGAAAATTTCGAAGTCGTCGATCTAGGACCGATTAAGAGCCTCTTAGGAGTCGAATTTTTGGATGTTGAAGGTCACACTCTAATGTCACAAGCGCCCTACATTGAGAAATTGGCAAAGAAATATGGTTTGAAACGAAATGTTGTGGAATACGTTTGGCCAGGACCCATGAGCTCTGTAATGGTCAAGAAATTGGTGGAAATCAAAATCTTGCAATTTTTGGAAATTTTGATTTTGGATGGAAAATCCGAGATCGCTCGGCGGGACTCGGTGGCCCGGCTGCGGCCAAAAGTATACGCGATTCCCGTCGATCCAAAAGTCGGCACTAAATATGCTTCTGAGCGCTCCGGCGACAGGCTGGCTGTGTTCCTCGTACCTTGCTTGGTACCTGGCAGTAATTTCAGAATTTCGACTCAAATGGTACGCACTGGACATTAAAAATACCGCAATAAGGTAAAAACCAAAAGTGCACTGAATGGTGCTTTGCTGCGGTACGATGTAGGGAGTTCTCGCTGAATTCCAGCCGCATGTGGGACGAGCGGCTTCTGGCTGACGTACGTGAACTTCGATTCGCGCACTACGTCTCGGAACCGGCGACATGACTTTGCGTACTTCTTCGGCCGCGTAAAAGCTCTCGGCGGCCGCAGACAAACTGCTTATATGCCGCAAGTGAATTAATGCAAGAAGAGAAAACTCACTCTCAAACAGTCCAAAAATGTAAAACAACTTGTTTATTGGCAGGAGCACTTCATAGGCGCCATCTTGGCTGAGGAGAAGGCCCGGGACAAATTGTAGTCTCGGGCTGAATAAAAGCATTAAGTCATTTCTAAAAATAGCCACTCATCACTTAGGTGATGGAAATGCTTTGTAAAATAGAGAACTGATGTCATACATCTAGATCACTTGACATGCAGTTCTCTAAAAGGAGAAATGACAAACAAATGGACCAAATTGGTGCAGAAAATACAGTTTTGACAAGAAAACAAAAACCAGCCAAGACCATTAACTAAATTAATAATACCAAAATAACTGTTAATGATCAATAATTGCCAAAATAAATTTACAGACAATATCTTAAATGTCTAATTGGCAATTATTATAACACAGGGGCCTTTGTTATAAAGAAAACAATTCTGAGCTGTGTTATGACAATCTTTGACATAAACACAGCCACAATTAGATTGAAATCACATGTTGAATTTACTAAATACCTACATTTGCCCCTTTAAATCAAACATGTGTTACAAATAAAACAATAAGCACTGTGGCACCATATAATCAATTTATCATATGGTGCCTTTGAGGTAAAAGACACTACTTGGGTAACTGGTCGAACACAGAACCACACAACATTTTCATCCGATCACTAGACACCCACTTGGTGAAAATGCCTTGTATCTGCCTAAATCCTTGGGCTACAAGGCATGCACGGAACCTGACAATAGCACCTTGTGCGTTGCGCTTGAGCTTGAAAATCCACTTATTTTCACGGATATGGCTATGGCTTGGCCGGGGCTTAATTTCAAAAACTGATCTCTTCTCGAGAGTATCTAGTTTTTCGGCCATAGCTGCCTTTCACTTGTCACTCTCAGGTGACGACATAGCCTCCTCATAGGTAGACGGCTCTTGTACCTTAGCGCAGTAAACACGCACAGAATAAGTCTCTGCTTCACCATTGTCAACTTCTGGTTCAATCTCTGCATCTCTTGGTTGTTCAACGTCATCATCGCTGTCTGAATCCACAGCATGGGTGGGATTGAAGTCATACTCATCTGCTTTGTATTTCTCTTTTAAGTGGACTTCACACCAAGCTTTAATATCTGGCCTGCTGCGCAATGCAGTACGCAGACCCGGGGCATAATAATATATGTTGAATTAGATGAGTTTCGGTGCTTTAAATCCAGTGTGTTGTGCAGAGAATGAGGTGAGACATGTTGCTAGGACACATTGCAATTCGCAAGTGTTAACTTTTATTTAAAAAACATATAGGTGGCGCCAAAAAACCTACGGAAGTCTATAGGTAACAGTATTAAATAAAACACTATTTACAGATAATATAGTATCTCATTAGAGACAAACAAATGTAATAAATAGAAACATAAAACATTGAATAAATACAAATAAATACGAGTATAAAATAACATTTTCCCCCGTTTGTATTTATCCCATCAAAAGTAACAGTACAGCTATTAAACATATATATCTAAGTATTTACATAACTCAGTTATTTTGTCTTTATTTACACGTTTTGTTAGTATGTCCGCCAAATTCTTTTGGTGTAAACGTACTGCAAATTAAATAAACCACTTTGATAATTTTCTTTTACGAATTGAAGCTTTACGTCAATATACTTCGTTTTCGCATTTTCCACATCATTACATATGAAGTGTATGGCTGCCCGGTTGTCACAACTCACAGAAATTTTACTAAAGTCTAAACTCCGGACATTACTGACTTCGCTTAACAGACGTCTGAACCAAATGATCTCTTTCACTAACTCAGATAATGCTATTAACTCAGCCTCCATAGCACTCATAGTAACCAAATTCTGTTTCGTCGTTCTCCATATTACAGGATTACTACCGATGCATACAATGTACCCAGTAACAGACTATCTATCACCCGGAGATGTAGCCCAACTAGCATCGACAAAACAGTTAACTGATAAATTAAATTCATTACTTAAATGGATAGTTTTATCTTTTGTACTTAGTACATAATTCCACAAGTGCAATAGACAATTCCAGTGTACCAGAGTAGGCCTGGAATTATATCGAGCCAATATACCAACCGCAATGCAAATATCCGGTCTGGTATAACGAGAAATAAATAATAAAACTCCTATTAATGTCCTATAGGGATAGTCTGATGGATTAAGAATATCACTATCCAGATTCAGTTCCGCCAAATCAAAACCAACTTTAAATGGCTCAGCAACTCGTTTAAACATTAAGCCGCTAAATCTTTTAGCTAACTCACTAATATAGGTCGTCTGACTGAACTGGATTCCCTTTGAGTCACGTAAGATGTTGATACCGAGAAATCTCTTTGTTTCACCTAAATCCACACACTTAAAAGCTTTGTTTAATAAACCCACTGCTCGTAGTTTAGCTTTTTCATTTCTCGCAAAAACAATGATATCGTCAACATAAAATAAAATTATAATATCCCATCCTAAGCGATAAACACATTGGGTAGAAACAAACTTGTTAAACCCTAACTTAGTTATCTCCTCACCCAACTTGAGGTACCATTGCCTCCCGGCTTGTTTAAGACCGTACAAGGATTTGCAAAGCTTCCAAACCCTGTTCTTACTAGGATGTAACACCTCCGGAATCGACATATAGATATTTTCCGGCAGATCTCCATACAGGAACGCACACTTGACATCGAGATGTGTGTCAACCCACTTCAGAAACAAAATTAAAACAATAAATAAAAATCTAACGACAATAAAATTGACAACTGGGTTATAGACCTCGTTAAATTCTGTACCCTGCTCTTGCAGGAACCCCCTAGCAACGAGCCTAGCACGATGGCGTATGACCTTGCCAGCCGAGTCACGCTTGCGTACAAAAACCCACTTATGGTCTAAAACCTTCATGTCATCGGTTTTATCTATTTCAATAAAAACATTCTTTTCGCCAGAGTGTTAATCTCATCATCCATGGCCAACTCCCAGTCAACCCTATCAGGAGCACCAATTGCTTCCTTATACGTTAATGGATTGGCTAGATCAACATTTGAGCATTCTAACCCATTGAAGTAAACACTCAAATCGACTGAATGAGATTGACTAGTACAACTTGAAGTTGACGGACCCTCAGCCTCATCCGGCGAGTCACTAGGAGAATAATCGACCCTTCCCCCGTCGGCAACTTCCTTAATATCCCACGTCCCTACATATGGGTTATTGTACTTGAATGAATCTTTAACACTCTCTATGGAATAGTCAATATCATTTTCTTCACAAAATTTGATTACAGCTTTAGAAGACCTAAACGTTTGTCCCTTAAATGATAAAGTGGCGTCATAACGACCGGGATGACTGCCTGTCATTGGTCGCTGTTTAGCCCTCCTTTCCCAACACTCAGCTACCTTAGGTTGTTCAATCTTTGAAATAACTTTGGGCATTGTTTGTTTGGGAACAATAGGTATGGAAGTAGGAGCATTAACATTATTCCCCCGGTCCCCATCACCAGTAACATCAAAATTAACAACATTATCTTTATCATCTTTACGTTGGGTTTCTACAAAACGCACATCTTGTGTGTTATAGATTTTATCCTCGTCTGGATCGTAGACGCGATAACCTTTAGTATTCCATGAGTATCCCACAAGAATACACTCCTTGGATACGTCCCCTAATTTACTGTCTCTCTGAACTTTTGGCAATAAACGATAACACCTAGATCCAATTACACGAAAATAATTTATGTTAGGCTTACGATCGAAAATTCTTTCATAAGGCGTTAAGCCTCCCAACAATTTCTGAGCTAATCGATTCTTTACGTGAGTAAAGGCCATTAATACCTCGGCCCACCACACCTTATCCAAACCATCATCTATAATAGACGCTCGCAATGCCTCAATGGCTGATCTGTTAAACCTTTCA